>JACDJE010000297.1:1272443-1525241 GCA_016647715.1 Pavo muticus | reverse complement strand
AAGGAAGGAAGGAAGGAAGGAAGGAAGGAAGGAAGGAAGGAAGGAAGGAAGGAAGGAAGGAAGGAAGGAAGGAAGGAAGGAAGGAAGGAAGGAAGAGAAAGAAAGAAAGAGAGAGAGAGAAAGAGAGAGAGAGAAAGAGAGAGGAAGGAAGGAAGGAAGGAAGGGAAGGAAGAAGGGAAGAGAAAAGAAAGAAACTGTATAATTTATAATCATTCTTTTAAACTTCATCATTCTACTATCCAAACTGGAAACTTTATACAGTCTGATTTAATCAAAGCTCAGTGTTCTGGGTGGAAGCATATTACAGAATGGAAAATTTTACCATCAACAAGCTGAATGTGATTTTGCAAAATTTCGCTTAGTTTGAAGCTATCAACCACGATTTCTCCAGCTAAGAGTCTAATTGGGTTTTACAAGTGACATCAGATCATTCATGGGATTCGCTGATGGAAATAGCCAAGAAGTGCAGTGTGCTGCCTTTAAAAGAAACTGCCTTTCAGTGTGTTCAGATGTTTGGGGAAGGGGCTATTAAGACTATAGGAGGACTTTAAAAATAAATTTTATATTTGAAAATCTGTTTATCTCCTCATAAATGTGATGAGAATGTATTTTAACTGCTATGGCATGTCTGCATGTACCACTGTACCACAGAGTACACAAAGCCATTAAAACAGATCTAATGGGTATGTTTGAATTCACTGTTACTGATTACATAGAATCATAGAATTGTTTGAGTTGGAAGGGACCCTTAAAGGCCATCTGGTCCAACTCTCATGCAATGAGCAGGGACACCTACAGCTTGAGGAGGTGCTCAGAGCCCCATCCGGCCTGACCTTGGGTGTCTCTAGATTTGGGGCATCCATCCACCACCTCTCTGGACAACCCATTCTAGAGCCTCACCACTCTTACTGTAAAAAATTCCTTCCTCATATCCAATCTAAATCTCCTCTCCTTTAGTTTAAAACCATTTCCCCTTGTCCTATCACAACAGACCCTGCTAAAGAGTCTGCCACCTTCTTTCTTATAGCTCTCCTTTAAGAAATTACATACTGAAACATCATTTTTCACACAGTGTGGGCAGTCATGTATTTTGAGACCCTTTCACTTTTGTGGGACAGATAGCTGGAAATACCTGAGATCATCTCCTGTTCATGTTCATATGCCTTAGTTAAATCTATTGACTTCTCAAAAATTCTCATCCCAAAAGATCAGTGAATACGGAAAGGCTGAAATCTGTGGTGCTAAGTCCTGCAAATATCACCTATAGGAACCAGATCCTAGCCTCTTTCCTCTAAATTTCCATACTAGTTACGAAGAGGAAAAAAGATTTCAATGGGAAATTGCTTCCACTTGTATTTTGTATCTGTCTTTGGAAAAAAGAAATGCTCTCCAGAGCTACAACTCTCTCACCTCTATCTCCTCATTGATGAGGATGTCTAAATTTCCCAGCATCCACAGTCACTTGGGATAAATTCCGTCCTTAAACAAGAGCATATGCAGGCTTTAATATGGTTTATTCATATGTATGAAACTACAGTCAAACTCAAGCATCTGCTTTATCTGGATCTAAGTCCATGACAAGAAATGTGGGCACAATTTTATATGTGAGGCACAATTTTATACCTATCATTTGTGGGGAAAAGAAATAAGATCCACTCCTTTTGTCCCTTGGCTGACTCTGTACCCATGGACATGCAGGTCCTCCTGCACAGCAGGAAGAGCAAGTGCCAGTCAACACATAAATGGGATACAAGTTATGCTAGACACATATTGTATCAGCCTCAAACACTTTTCCATAAAAATAAAGCAACATATACACTCTTTCTTCTGCAAAGTGGATTATAGCTCAATGTTCAGTGCAAATAAGCATGTAAAATATAGAACACAGCTAAGCATCGCATGTATCCAAAGTCCATTGAAGTTTGTTACCCTCTGATCACTTTTCAGCTGCATTTCATATTTTGTGAGGTTGTCAGAGATAGTATTCTGAACCTACCTATATAACTTGCAGAAGTTTTGTAACTGATTCCTCTTTGCCAAGTAAGATTAACCTCCTGGCGAGCAAGCAATGGTCAATTGATTTCCAGAGCAATCCAGTTGCCACTTAAGACAGAAATGATCAGATCGCTTGTTATCAAAGTCCCAAGGTCAAGTCATCAAATAGGACTGATTACATTTTCTAATGGCTTTTCTATGCTCATTAAAGTGCATTCAGATATTCAAAATCACCTCTGATCATGACATTAAAAACATGCTCCAATGGCTCCTGACAAGCAGGAATGTATTCTCTAATATTTAGCCACATAAACAATAGATAACCACTTGTAATTGAGTTCAAATTGATTTCAGGTGGCTTCAGAGAAAAGCAATTTCTACAACAGATTAACCTTTTAATTACTGTTTATTAAGGATATTACCAGGTGCTGAAATCCTACTATAGCAGAAAATTACAGTTCATTGGCATTCATTTATGATAAAATAGCTGATCCATTCCCAGGTCATTAGTCACATATTTATCATCATTTCTTGCTCCTCATGAAAATGTCATAAACTCTAATTAGCTATTGTAACAATGTATGTGTTAAATATGTTGTTCTGTCTTGAATAGGGGAAGGGTATATGAAGATCAAGATGTCCTTTGGCACAGGTTTTAGAGAAGGAGCCAGCCCTCTTTATCAAATGACACCACGGGCAGGATATTCAGCTGTAGCATCAGCCTTCACTAAATGCTCGTGAGATACCTCATTCATAAAGGGAACACAGCTGCATGGAGACTCTGCCAGAGTTCGCACACCGTAAAAGACTTCATCCACAGAAGAAAGATAGGCTGCTTTCTTGAGATAAACATAAACTGGGCTACAGATAAGTTTATTTTACCATGTTCGTGGTATACTAATGCCTCAGTGTTTGAGTGTTTGAATCTAGATTGTAAGGGAAAAGATGTCTCAAACACCCTCGGAAATTTCCAACTGCCACTAAAATTGATTTACCTGAAGCTGATTTCGATACATTTATAATGTTCAATAAAGCAATTAAAAAGTTATGTTCTGTATACATCTATAATAGTAACTCAAGAAAAGGGCCCATTATGCCCATATTGTTCAGCTGTCATCTCTTTCCCTGGCTCTGTTCCAGGCAGTTTCAGCTAGCTCTTCCCAAAACTTATCTCCTATGGTGAGGTTTGACTCCAGCTAGTGTGGATGTGGACCAGTGTGCACCACCTGACTTTGGGGTCAGGATCAGTCCATGATCCTTTTTCCCGTGGCAGCATAGATACAGACCCTGTGCTTATTGGCAATTTTCTCCTGCCAGAAAAGAGCTTCCCATGGCCTCAGGCCATTCTTCTGATGAGCAAACTGACAAACCTTATGTTCTCTGGGGACTGCTGTATTTTCTTTGGTTGCAATTGTGGAAAGAGTCACTCCCAAGCATTCAACATTACTTCTTTCTATATTCATGTCTTCAGCTCAATGTGCTACGCATACATACTCATTATCTGTTTCAGGCTCTGAGTAAAAAAATGTCTTGTAAATTTCTCATTGTTCCATAGTATGTTTCCCACTCAGTAAAATTACGTCAATTAAAAAAGCCTTTTTGGAAACAAATAAACAAATAGGTAGATATAGAAGTCCTTCTGTTCTCTTTAACACTAAAGGCTGAGATTTTCATTGGAAAACACTTTTCAGGTACTAGTAGTGTACAATTTAGAATCATAGAATCATTAAGGTCGGACAAGACCACTAAGTTCATCCAGTCCGACCTTCAACCCATCCAAACATCAACTTCCAGTGTTCTTTCATACACTCCCAGTTGCAAGTGAAACTAATACTTATCAGATAATAAAATCTTCCTTCAAAAACTAGAAGAAGATTAATACTGGGCAGGGGAGAACTCCAGGATAGACATAGGTGGGGATTCTTGTCCATAAAAAGGAGAACTCATTCAGCCTATGGCTAGAGCATCTCTTCCAGAATGCAAGGACTCAGCTCACTGGAGGGTCAGGCTCACTTGGAAACATCAAAAGTCAGACAAGAAAATGCTTGCAGACGGTGACAATATTGTTCACATCTCTTTGTGACTGATAAATATCTGGACACCCTCCAAACTACTGTCATCTTTATTTCATTACCCTATACAGTGGTACCCCATAAAGTCCACCCCAGACACATTACTGAATGCATATTTAACATATAGACAGGCTGATCCCAAGTGACTGTAGTTCAAAGAGCCTTTGAGGGATCTCCTAAAAATGCCCAAAAAATGTGGGCAGAGGAGATCCTACTTAAGCTAAGTCTAAAATATTTGTGCGCATATATACATTTCAGTACCTAGATTTACCTATTAGCTAGAAATCATTTCAATGAGAGCTGTAAGGGACTTTGGTAATGCTACTATATTTGTTTTAAATCTGTAGTTTTCCTGATGCTGTGAAACTCTATCAACTTCCTAAAGAGTCCTACTTTCAATCAGTTTAAAATTAAATTTCAATTATCATTTCAGTTTAGTTTCTTTGATTTACTGAAATTAAAATTTTATTAGATATCCCAGAGGATTACCTTCTGAAATACAAAGAAGAGTTATTTTTCTCTTCATTAGGCTTATGTGAGATACAAAAGGGAAAAGTGAACTCCTCTAAAAGACTTATACAGGAGCACTTAAACAGCATAAAGGAAAAAAAAGCCTATGAAGTTGTATTGCTATGCTCTTCTTAACAATATGCCACTTCCTGATTACCATCATTCAACTGTAATGAATGAATAAATTGTAATTTCAATGATTGCAAGTATGCACAATCACATCAAAAACAAAATGAGACACTTAGACAATCACAGATTTCTTTTTTTTCTTTTTTTTTTTTTTTTTTTTTTTCTTTTTTACTCTACATCTCCCTCTGCTCTTACAAGGAGATTTGCATGTCACAGACTTTTTCTATTATTGTCTGTAAAGGCAGAGCTGGTTACAAGGCAGAACACAGACAAAACAGGAGAGAGGCACTATATAAGCATAGATGCAACCAGCTTTGTGGACAACCAAAAGCATGTTCAGAAAAAAGAGAAAGAAAATGTAAAATATTATTGTTAAGGCACCAGCTGAGGACACACAAGAGCCGTATTTAAGTTCCTCCTGAGCAACAAAATTCCTGAGTCACCAGACGCATGCTTTCTGCAGCAGTTTTTGAGACACCAACCAAAAGGAGAACTGAAATAACACATCTAGACTTTGAGGATGTGTAGACTAGGTTGCCTGTCTTTGCAAGGTCCAAATATTTCTCACAGTGTCCTGGAAACGAGTTTATGGTTCAATGCCCATCCATCCCTTCTCTCGTCCCAAAGAATCAGAAACTGTTTGGAGCCCAGAGTCTCATGGAGCTGCACGTACCAGAACGGGGCTTGGTGCAGAGCTGGTGCACAGACACCAGAGGCATGTTCATTGACCTGTGGTCACTGAGCCAGTTAGGCTAAGTGGGAATATATTTAGGAGGGCTTCCTACCTCAGACCCAGTTCCTGAGTATCTGAGGAAAAACTTTTCTTTTTCTTAGCCAACTAAAATTCATCTGTGGCAGCTTGCCTATCTAAAGCCTACCCCTGGCCCTGACTCTGAGAGGTAGACAGGACTGTCCCTTGTCTGTCTTTTGCTTTTTTCCACTATCCCCCTAGCCAACCTTTCTGTCTCTCCTAAGTGCCATGTGACCATCTATTGATTTTCCCACACTTCTTACAACTATGAGGAAGAAAGGGTGCTTGTACATTTATATTAGTATTTCTTCAGTGAGGGAGGGGAAGTGACATAAAACAACAGTAGAGACTAGTCAACTAATGGAAGCTTCCAATGTCATTATATTTTATTCAAGCATAAGATCAGTAATTCTCAGTAAAACATACTGATTGCATGAAAAACAAATCGCCTAAATTGATTACATTATATATAACTTTTGGAACAGAAGAAATTGACTCGTTGTCCATTAAATCATTGTGGACACACCAAGAAACATGAAGATTATGGGTAGGTTATCATCAAAGGCAAGAGTGTCTACCATGGAAAAAAAAAAAAAAAAACAGAAGAAAATAGGTAGCATAAGGCTGGTCCTTAGTTTGGCCACATTGAAGATATTGCAGCTGAAGGAGTTGCTAATAAAGGACATCAGTTTGGGAAAAAGTGGCTTTAATTTAGTTAAATATCATTAAAGTTTTTGTGATTGTTACAGCAAATGCTCCTTTTGTTTGTATATTACATCTTGTGGTCTTCTAGGCACTCAGCTTTAGACATGGTATCATTATAGGAGAACCACAAAAATGTTTTAGATTCTTTGGAAAACTGGAGGGGGACAGAAACCACAAGAGATCCAAGAATTAAAAAAAGAAGAAGAAGAAATAGAGAATAGAAGGTTTGTTATCCATCCTGTTCTTGGAAACAGAACCAATGGGGATAAGACAACAAGGGCACATATTTATAAAGCACAATAAAAGGCCTCTGTGTGGTCATGTCTGCACGAAGCAGATGAGTGGTGGAGTTCTGGGAAGAATTACATAAGACGGCTTGTATACACGTGCCTGCGAACACAGAAACACGCATTTGCACACATACACACAGCACGTCCCCAGATGACACCCCTCTTCATATACAAATCCTCTCAGTCTTGGTCAAGAACCTCCAGAAATGCCTCAGATGCGTCACATGAGAAGTCCTGCTTCCTGTACCGCCAAATTACCCAAGTCATAAGCAGCCTAAGAGCAGGACTGTGAGTAACTTTTCTCAGAAATAAGGCTATTTAGTCTGGCTTCAGCTCAGCAAATCCATAAGCAATTATCCACATCCTTTGAATGGATGTCATGGATTTGACAGACTGGAGGAAAGGCAACTTATGGACACAGCTATTCAACAACAGTGTAAATTACAGAATCTGCTACAAAATGCTTTCAGGTGGATTTGTTGTATGTGTCCACAGCAGCTTGCCATGTATCCATCTGCAGTTCACAAAGCTTCCAAAACCTTTGTGCAAGCCTTGTGTTCAAGAAATAACAAGAATATATCTTCCTTGGGAGTTAAATGCTAATAATTCAATTTGGATACTCCAGAGCTCTTGCGTTCTCCTCCCCAACTAGATCTATGCTCAAATTCTTTCATTGTATTAGCTATCCATTTTCATATTCCTCCCTTATGTAAGCTTCCATGTCTTTATCTATCTCCTTGACAGACCTAGTGGCCTGTCCTAATAGTATTCTTGATTTTCCAGACAGCTTTTACAAAATTAACTCTTTTTCCCCTCATTTTTACAGAAGTATTTGATCCATGATGTGTGATGAGGTGATGTTAAAGAATCTTGCTTTCTACCTCTCTGGTCACAGCCCAATAATTTTCTATTCCACCATCTTCTCTTTAGATGTCTGTGACTGCTGACTTCCTCTGCCCTGCTGGATTCAGTTCCAGCTCATCTATCTGTTAACATCTCTCCGGGAACAAAAGTTAAGTCTCCATCCACACCAAACTCCCTTCAGATGCATAACATCCCATCCAGGTTGCAGAAGGGAATGGGAATGGCATGAGTCACTTCTTGGTTAGTCTCTGTTGGCACTCTAGAGATCACTGACATCTGCTCAGCATAATGAGGTTGCTATGAATTTCAGTTCCTTCCAACTAGTAGCATTGCCTAGCATGATTAGATATTTAGATTAGATGTTAGGAAGAAAATTTTCACTATGGCAGTGGTGAGGCCCTGGCACAGCTGCCCAGAGAAGCTGTGGGTACCCCATCCCTGGAGGCACTCAAGGCCAGGTTGGATGGTACCCTGGGCAGCCTGTGGGTTAAAAAAAAAAAAAAAAGCCCATGGCAGAGGGGCCTTAAGGTCCCTTCAGACTTGAGTCATTCTAGGATTCTATGACTCCCCCTTCCTCCAGGAGTTAATTGATTTGTGCACTCATCAGCTAGACTTAGAGAGTTATTTATGTTGCCAGTTGACCACTATTTATAAGTTGTACAATGGCACAGTCCTGCAGGCCCTACACGTGTCTCTGTATTCACCTTTTTCACAGAACAAAAATAAACCTTCAGCTCAGAAATGTGAAGGTTTTAGCCAAGACTGATTGAAAGGGTCCAGTATGTGTTTCTCTGAAAAAGACAGTGAATTCACAAAGCTATTCCAAATCATAGCTGGAAGATTTAAGTGTTTAGCACAGCTCACACAGTTAAAGTATCTCAACATTTGAAGAGAAAATCAGTAACCTACAAAATAGAACTCACTCAGCCCAATGCAGACATCTAAATCAAAACAGGCTTTCTTTATAGTCGGTAGAGGACAGTATGCACTTTTAGGGTGCAAAACATCAGACATTCATTAGCACAAGACAAATTTTGTCCTATAAGAGCCTATTTATCTCAGTGGAACATAAGAGGAATGGCAAGGTGATCTATTCAGACAAAATACACTCTGTATGCTCTGTATGCTCCCTGCAAATCTGGGCAAGGTAAAACATAACTTAATGGCAGGCTGATTCTGTGGTCACTTATGCTGACATTTAATTTAGATGATCCGTGCTCCTTTTCTTTATTGTGTCCAAGGTGGCATGATTGACTGACATTTGGGGAAGGACAGCACAGCCCATGGCTGCTGCTGGGGAATGTGCCATTAGAGATGGAAACTTCTGAGCACAGAGATCAAGAACCTTTCTACTCACTTGTGATAAGTAGAGTTAAAGAAGATGCTGGTGTGGCACAGGAGATTGCTGGGTAGTAGAGTATGTTTTGTTATTAAATTGGGCTGTGAGTAATCACTCTGGATATTTTCCCAAGCATTTGCTCTGGGTGGTCTTTCTCCATGGGGTGTGTGGCAGATCAAGATGTCCCTCAAGCAGCTGTGATAGGTGCAGGAGGTCACAGGGCGGGAGTGAAAGTTCAGCGCAGCCCTGTATAAGTGTTCTGTGTTGTGTCCTTCATAGCTGGGTTCTAGGGCAGAACATGGAAGGGTCAACATCCCCCACTGTGGGGACTAATTCACACAAATTCTCATTAATGCCAGATTTTAAATTTGCATATGCTGCAATCTGCTCTGGGCACCTTCTGTCTTCCATTACTTCCTTCTTGGAAGGATGTTCTAAGACAACACAACAGACAAAGCATCACCATTAAGACCACTTCTACACAAGAAGCACACTGCATGGACCTGACACCCAGATACTCAGGTCCTTTACACTCACTGTCTGCTAACCACAGCCAACACAAATCCCACATGCTGTTCTGACTTCGGTTTTTTACACACAGGCTCAGGAAAAGATTTTAATCACTTTGCCTGGAGCCTGATTTTAAGCAGCAGCTGCAGGAAAAACGAAGGAACGGTACCATTTAAAAACACAGTGTTTCCATATTACACACCCATGAGCCTTCTGTGGCTGTGGCTGACTTATCCAAGCAATGAAGGGTCTCAGCAAGGATCCTGTGCCAGGCTCACCAAGGGAGCTAGGGAGAGCAAGGAGCAGCTCTGGGTGTGTGGTAAGGCTTTATAAAGTGCTTCAACAAATGTGCTGGGAGTTCAGGTTTGGACATAAATTTCAACAGCGTTAACACTGTGTATGTCCATTCTTAATAGGAATTTGCTAATTAGGGCTGAGTAACCTACGAAAAGGCTACTTGCAGACACAGTCCAAGAATGACCAACCTCAGAAAGCAGCTGCAAGTGGTTTTGCAATATGATTTTATCTGGGCAGAATGAGTTCATAACTGGAAAATACCCAATCTTTCAGTCAGTTGAGTCCTTACTTCTCTTGACAGATCTCTGTCATGTAAAAATTCCTTTGGGTTAGGGCATGCGAAAGCCTCTGAAGATATTCTTCTTTATGTAGAGGGACGGGAGAGTGAGAGGAGTGGAAGACAGAAGGGCTTTATCCAAGTTTCAGCTATCCAAGCATTTGAAAAACCAGAGCTGGTATTCTCTGGCCTGGGCAGCACCTCAGCATCAGGCTACAAATGTTGACCCATAAGCCTCAGTGGCCTATCCTGCACCAACTGCAAGACATCAAATGACAGGATATGGGTACAGCACTTGAGAATGCTAACCAAGGAGAAACAACTAATTGTTGAAAAGCCAAACACAGCAATAGATCGTTAGAAACAGCAGTTCTTACCTTGATCACTTCTCTAATATGCACCACAGTTATTTCAGTCAATTTCTCTTCTATATGTCCTGCATCTTAAGTCAAGCAGGCCTAGGAGCATTTGGCTAGGCAGGAATGATTAACCAGGTGACTTCAGCTGCAAGAGCTGACATCTGACAGTAGAAAAAACAGATGTGGAAGAAAGAGCCCAGTGTTCTCAATCTAAAATACGGGCTCTGTTCTTCCTGGGGCTAGCAAAAATATGCATGCAAAAGCTAATTTAATGGCTCAGAAGGGCTAGAAAGCACGACCTCAATACTAAGCAGAGGTTGTCCCCCCTCCAACCCCCAAAGAAAAAGAATTCTGGTAGGCAGAGATCTGCCATTCAATTTCCACCTCCTCTGGCTTCCTGTCTCTTTCAATTTCCTTGGCAGGATAAGGGTCTGAGTGCAGTGCTCATGTCTGATTGCATGAAAGGTCTACAAGGCTGATGGTGAAATGAGCAGTTGGAAACATGCAAACTCCTTCCTCTGAGGAAGAGAGGAAAGAGATCAGGCTGAAATGTAGGCTTCTCAAAGGCAAGTGGCCCTAATGCAGCTCCCAGACTCAGATGTTTGCAATAAATGCCAAAGAGTTTTCAGTTTTCTACCAATCTAGTGCTTAGGACTTCACAATCAGAACTGCTTTTTCAGTGATAAAACATATGTAATCAGGCCAGAATAAGGGCTTTCTATCTCTAACTGATTAAGTTGTAGACAACATTGGCTTCAAGATGAAAACGGTTGTGCCAACAGATTTCATATGCAGTCGTGTTACTGCAAAGAATATTTAGATGTATGTTCAAATCACAGTTGAAGTCAGCTTTTAGTTTCACATACATGTTTGGGGACTAACTGAATATCAGTATTTATAATAAACAAGAGGCTTATCTTCCAGTTCAGAGTAATTACAACTATTTAGTACTCATTCTCGTGCTATGAATCTTACCCAACTAGGAAAAGAAACAATTTCAAGTGACATAAATGTCAGATAAACACGAAAGTCCAGATGTTAAATTTGCTCAGAACAGGTTTTAATTATTTTCTTCTGGTGCTCTATTAGTTAGACCAAAGAATATCTTCTTTTTACTTACTCCTTACTTTTCTTTAAATTACCCACTGCTTTTGACTCTTTCCCCCTAACCCTGCTGAATCTGCCTGAGCATTCAGGCCTCTGCCATCTCTTACTGGTTGTTTTGCACTTGTCTACAACTGGAACAAAAAAAAAAATCTCAAGGTTTTTCCCATGGGAATAGATAACATGCTAAAAACAACCGTGCAGATGAGCCCCACTTCTGATGCTACTCCAAGTCATTAGGCCAGTCCTTCAGTCCCTGAAAGTGTGAACAGAAAAATTTCTGTTCCTCACATGCTCTTTGCTATAGAGAGCACTAGGATTTCCTAAATCAGATATAATTCTAAAGCATATTCTAACCTGTGGTTGAGAGTTGGTATATTTTAGACTAGATAAAGAAGCTGATAAAATGTGTGATGTACAGAAGGTGAAGGTAAACTTTGGTGTTGTTTCTTTTTTATTTAATGACAACACTGTTTCCTTCAGTCTGCCTTTCTCCTTCGCGAATCACAGAATCATAGAATATCTTGGGTTGTAAAGGACCTTAAAGCCCATCCAGTCCCAATCCCCTGCCACGGGCAGTGCCACCCAGCAGCTCAGGCCGCTCAGGGCTGCCTCCAACCTGGCCTTGAGTGCCTCCAGGGATGGGGCATCCACAGCTTCTCTGGGCATCTGTGCCAGGGCCTCAACGCCTTCCAAGTAAAGAAGTTCTGCCTAGCATTTAACCTAAATTTCCCTTATTTTAGTTTAAAGCCATTCACCCTTGTCCTATCACTATTAGACCATATAAAAAGTGAGTTCCCATCCTGCTTATAAGCTCCCTTCAAGTACCATAAGGCTGAAGTGAGGTCTCCCTGGAGTCTTCTCCATTCTTAAAAAGTCCTACTCCCTCAACGTTTCTTCATAAGAGAGGTGCTCCAGTCCTCTTTGTGGCCCTCCTCCACTTCAGCGGTTCCTCATTCTTCTGGGAGCTCCAGCCTGGATACAGTACTCCAGATGGAGCCTTACAAGGGCAGAGTAGAGAGGTACAATCCCCTGCCTCTCCCTGCTGGCTGCCCCTCTTTTGAAGCAGCTCAGGATACTGTTGGCCTTTCAGACTGCAAACACACGCTGCTGGCCTTTCATCTACCAGCACCCCTAAGACTTTCTCAAGAAGGGATACTCTCAAGGAGTTCTTCTCCCAGTCTGTATACAGATTGCCGTGTCCCAAGTGCAACACCTTGTACTTTGTCTTGTTAAACCTCATTAGGTTCTTGTGTGCCCACTTTTCAAGCCTGTCCAGGTTCCTTTGAATGACATCCCTCACTTCTATTGTGTCAACTGCACTGCTCAGCTTGGTCTTACCTGCAAAGTTTCTGAGGGTACATTCAATCTCATTCTCTATGTAACTGATAAGGATGTTGAAGACCCGGTTCCAAGACAGAACCCTGGCAGACACCACTCATCACTGGCCTCTACCTGGACATAGAGCCATTGACAGCAACCCCCTGGCTATGACCATCCAACCAATTATTTATCCACCCTTTGAACCCATATATCTCCAACTTAGAAATAAGGATGTGATGCAGGACCACGTCAAAGACCTTGCAGAAGTCCAAGCAGATGACAACAGTTGCCCTTCCTTTGTCCATCACTCCATCATAGAAGGCCACCAGATTGGTGAGGCACAGTCTGCCTTGGTGAAGCCATGCTGTCTGTCTCAGATCACCTCCTTGTCTCGCATGTGACTTAGCATCTCTTCCAGGAGGATGCGCTCCATGATATTCCCAGGCGAAGTGAGACTCACCAGCCTGTAGTCCCCAAGATCTTATTTTCTCCTTTTCTTACAAATTGGAGCAATTCTTCCCTTTTTCTAGTCACTGGGAACTTCACCTGACAGCAACAATTTTTTCAAATATGATGGAGAGTGGCTTGGCAACTACATCATCCAGTTCCTTCAGAACCCTGGAATGCATATCATCTGGCCCCATAGACATACACATTCAGTTTCATGAGGCAGTCTCAGACCTGCTCTGCTCTTACAGTGGGGAGAATTTGCTTAGGGATATGAAAGGGATAGGAATCTTAACTTTCACCTGAAGCAAAGCCTGAAGCAAAGAATTCATTGAGTACCTTAACCTTCTCCATGTCTGAGGAGGCCAGCTCTTCCTTTCAATTTATCAGACAGGGTACACTCTCCTTTGCCTGTTTCTTCTGTCCAATGTATCTAAAAAAACCCTTGTCGTTTTTCACATCCCTCACCAAGTTTATTTCCTTGTGCACTTTGGCTTTCCTGATCCTATCCCTGCACATCTGCACAGTATCCCTATATTCTTCCCAGGATACCCGTTCCTTCTTCCAGTGCCTGTACTTTTTCTTCTTTTCCCTCAGCCTGACCAGCAGATCCTTGCTGAGCCGTTCCAGTTTCCTGCTTTTTCTGCTTGATTTCTTATACTGGGAGATGGAGAGACCTTGTCCTCTCAGAAAGGTGTCTTTAAAGAGCCGCCAGCTCTGTTCCATTCCTAACATGTAGCTTATTTTTTTTATTTTTGCATGTTTTTAGCCTCAGTAGAAGTTGAGAATATTTAACACTCAACATTTTCTGAGATTAAGGACTAGGACATGGACATGAGAATCTTGGCCAACATTTAAATGAATGTCAACTTTTAGCATAATGTGGTACCAGGGGATCTACTTCTATCTTTGGGTATATAAGCTGGGGAGAATCATGAAGTAGGGAAGGAACACTAGGATATTTTTCTAGTGATAGAGACAATTATTACAAACTCTGTGCAACTTTGCTGCACTTATTTCAAAAAGGATCATAAAACTAGAGATAGAGTTAATATTTTGGATAACAACAATGGTAAGAGTCATCTCACTTAATTTCAGCCACCAAAAAACTAGCTACCCACTCCAAAAGAGAAAGGTAGTCCATGGAGGCAGATAGGTGTCTCCAGAGAATGATTCATCTCATCCTGAAAGAAGTGTCTAAAATGAACTGGATGAGTAACCTGAATGAATCATATTTCCCTGCTGACTCCAAGTGGACTGCAGAAACCTATCTTCAACTGGATGCTTCTCATCTTTATGAGAAGATATGAGCAGAAGATACATCTGATCCCAAGCAACTATGCTGTCTTTCATGAATTTGATTTAACCAAAAGAAGCCTTCAGCTGATTCCATTATACATATCTCCCTGAGGAGACACGAGGGTTTGGAACAAAGTTAATGTAGGACATTTCATCACATGAAAACCCCAGACTGAGAAATCTGCCTTAACAGTAAAATTTGAGTGTGGTACAGGAAATATTAGTGAAATCATATGCCCCATGTGCCCCAGTTTACAGTGATCAGACTAGTTGACTGAAGAATAATACACCCTAGCTTTCATCTCTACCCTGTATAGTGTTCTGTTTATACAGTGGTAACCCTCAGAGAGATGGGTATATGCAAAGCATGAAATAAACCAGTGGGCACTTTGTTAAAGCAAAATTCTACACACGTCTACACAAATGTCTAATTCAGCAAAACTGAATTTGAGGGTTTTCCTTGACACAAAGATAAGTGTTTGCAGCTTTGTGAAAGCTATTTAAAGTAGCCTTGCTTACTGCATGGTTCTAGTCCTACGTCCTAAAGAAACTAGCCAGCTGTTTCCAGTGAGGAAAGCAGGATCTCCTAGGTTTATACATGTTTCTAGATTTGCATTTCTGGTTTGAAAATCAACACTGATTATTGCCCTTACGAATAACCAGCCTCTGCTGAAGCCTCACAAGTTAATTATATGAGGACAGCAAATCACTATTCACAAATAATTACTGAATTGTAAATCCACAGATGTCACGTCCCTCGACAAAAGTGTATTTTTAGTGGTAGAGCACACTGGCCTTTCCTGGCCCTGTTTGCTCTAAAATTACCATTAATCAACTTTTGGCTCTACACATGCAGTATCCCCCCAAAAAGGTAATTACAGTAAATTTCTAGAATAAAAGAAAAAAAGTTTGGTTGAAAATTCCTTGCTTCCAACCTTCAATGGCTGGTCACCCATTTCTTTTGGTATTGCATCTATTACTCATTAGTCACACTGAAAGTCAAGGATGTGTGTGCCTAGAAATGTGTCATTTTCCCAAGCACATCAATACGTCAGTACAAGCTATTACCTCTCCCTACACACCTGGCCTCTCATAAAAAGGATGAAACATAGGCTGCATGCAAAGTGCTCTGTGAGGCAGGAAAATCATCATAGAACTCTTCCATAAGCTGACATATTTTACAGTGGTGGCCTTCCCTGTATGTTCGAAGGCATATATTTAGCTTTTATACTACAAGCAAATTATATGGAGAAAAGCAATATTTCAAATTATTACCACTTAGAAACCATCAAAATAGTTACAAACAGACACAAACAAACCTACACATCTTGTTGCTCTCTCAAAGTTTAGAGAAATTGCTGGAACATCAGTGATAGAAGGCTTATTTAGCTGAAAGATGCCATATCCTGTGGATGTCAGAATTTCTGTGGTGCTACAGACTATGGCTGGTAAGTTTGAGATAAATTATAAATGCTTGTTTTAGCAAAACAAACAGCATTTCCCTCTTAACTTCCCTACCCCCACCCCCCAAAAAAAGTACTGGCCACACATGCATGGAAAATCTTGCTTCTCTCCCAGCTAACAACTTCAGTTGAAGGATAATATTTGCCCATTGCTCAAGATATTCACTGCAATTTGTGGGGCTTTTTTCCTCATTATCAATCAGTGAGTACAGGGCAAATTGATGTAAGGCATAATTTTCCTGCTCTGAAGCTTCTGCAGCACATTTTAGTAGACAGTGCTAATGTGTAGAATGATGTTGCTCTTGTTGACGTTCATACAAAGAGCATTTCCTAATCAGTGGAAGATAGTTTTTGTAGGGTCAGCCCTGAGGTAATCAAGTTGCAGCATGGAGGACAAGCTACATAGCAAAGCCTGCCTGCTATTTTTTCTGTATTTCTCACAAAGACTTAAGATATGTGCCTCACCTCCCTGACTGCTGCACTGTTCTGAGTATTTCTTGAACTCTTGAGGTTATTCAACAAGCTCATTCTTCTTTTTAACGTACATCTAATGGCACAGGGCAAGAGTTGGAACAGTAGAGGCTACTTTTAATCGTAACTACTTCCCCTGCCTTTGCCATGCCTGTTGTCCCTATATCACATTTACATCTCTGAAGTCCTCCCCTGGCCCATATTTTCTATCTATCTTAAAAAGTCCTGAATGCCCAATATAAGAAAAGGTAGCAGAACTCCTTATTCTAGGAGTAAAACTTGGTTTTGTGATGCTTGTCTGTAAGAAGCTCTCAGTCAGAGGTTCTCAGACTTGTACCACACTCCTCACTGCTGCCACCACAACCATGTTCACTCAGGGGTACCTAGCTTTGCAGGCAACTCACAAGACAGCCCCAACAAAGCACAACTTCACTTCCATGTCTCTGTCTTTCCACAGCATGCACCGCAGCGTCCCAGAATAAAATCAATACCTGCAAATGCAGTCCAGCAGTGCCTACAACTAAGGAGAGGAGCATTTCTGCATTTTAACTATTAATATAACATTTGTGTTGATCCAAAAGTTCCAGTGAATGTTGGTATTTGTGGTTTTCATACTTCAAATAATTTGCAAATAAATCAGTCAATAACAGGAAAATCCTGAGTGCCAAGACTCAGGAATAAAAGCTTCCATTCTTAGACAGTGAAAATAAGTAAGTGTAATGTTCACATTTCACAAAAATGCACTTAAGTTTTGCAACTTTAGGTCTTTTTTGATTGGTTGGTTGATTGGTTTTGTTTTCAATTGGAAGAATAGAAAGGACTCGAAAAATATTTCTGTTAAGAAAAAAATCCTGTTCATTCCCATAGTCTCACCTTTCTGGGCTGCTCTATTGATTTTGATTTTGGAGGTCTACAACAACTACAGATATGCCTATATCTCCATTACAGAAAAGTCACCTTATCATGAGCATTATTACAATTGTCCCTTCATGAAATTATCATGACACTATCCACATGGGCACCTGCTTTCTTTTATAACTGGTGGCCCATAACAAGTGCTGAAACACAACTGTCATGTGAGATGCTTACTCTGCATGTTCAATCTGCTCTTATTTTTCCTTTCAAAACTCTTGTGACAGTCCCTGATGGATTTTTTTTTTCTCAGTCCTTCTGCCATGTTCTGTCCTCACATGTATTTGTAAAAACTCTGGATTCCACAAGGTAATTTTTTGTCATAGCAAATCACCGTATCAGAAGACAAAGAAGTTCATAGCCTCACCCACTCAGTGGGATGGGTGACTCAAACAGTGATAACTGATGAATCACCCAAAAGTCACTTGGAGTACTCCTTGCATGAGCATTCAGAGAGGGAAGGAAACCTTTTGGTAATAGGTAGTTCCTCACTTTCTGTGTCAATCCTGAAAGTCAGTTAATGACACTGTGACACACAAGGAAGAGAAAGGTTGGCTGTGAGGTTTTCAGGTTTGTTAGTCAACTGAGATCACAGTCATTATAGATCCAGGAGTTGTCACTCTATTACCTCTCTGAAGAATATTATTTTCAACATGACCTTTTAACTCCAACTTAGTCATAATGGTTGTCTCCATACCATTTGAAAAGTCACCTGGCAGAGGACAATGTAGTTTCTCAGCTAAAAGAATAGAAATTCACAGGTATTGAGAAAACTGAATATTATACCAGACACAGGTAGGAAAAAATAAATGAATCTGAAATCTATTACTAAATTTTTTTTAAGATTTCCTCTTTACTAGCTCCTGTAATGGTTTGGTCACTCTTTCTCCAGCACTCAAAAACATGGCAGATATCTCATAAACCAAACTGACTTGGCCATTTCTTAGAAGAGTCAGTCATTTGATTCATAAGGGCTATGTTATTATTGGACCTAGAGAAAATCTAGCAAAACTTTCAAATAATTTGTCCTATCTGGAAGCATATATTCACAGGACCCTTCCATCAACACTTCTAGGGCCCTTCTTTGGCATAACCAAGGGTTTCAGCCCAACTACCCCATGAAATTATTACTCACTCTTCCTTCCCTTAACATCTTTCATTCCATCAACTTGTGCTTGCAGATCTACTTGTATCTTGTTTTGCCACTGCCCTCCTTCATCCTAGATCTGGCAAGCTCCTTAATGCCTCACATTTAGCTCTGCATTTCCCTTGTTGCTTACAGTCATCTTTTGAAAATGGCTTACCAGCCACTTTTCACATTATCTAGTAAAGAGTGCCTATTTGTCACTTCCTAAAGTGACTGGAATCTCTACCCTCAAAAAGAGTGTTTTTGCCTCATTTTCCTGGATTGCCCTTCAGTTCATCTCCACCTAAATTACTCATTACTGATGATCCCTTACCTTGCCCGCACCTCATTACAATGCATGTCATTCATTTCAGATCTAAATTTATCCCTCCTGCCCACAGACATAGTATTACCTGACTGCAAATTACTGAAATCAGAAAAGCTGAATCCCATGTCTGAGGTTATGGAAAAATTAGTACATGTTAAGAATAATCCCATATAATTAAAACCTTTCTGTTCTATTTTTGTCATGTTCCTCATGCAAAGTATCAGTTACAAACTTTACAGATCAGTGTCAAAAATATTAGATTTTGGCAGTTTCAGAAAGTAGGGTGGGCCACAAATTGTCCCAGACTGCATGGCTGAAATTAATGAGATTCAGAGTTTGTTTCTAGGTCATTCACCTCATATACACTCTAGTTTCCAGTTCCTGAAATTCATAACAATCTAATGCTGGTCTGTGCACATCCAAAGGTAAATGATGTGGCCTGACTCTGCCCCAATTAATTCTTTACAGTGTAATCAGTGTGGCCAATGTCTGAATGATTGTGCAAATGGAAACTCAGTGTTGCTTCTATAAGTGATACAGCTTTTTGAATAAGAAGAGCTTTTAGTAGCTCTGTGGGGTATAATGTGATGTATGGAGACTGGAGGGTTTTGTAGCAGATGGTGTATTGTTTCTTTCCCTCGATGCTGATAGAGAAACTTGTCATCTTATTCCCTTTTTACCACTCTTTCTTCATCCCTATCTTTCTCTGCTAGTAAATCCATCCCTGGGTTGAAGACTTCCATGGTTGCACTAACTTCCTTTGCCTGCCTGAGTCGATTTGGGCCCATGCCTTAACAAGTGCAGTATGGCAGACCTGCAGCTTTTCTACATGAATGAAAGCATTTGAACAGACACAACTGCATGTGCCAGAAAGCAAAATGGTGAGTGCAGCTACTATTTAATTAAAGCCACAAAGGGGCCTGAAGGAGAAAAAATAACATATTATTAGTAGCTTGAATCCAGAGCTGGCCACAGGTCCGTGTAACAAGCCAGCTGCACTCTTGGTGTTAAAGGAAGCTGGCCAGTGGCCCTTACCCAACTCAGCCTTCCAAAACACACCCTTTCTCATGCCTCTCATCCTTGTGACACACCTAGCATTAAAAAAGCTTCCAGTAATGTTGTGCCTGTGGCCTATGTAAAATGAAATATATTCAAGTCTGAACTTGCCTTCTCTTGCTTTAGGAGGTAATAAATGCACTCTGCTGTGTTAATAGGAATTCTGCTGTATAACGAAGAGGAGAAAGTCTACCACTTTTGAGCAACATGCATTTCTTCCCTTCAGATGCCTAATTACTCTTTTTTTTTTCCTGATTGTTACCAGGCTCAGAATCTACCAGTTTCTTTCACAGTGTACCAAGATGACGAGCTTTGGTCCTAACCACAGATATGCTAAAGGCTATAGGTATACCTTGAACCCCGAGGCAAAGTTAAAGGCACAAGCTGGAACCAGAATACTCTGTACCAATGCTGCTGGAAAGCCATGGCACGTTAACCAAGTTGTTTCAGTTCCAAAAAAGACAGTTGATGAGAATCTACTCAATCTCTTCTGTATTCTCTGAATCAAGCAAATAGCACAGCCCAAGAGAAGACGTTAAGAAAAAGCAAAATTTGCACACTGTTGGAAAGAAAATTTGAACTACAACGATCACTAACTTTCATCAAAGAACTCCAGCTTGTCATCTTCACAGCTTCTCAATTACAAACTCATCTATCTCCACCCATCTCTTTTAGTTATCTCAAGAAACTTGAAGACTGTCTCTAAACACAATTTGTAATTGTGACACCTGAGAGTTTGGCAAATGAAGCTAATTAGCTCACTTGCAAGAAAGAACACTGAGAGGACAGCAAAAGCAAGAGGCCTTTTAGAAAAGAGGTATGCAGACAGTATTCAGACAAAACATGACTGTATTATCTAATGCGTGTGTTTTATTATATGCGTGCTTTATTACAGACTAGAAATAGAGCTGGAAAGGGCACACAGAACACATCTTGTACAGGATCTATGTGTAGGTGTATAAATTAATCCTCTTACTACATTCAAGGGTAATAACATGTCCTTTATACACGTTATGTAAAGAACATCCTCCTGAGAGAAGCTTTCTGAAGAACCAGATGGTGATAGAAGTTGGATCACAAATCAGATGGATCACAAATCTATCACTAATTGAAGAGTGATCAAAAAGAGGGCTACTGTGTGGTATTTCCAGCACCAAAAGTTGGAGGTGACAACCATAAGGATCACAGGAAGCTAGCATCTAGATCAGCCACCAAGGGAAATCATATTGCTCCTTAACTAATAGTTTAATAAGACAGAAATGTAGGACTCAAGTAGTTCCATGCTCAGGAGGCAGTACAGACAAGGCCAGCATGTCTCTGGCTGGAAAGAAATGAGCTGAGGTGATGTGAGCCATGTTGTGCCAACCGCTCTAGCCCTAGTACTCTGCAGTTTACTAGCACAGTCATAGCCAAGGACTTCAGATCAATCGTCCCATGCAATTATTACTCACTCTTCTCTCTCTTAACACCTTTCATTCCATCCTGCAGTACCACACT
Source organism: Pavo muticus (assembly GCA_016647715.1). Lineage (NCBI taxonomy): Eukaryota > Metazoa > Chordata > Aves > Galliformes > Phasianidae > Pavo > Pavo muticus. The sequence continues at coordinate 1,504,117 of JACDJE010000297.1, read as the reverse complement.
TGTAGATTATTTTAAGCTAGACAGCACAGCTCATTTCTAGAGGAAGGACCATGTCTTTAGTCGTTACACAGGCATAACACTACAACATCCCTCCACACGCACGTATTTCTAGCCTTTTCATCCCCTTTTACTTTGTGATGACTTTCTTTGGACTCCAGTCATATAAATAATTGTGCACGAGCTTTCCCTGAAAACTAAGCATCAGTTCTCAGAAACAGAAAGTGAAGTACTGCACATGTGTTATATGGATGTAGATAAACCACCTACAGCTGTAGAGCTAGCGCACAGTAATCAGCTCATATCACCTTACTCCTAATGTGTCCAAAGAGAATACAGATGAAATACAAAAGATGAGGGAATTGTGAGTTACCAGGGGAAGGAAATGCTGAGAAAAGAATAGAAAACTCAAATATCAGGGAAGAGGGAGAGAAACAAACAAAGGGTGATGCAGAGTAAAAAGTTCCCTGTGTCTAAATGAGCGCAAATTTTCCCACCAAATTGTTTCCTGTTTACTCATTGCTATGAGAATCAGTTAATGGGAAATACAATAAATGTCAGTTCAATAGCTGATGGAAAATAGATTTTGCCTAACGCCTCTCAGATCACTAGAAACAAAGAAAAGCAGTCATGGAAGGAAGTCTAAGGGTTCATATTCTCATTGAATTGTTTGGTTGATGAAGGTAACTCAGCACATAAGAGCATATAGAACATATTGCATTTGACTTAGCACAACATACTCATTAAAGAGCAGTACAACACAATAGCTAGCTCTAACTTCAAAGCTGGGCCTGTTTTGAGTAGTGGTTAGATCTGATGAGCTCAAGAGATCTCTTCCACGCTAAATTATTTTATGGTAATATGAAAAGAGTAATGATAAATGGGCAAAGGGACAACGGAGGGAAAATCTGAAGAATTCAAGAAAGAAGATGAATGCAGATCATTGAATAAAGGTCCCTACAGGGGAAGACAACAGGCAAAAAGTTCTGCATTGTTTTAACAGTGACCTAAGACTCACACAGAACTACTACTGGAAAATTATTTACATGATGGTGATGGGAGAAAGAGAGGATAATGATGAAGACAGGGATGTCAGTGGGATCCATCTAGCTTGTTTTTTAAGGCACTCTAATAAAGTCAAGAACAAAATTATACATGTAGCAACAGTGACGGCAGGCTAGGCCAGCAGAATGGGCTACCTTTACATGGACAGTGATAAGATTGGGAAGGACCTCAAGGTTAAATTGTGCAAGCGCTGCTGCAGAAACAGCCTTTGTGATTTTGTGACCAGAGGTCACACATCCTCAGATTGAAGGGACGCTGCCTAAGGAAAAGAATAGCTGGGCTTTAACTTGCATTCTTAGGGACTCTGAGAATGCAAACAGGCAATAACCATCACTTCTTCTAATTTCTTGAGTAATTTTTGCATACCACCACTCAAAACACATTTGCAGCATCTCCAGTAAATAGGAAATGTTATAACATGCTTCATATGTTACACAGTTCAACTGGTCATAGTTTATTACAAAAGTGCGTGCAATTTCCTCCCTCTTCTCTCTTTTTAGGAAATGAAATAAAAATAAAAGGAATAAAAAGTTTTCTCTGAAAGCAAAGCAACAGCATTTAATTATAATTAGAGCTGTAATTCTACTCTGGTATTTCTTACAAGGTGTCAGGTCAAAAAGTCATAGAAATAGAAACATACAAACCATAGTTTCATCTCCACTGTTTTGATCCCCAAGTATCTCTGTTTTATCTCTGTATAAATTGGCAGGACTAATTATATTTCTTCAACACCAAACATCAGAAAGGATTGTTTTCATTGCCATACTTGATCCATATTTTGAAAACCGTCATTATTCAAAATTCAAGGGAAATAATACTGAGATTCTTGATCCGGGATTTCAGAGCACTGCTGTTGTGATACCAGGCATCTAGTATCTGATTTCTACGTCAGGTATGCATCCCTGACACTTCTCTGGATCATCTGGAAGAAAAATACTCTTCAGAAAGTAGTTAAAAACACATTGTGACACCTTCTAGAATCAAAGATGAGTTATGTGTATTGCCTCAACAAAATTTCAGCAGGGCTTTTTGACCTACTGTGCTAGGAAGTATTTCAACTAATATGGATCAGAACTGGACAGATTTTCAGAAAGTATTAAAATCATGGAATATGTGGAAAGTTAAAAACTATATTAGTTTACTTTTTGTAGCTCAGGAGGCCTCTGTAATCTTTTATTTTAAGCAGGTGTCCAAAGTACATTAGATTAGATGAAATATAGAAAAGTACATACGTGATATCTGAATTACAAATTACTGACACAAAAACTAAGTGGCTAAAATTTGTCACCATGAGTCTGGGGAGGTCACATTATTCACAAGTGGTAAAACCACCAATGACTCATAGAAACTATCCCAGATAAGAACCAAGTTATGGGATAGTGGATGCAAATGTCAAAGTCTTTGCTCATGTTAGCAACCAGTTACTTCCCCAAGTATTCCAAGTAGTTTCAGTGTGAATCAGAGCTTGTCTAACTAATCATTCCTGCACAGTGATCTTTAGGGTATAGCTACCTAAAACCATAGCCACAGCATATTGTACTGCTTAAGAACTTTTGCATTAAAAAGGTTCTCAGAACAAACACCAACTTGGCCTATAACTTCAGACAAAAAAACATGGGTCGCAAAGCACTACGCATTCCTTTGTCGCTTTGAAGATCTCATATACATTTCTCCAGCTCGCCTTAATCTCTTTTCCCAGTATTTCGTAGAATCAGTAATATAATCATATAATCCTTAGAGTTCATCCTTCATCCTACTGTTCCTTAAAATTTACCTGAGTCTTGGACTTGGATTGTGCAGAATACCTTTCACATTCCCACCTCGCAAGCTGCACTCTCAAAAATTAATCTTGATATTTGAGGCCCACAAACACCCCACTTCATGGCTCAGCTGGACCTCTTTCAGCAGATACTGAAGATGCTCCTTTCAAGAGACATTATGACGTATCACATAGACCAACCTGCAGGCATGTATCCCCACATAAGTTTGAAAATTCTGTATCAGAACAGCTGTACTTGGCAAGACAAGAAGGATATTTAGCAAATATCTTCTGAGAGTAGCCAATGGTGAACACCAAGGGAATGAGTAAACAGCTTCAGAACAGAGATCATTTCCACACCAGTTACTACATGGACTTTCTATAAACCAAAATTTGCATCTGGATTGTCTCTTAGCTCTTGAAATAGGAGTGGAGGAATATACATTCTGAATAAGAAAGTAGTCTAACACCTTTCCTCTTACATTTTACCTTTGAATTTCATATGTTGCACATTCTTTTCATTCTCCCATTGAAAAAATATGCAATGACCTCTAGCACAACTACAGGATGAAACAAATTCTGCTCTCACAAGCTATCCATCTATTTATCCTAAAAAAAAAGCCCTACTTTCTCCTGAGAAAAGAATCACATGATTTAAGATTATGAGTTTGATTATCTCAAATTCTTTTTCAATTGCCATTGGTTTGTCTGGTACTTGATTTTAACATCAACACATGATAATGGAATCCTTTAAAGTAAGACATACACACGCAAAAAGTCTTTCCTGGCCTCAGTATGAAAGCATACATACTTTCTTAACATTCTTCCTCACAATTATTTATTTTTCTATCAAGTGGGTTGTTTCATTCAAGAATCAGGATCATTCTCCTTCCAGGCACTCGACCAATCATGCAACATCTGTATCCTCTAATATTTCCTGAATCACAGGGGTTATTTGAGGTTCTCCAGTTTCATAGGGTATTCACAAGACAAGTTGTTTGCCTCGAGGGTTTCCTTTCAAGAATAGTTACCAAATATGTTCATGGTCCAACACTTCTATGGGATTTCCTAGTGGCCTTGCCACAAAGCCAAAAATTTATTTCCCGGAAATAACAACCAGACTGACACTTTTTGTTCCATTGCAAATTACTGTATTATATACATGTTTTTCTTCCTTCTGCTCTTCCTGAACTTCCTTAAAGTTTCCCTTTCCTAACGAAGAAAATGATAACTGCTATCCATTCCAGTGACTTGGGCATTCTCTCATAGGCATCTCCTGTTGCATCTAGTGATGAGGAATAATGTCTTGTAAATGAGCCTTGAGGTTTAATCCAGGAAAATATATTCATATTCAATGAAATGAAATAAAGCTTTAAGAGAGGTTTGGACACCTGGTTTCAGGCTGGATATTTAGCAAAAATTTCTTCTAAGAAAGAAAGAGCAGTGAGACACTGGCACAGGCTGCCCAAGGAGGTGGTGGAGTTACTTACCATCCCTGGAAGTGTTCAAGAACCGTGCAGATGTGGCACTGAGGAACACAGTTAGTGGGGCATGGTCAGGATGGGATGGAGGTTAGACTAGATGAGCTCAGTGGCCTTTTCCAACCTTAACAATTCTATGATTCTATGACACCTAAACTGATGAATACATTCCTCTGAGATATATTAGGAAGAAAAGATAACACTACAGTGAATGGAAGAAAAAGCATCAGTTGGCAAAGATAGCTGTGTATCACAGACAGAGAGTGCAGGAAAAGAATGGAAATTGCCAATTTTCAAGATGATCTGAGTCAAGATGATCAGCAAAGGAAATTAAAACATTCTGAAAAAAATAACCACCAAAAAAAAAAAAAGGCTTAATTCTACTCTTCACTTGGGAGGTGTCAGAGGCATTTTAGGTAATCCAGATGTGACTACAGAACCACCTCAACCACTTCCATTACGATGGGAAGACAATCACTATGACTGATAGGGAAAACAAATGAGTTTGGCTCACTTAGCATTAAGACAAATACAGACAAGGTGTGGAACTGCTTTCTACAAATTCTGAAGGGAAAACATCTTAAATTTACCACAGGAAAAGAACAACTGATTTATAAATGAAGAGAGGCTGGCTAGGCACACAGTGAAAATGTCACTTGGCAAAGAAGTCTCAAATCATCAGTAGAATGAAGCTGCAAAACAATGCTTCTTTCAAAATACAAAAGTAATGAAACTCACTGGTTTCAAGATGGATGTGAAAGGGTTACTCTTTGGTATAACTGACTAGGACATGGAACACAAGAGCCCAGGAAATCTCTTCCAGTTTTATGCTCTGAAATAAAACGAAAAGTGAGGAACAAGTGAAACAAAAGTGTTAGCTGAGATGCTCATCAAACCCCAGATTTTCAAAAACAGCAATTTGCAGCATCTTCTACACAGACTACATACTCAAAAGAGCATACACATGTTACAGAGCCTAATCCAAAGATTATTTCCTCTTTTACTCAGAGAGGAAATTGCTCTGATTGCTAAGGTAACTCTAGCTCTCCAGGAACCAATGTGTGTTAATAGATACCTTCCCATTCCTTCTGGCATGATGCAACTCATTCAACCATTTCCTAAACTTGCCTTTGCCAACCCCAGCCAGCAGTCGTTCTGAATTCATATTGCACTGTTGCAGCTTTAGTGCACTACTGAGCTCGTACTGTGCCTAGCAGTATGTCAAAAATTTTATATGGCAGATGCTATGGAATTGAATCAGGTGGAAATAACAGAATTGAAGAGTGTGCATAACATACCTGGGGGGGGGAAGGAAAAAGAGGATTCATCAAGAACTTGAGTACCATTGAATTTCATTACTTGTTTGAAAAAATTCCCCAAACTTGAGATACTGCAAGCTCCATGCTTTCATCATAAATTCTAATATATTTCTAGCTCTACTCTCAATAACACAGGCTGTATGGAATCTTAAGTTGCCTAATAGAAAAATCAGAGACAGGCACCACAATTTGCATTGCATTAGTTCCACCTCAAGAAAAAAACAGGGGAAAGGTAATGAAATGGAACAGCTCTCATATTAAGCAGCTAGCTATTAAAGCTAGAAGAGGAGTTGAAAATAAGCTGAGATGATAGAAATTCATTAAATCAAAACTGCTCATTCAATGGCTTAATATCTGAGCAGATTAATGTTGTTGGAATGGCTGCAATTTTTGATCATGGTGCTGAAGATGGCAAAACATTTTAAAGATTTTTTTTTTCACTCCAGCATTCATATTAACAAATGAAAATAATGTGTTGGTATAGCCTTATGATGAAGCTACTCAGTTTGAATACCGCTGACTCCATGGTCATAGACAAGCTACTGTCCCCACATTTCCAAAGACATCTCCCTATTCCTCTTCTCAGTGCTACAGAATCTCAGGGCTACTCTTCAACAGATGACTGAAATAATGTAGCATAATGGGAATATTAAGTAGAATAACACAATATACTGAGTCAGAGCAAGGATGTAAGTGGCCTAATATCCTGTCTCTTAAGATGGTTGGCAGCAGACCTTTAACAAAGAGCATAGATAAAACATGTAGAGATATTTCTACCACACAATGACCTATGTGTGGTTCAGGTGTTCTGATCAGCTAAGAAGAAAGATTTTAGGCTGTATAGGGTGTCTGTAGCAAGATTTTGGTGGTAGGGGGTAGTGGTGGGAGGACTGCCCTGAGACAGTTCTCACTGCCTCCACAGCAGTTCCCCAAAGAGACTACAGCCCATGGAGGGCCCATGCCAGAGCAAAGGAAATAAGAAGGAGGAAGAAAGAGGAAAAAAGAAAAGAAGGAACAAGGAGTGGCAGAAAAAAAACGCTACACCCTGATCGTATGTCCTGCACCACCTATCACCTCACCAAACAGTCTGAGTGATACCAGCTGTGGTGATAACATGGGCAGTGGGCACCAGGGAAGGGGGAGGAAAGGTGCTTTGCCCAGGTGTTTGACATCTTTCTTTACCAATACCCAGATTAGTAATTACATTTTTAATTAAACTAAATTCCCCACAAGGATTCTTTTTTTTTTTTTTTCCTTTTCTTTCACTGTAGTAACTGATGAGGGATTTTCCTGTCTTTATTTAGACTCATAAACTTTCTTGTTCATCTTCCTATTTCTTTCCCCAGGCATGATGGGGGAAATGGGCGAGTATCTGGGTGGATGCCTGGCTATTGGACTGTGCCATCCAATACAGATTCAATAGCAGTTAAGTTTTTCAGGAGGAAATACAGCTTTTCAAAAGTTTAAGTGTGGTTTTCTGATTACTCTTTAGCAGTGGAGTTTTTAGTATCTGCCCCGCTTCAAGTATTATTGCAGAGCATATTATACCAGGATCTGCCTTTATCACAGTCAAGTCTGACATTAACAATCTGCAGAGCACATGGTCTGCACAGTGCTGTCTTGACAAACTCACAACCAACATCTAAATCCAAATACGTTAAGAGCTGATATGACCAAGTATTGCTGTGATGATCAGGTGAATTCCTAAAGTAGGTGCACTGCATGAGCTAGATCCATCTATGGATTAAATGGTACTCCACCAGTACCTTCCATTTATCTACCAAGTGGGAGCACAGTTCAGATGCTCTGTGCTCACAGGCTCTACACATAAAACTAAGCTATTGTAATAAAACTGGTGCTTGTGGAACTCTTCTCATTTGGAAGAGTTCTCCTTCTTGCTGAAAAAGAAAGGCATACGTTAAGGTAGATGGGAAAATAGAGTTGTGTCTGCTCAGAATAGATTACGCATATGCTCACCCAGCTGCACAACAATCATTAAAAAGGAATGGTTCATTTTGGTAAAGTTAAGAATTTTTTTGTCATCATTCCAGGGACAGACTCTTTAGATCTTACTAGCACTGAACCAAAGTCTTGCAACCAAAAGTGACTAACTGGACAGGACTCTCGGTTGCTGAAAATTGGCATAGATCCACTGAAATTAAATGGAACTATGCCAATTTATGCCATCTGGAGACTCAGCCCAGCATGAATAAATGTTAAAAAATAAACTAGGAAAATAATTCCATTTCTGACTTGCCTTCCTTAATAAATTGCCAGAATGAATTACACAAATTAAAAGGAAAATACCTGTCCGAGGAAAACTTTCTTTACTTGTCCTTTCTAAAGTTTTGAGGACTTTGTTCTTGTAAAAGACAGCTTCATTTCTTCCTCAGATTGTTGTGAACATCCTCAGAGAATTTGCCAAGCCAGGAATGTCTCCCCTCCTTGATCTCTGTCATGAAGACAAGTAGCCAGAGTAAGACTGACAGAGATTAATAGGGGATAAATAACAGGAGTGTGAGAGTTACAGGGACTCCTTGGGCCCCACCTCCCTGAACTGAGTGTTCAGCTGAGTGTCGTTGTCGCACTCTGCATGCAGATGCATCTGGGGCGTGCTTTGCGGGTAATGTTAAGTTATCTCAAGGGAACAAGATGGAATTTCAGAAGACTATAAAAGGAGATAAATTACTACTGTACACAAATATACAGTATAAACACACTGTTTTACTCTCTCTAGGGAAGGCATCTAGGTTGAAGTTGTTTAACAGTGGAATACTATACTACTTGTCAATGTAAATTTTCCCCAGTTCCAGTGACAAGAAGGGGGGGGGGGAAAGGTATCCTACAAGGAAGATAAAAGTGAAGTAAAAGCTGTGAAATACAAGGATAGACAGGCTTACTCAAACGGCATGTCCTCCATAGTAAATGCTGATGGAAAATTAAATGCACCCTCAGGAGGAATAGGAGAAAAAAAGCTTGGGGATACAGGCCTCAACCAAATATTGCTTGCAGATAAAATATAATTTTAGATAACCACAGAAACACTCTGGAAGTTGTCAGAAGAAGAAATGAAGGTGATGACTGGAACCAGTTGACTAATCTGCCACAGGCCTCATCATTTGTCATACCTGGTAATTTATTCATGAGCAATATTTTCTCCTAGTACTTGACTTATTCTTTTTATTATTTGGTAGTGCCAAATAGTGCACAGCTCACAACGGAAGATTCTAGGACCTTGTGAAAAGTTTTATCTAATGATTCTCAGTACAAAAGGCACAGGACTTCTAACCACACTAAAGCACTGTGCTGACAAACTGTTTAGTTTGTCCAGAAATATAGCAGCCTGACACTTGTTCTTTTGAGTGAGCAGGAAGCTGGTTGTCTTTTTTTTAATAGATACTTGAAAATGTGGGAAAATATGCAATTAGTTCAGTAGTGTAGTGCATTAGTCTTGATGCTATTCTTATTTATGATTAAAGTCTATTTTGCTTGATACTGTTATATAATAAATGACAAACATTTGACCTTGATAAATGACCTTGAGCAATAACCGAAGGGTGATAAGCTTGAGCATCTCTATAGGATGTATTTAGTACTTGACGTTGCCATCCCATGGCATGTAATATAGCTATAGTAACTAGGACAGTATACTTACTAACAGGGCATAACAAAGGAATTTGTTTTTATAAAATTGCCATCTTAGTAGAACTAGAAATTTCATTTCTCTAAAAATCAGAATACAAGCATAGATGCAAATAAAACTGACCTCCGTGTGACCAGAAACATAAGAAATTACATATTTCTGGCTCTCGTGGTCAATTCAGACCAATCTCAATGTCTAAAGCAATGTCAGACTGGAGGATCGTGTTTGTTTTCAAAGGTTTGGCATGGACTTTTCTCCATTTATTCCAAGTTCCATTAGTGAGTGGAAATAGTGTGGATTTCCAAAGGCGTAAAAGAAACCCACAGCCACACAATCCAACACAAACAAATTACTGGGGTTTACTGCAATATTGCCTCTGAAATGAGCAGAAGCCATGGTGTCAGTGCCTATGGTTAGCACCTTCTCTGAGGTTATACATCTGAAATGAATTGGAGGCATCCAAATCTTACCGTCTTTTCCAGAGAAAGTAGCTCAATTTTCCAAGGTTCAAAATACAGACAGTGCTATGCAAGTATCCTTCTAAAATGCTCTGAAACGTAATCTGTATCAAAGCTCCCATGATTACATTAATATATTGCAATAACTCCACTCCATCCACACTGGCTAGTGTATAGTACAAGATCTGAGATGAAGCTGAAACATTTGAAGGTTTGAGAAAGATTCACAGATGATATATCACTTAAATGCTGCTTCCTCAGTGCTACCTACTGATAAAGACATGCTCTATGATGAGCATGGTGCATGAAAAAGTAGATGTTATCCAATTCCTCAGTCCAATGTTTAAAAATAAATTAGCAGCATTGCAAAATCTGTGCGCCACTATTTACAGCAACAAGCTGCAGAACACTCTGTTTCAGCAAACGCCACCCGAGGGAACTTTGAGTAGAGATGAAAACTCTTATAGCTTTTTTTTTTTTTTTATCTTTGCTTAATTGTGTCTCCATTTTACACTACGCGCTTTATTCTCTGCCCTTTTGACATAGCCAGCTGCCTGTCGGAGCTCTGTGAAGAAGCAGGCTGGCTTCACGCTGTAACAGGCACCAGCTCCCAAAGCCCCATCTATTGATGAGTCACATTGCTTGTATGTGCCTGCAAGCACATCGCAGAAGTTCCTATGCCGTTTCCTTCCAAACTGCTGGGGAGGAGAGGGGAAAGTGTGCGTGAAGCGTAAGCTACAAAAACAATGCTGGTAGCTAAGTCTGTGGCCCCACCGAGAGCACAATAAGCAGTGACACAGTGGAACGTCTGGTTCAGAGGGAGTTCAGGTTCATCCTGTTATTGGCCCAGCAGCCGGGGAAGTGACGTCAGGTGCATGGGGCTCTTGTTTGAAGGCAGGGAAACACACGGAGATGTTTCAACGCTTCTATTAAGGCAGGAAGTCTCTTTTTTCAAGTTGGGTTGTGCTCACATCAGTGTCCTGAGCTGCCTCGTTCCCTGGCTGTCCATCCCCAGCTCAGCCCAGGACAGGGCTATCACCATGCGCTTGGCCATCAGTGATGCTCAGCACCAGGCCTGCTCTGAAGGCTGCCTGCCACACTGTCAAAGCGTGATCCTGGAGAAAGCATGAGGGAAGAAATATTCCCACACAGCCCCTGCTCTGCAAACCCTTTTTTGAGCAGATATTCTCCATGAATTCATGAAGGCCAAGTGAAGAACTGCAGATCAGGCTCTCACACTTCACACTTACCTACCCAATGCAATATTTGAAACCATACCACAGTGCTGTACATTGTTGTCGATCCTCAAAACCAGAAACTACACCCAGCAAACCCTACTGATATACTCCCTTATATGAACATATGTCCTGAGAACTTCTGTTTTCTCTGTCACTGCACACTATCCAAATAGCATCCCAGCATTATAAAATTGTTTCTACTAAATCTTCCCCTTGAAATCGGCACTGTATGTGAAGACAAACATCTGAGCACTCCTGCACTTACTAGATTTGCTTGTACATGCTTAATAAGGATTTCTCCCTCTGTTTCTGAATGCCACCTCACCATTCTTACAGCCTGGAGTCACTTCATCTCCAACATGTCCTTACCCTTACTGAGACCTGCAACCCCTGGGATGCTCAGGCAAAGTGCAGAAGGTTCATATGCCCTATTATGCTTTTTTGGCTGTGCCTATATGTCTCTAAATACTGCTGAAAACTGGCATTTTGCTTATCTAAAATGTAGTTGAATTTAGTACCTTAGGATAACGTGAACTTTTTGTGAGTAGTAGCAGTTCTTGTGGCTGCTCTGGACAGCCAGTGCTGTTAAGCCTTGTCAGTAATTGAAGTCACAACTGAGAAAAGTTACCTCATATGACCCACCTCTCTTCTCTGCAGGAGACTGGACAGCCTGGCAAAAGCTAGTCTAAGGGGTGGCTTTCTGCAGGCCACCCCTCTTTTTCACGGACGTCAGGAGAGTCCAAAGTACTTCTGGAAGCCTTGCAGAGTTTCATATTATAGTCTGAATGAGGAAAACATGGAGAGCCTCTTCACTCTCCTCACCTTTATCGCTGATGCCAGCTGCTAGGTAACGGTTACAGTGAGAGGCCAAACTGCAGCCTTGAGTCAAGAGTAGTGATAACTCTTGAAAGCACGGGGTTATTTTTGCTATGATATTCAAAAATTGGTCAAAACCTCAATGGGAGAAATTTACACTCCCAACAAGGCACTGAGAGGTCTAAGTCAGGACGTAAGTAACATCTGGCAAAGCCTCAGGTCCCTTTCCAGGCTACCAAGATGGGCGATGTAGAAAGTATCCTCAATGATAAGTATAGCAGAGATGGTACTGAAGCAGGTGTGTGCTGGACTCTGCTATCAATAGGCACAACTTGTGGCCTAATAACTCTGGAACTGCAATGATAGGTGCTTCACAGTGCTCATGAGCAGTGTGCAAAGAGCAGTGGCCATGACCGGAGCAGGTGAATGAGCACCTGTAAAGCATCCAAAGAAGATGTGTCCCTGTTCATTGCAGGGGAGTTGGACCAGATGACCTTTAAGGGTCCCTTTCAACTCAAATGATTCCATGATTCTATGATGTTGGGGTTGCAGTAGCAAGCACATAACTACACTGATGCTTTGCAGCTTGATTTCTCTGGCAATGAAAGCACCCTACACAATACCCTCTGCACTCCAAGCGGCTGGTCCACTAGCAGCTCTTGTCATTCAGTTACAAAATAATGTTGTTGCTGCATTGAAATAGGTATTTTTTTTTTCCCACATAGTCCAAAAGCTGGGGTTTAAAATTCCTATTGTATGAACATTAATATGAAAAGAATGCTGTCTCCTATTATGGAATTGTGTTATAAAACTGGAATGCCGTCTCCGCCCCGTCTGGCTCTCGCGATCACCCGGGCCTTGCCAAGAATCATCCTGTACTACAGAGCGTGTGTGTCTCTCGACGGGAACTGCCTCCTGACTCACAAAGACAAGAGGCCATGAATGTGTAAAGCTGGCAGAGAGTTTTTTCTAATCTGTCGGTAACAATCAGGCGACTTGCTTAATGGATCTGAATTCTGATCCCTGCCCTGTGTGCAGCCTCCCGGCGAGCACGCTGCAACTGTGTGCCTCCGCTCATCAGCTGCTTCCTTTGTGTCCTCTAGGAGACCTAGAAGAGCTCCGGCTAAAACGCCTTTGGGTGCTCTCCTTGTTGCATTTTGGGTTTTAAGTAATGACCAGAAAAACATAATGCCCAGTGCTCAGCATCTTGGAAAGCTGTCACGAGCCTTCCTCTCCATGCTTTGTGCCTTAGCAGAACGCCTTGAAAGAGCAACGTGCATGAAGGGACTTTCAGACTTCCTTTGTATGCAGCAGTGCTCATCTCCAAAATCTCTTTTTCAGAGCAGCAATTGCAAAAGGGTATTCCAAAGGCCAAATCCTCAATGCGTGGTTGGAACCGAGTTGCTCTGAATATAGACGACTTGTAATCCACAGGCACTTGCTTAATGCATTAGGGATCAATTTCCTTTGGCCATGCCCTGAAAAATAAAGATGTATTTTTTTAATTTTTCGGTGTCCTTGCTGCTTTACCAGCTTGTTTCTTGTTTGAGATTTTGATTTCCCCAGCGTTTCAAACCCTGAAGTTATCAAATTAGCTCAGGAAATGCCTCTTGGGAGGGCTTTTTCCTCTCCTGCCCACAGGGCTACATCACATAACCCAGGGCAAGAACTGGTAAAATTGCCGGGGTATTTTTGAGGGAATGTGTTCAATTACACAGAGCACATTCTAAGCCACATGGCCAAGTCCTCCTCCGCACAGGGATGATGTAAGCGCATCCAGGAAACTTGGGATGCCAAAAATCTCAAACTCTGGAGGAAATATTTGCAGGTCGACATGGCTGCAAATTGGTCAGAGTTTAGCAGCCTGAGGAGTGTTCTACTCACAGCTTCAATCCAAGCCCAGAGAATACCAACACAAACACAGAGATGGTTGCACTGGTCAGACCTCAGAACAGGACTGTGCTGAAATGCAGCTTCTCAGATCAAGGTTGAAAACATAATTTTTTTTCCCAGCTTGTATGTCAGAAGGGTGCATAGGGAGAAGTCGCGAGGTTAAGAAGATGAAAGTTGTCTGGATTTTGCATTAGTGAACCTAAATAAAATATATGAACAGAGGAATGCAGGACGTAAATGAAAATAGTGTTGTACCAGTCAGACGACACTGGGACATGTGCCAACAGCAGATACCAAAGCAATAGATGGTCAGGAAATATGACACACAGACCCACTTGATTACTTGATAGATGCTTTTTAAAGCCTTTCGTCTGCCTTCATCCAAAGTTATTTCCGATGTGGTTCCCAAAACGAAGGAATCTTTGGCAAAGATAAACAAGACTAAGCTGCCTTCCTCTGCAAGCTAAAGCAAAGATCAGAAAATACAGCAAAAGCAGAGAAAATTAAAACACAGAGGAGGAAATGCCAATCATTTTCCTGAGTAATAAATGCTAGCAGTAGAAATCCAAGGTTCACGGAAGGACCTGCGTCTCTATGGAGCCTGCACATTTCTTCCCTCCATGCTTCCCTGAACTCCACAACACTGACAGTTCAGTTTTGCCAATTATGCAACTTCTTAATGCTTTTGTTGCTTTTATGACATGTGTCAGCTGAGTGTGCAATCAAACCAAATAAGACTACCATAATAAAATAACCCACATTAACTAATTATCTTAATAACAACCCTGTTTAAAAGTGAGACATCTGATAGGAGAGATAGAAGTAATAATAAAAGGGCACTGTCAACTGCATGAACAGACATGCACTGCTTCCCATTGTGATGCTCCAAGGATATTAACCCCTGAAGTCCTGGGAGAGAAGTCCTGGGAGAAAGCAGAGGGTGAGGTTTTCTAGAGACTTTTAAGAAATCCAGACCATGGGAATCAAAACTAGAGAGAAGTTTTGGGATAGGAATGAGAAAGGAAAGACACGCCTAAGATGTATTTCCTCTCTTGTCTGAGAGTAGCCCTCTGCAGCAATACATGGGCTGCTGGAGACGAAACGTACCAGAAAATAAACACAAGATTTATGAAGCAGACTATGTTGTGAACTCAGATTTTGTACATGTAAGGAGGGAAAGGTCATCCCAGGAAATCACATTCCATGAGGCTCCACTGGCTTCCAAGGCATGGGAATACCACTGTCTCTACTGTTTAGAACAGCACCAGGCTCCCAGAAACTGGGGGAAATGCAAACTGATGTACCACCATGTTCTTCAGACACAGCATGAGAGCTGGATCAGGACAGCATCACTCTTGGTATCTCACTTCCTCCTCAGAGTACTTCTGAAATCTTCGAAGACTATTCCCAAGAGTGAAAGTAACATTGCCCACATACAATCACATTCCACATACAATCCATTCCACAATTTGGAGCATGAAATCATCCCTCAGTGGCTGAAAAGCGTCCCAGGTGATGAAACAACAGAGCTGTTCTGCTGGGGAAACAGACTGAGGAAATCTGAATGCTTCCAACTTCTGTTCCACGTGACACGATCCCAAAGTTGCTTCTGCTTTGAAAGCTAAAATAAGAACATGGTCCTTCACTAAGTGTTCCCCTCTATAATCAGCCAAAAGACATGAAGCGTTCAAAGGTCAAGGAGTAACACATAGTTGGGCTGTTGCCTTTCTTCACTGACTATGGTGGGAGCCTAGAGCAATAATCACAAAGGCTAACATTAGTCTGGGAAGGTTAGTCTCCACAGGTTCCCTTTGTAGTCCATGGAAGGTGAGAGGCAGCTCTGGCAGCACGTAATAGCCCTGCACAGCTCCTACTGGAAGTCACCGTTTTCCCAACTCTGTTCAGAGAGGGAAGTGAGGAGAACAACCTACTTGGACCAAAGGTGCTGATTATGAATAGCAGCCTCAGATATTTATTTACATCCGTTATCTTAGTTTATAAGAATGCCTCAGGCCCCAAATCTAGCCAACAGTGGACTGTGCTAAGGATGGTCATTTATGAGCTTATCTGCAGGAACAACCACTTTGTATAATCCTGTGAATGGGAGTTTTTAATTTGGTCAGCTATGCATCAGACTGTGCATCACATTCCATATTTCTACAAGATCCTGTGTAATACAACTTCTGGGTGTTCAGATTTCTTTCTGCAGCTCCTGTTTTTCCCCGTCTTTCTATTGGTTTGCACTAGTGGCATGTTCAGTACATGCATTGTGTCTAAGGTGGATTTGCTGCAGCTGGTAGCCAGAAGAGGAAGGTAAGGTGTCTGTGCAGCATTGCCAATAACACTGAGTTGTACCTAGCTCTGATCACCCACATTTCCTGCTTGTATTTGGTGTGTTTCTTAAAAAACAACAACAACAAAAAAAAAACCACAGGACCCAGGATCTCCTCCTGATTCCGACTATTCCCAGCTAACAGGTGATTTTATGGACAAACACCTGAGTTAT
Source organism: Pavo muticus (assembly GCA_016647715.1). NCBI lineage: Eukaryota > Metazoa > Chordata > Aves > Galliformes > Phasianidae > Pavo > Pavo muticus. The sequence continues at coordinate 1,487,942 of JACDJE010000297.1, read as the reverse complement.
TCCTGTAGTCACTGCAAATCTGAATGCCATGGGTGCAAACCTTAAAGAGAAATGAGGTTTTAATACAACTGAGTTTTACGCAGGACTTAGGCAGGACTTCTGTAAAATCACCTGCTCAGTCTCTTCAACCTAACCCACATTCTGGGGCTTTCCCACAACCAGAAACATCAGTGCATTATGCTTCTGAAACTCCTGAATAGGCAAGAGGTTTCCTTCTCATCCTACAGAGCACTCTTTGTTATAGTAAATGAAACAGGCTGGAGGAGCATTTATCTGCCTGCTCAGGACTTTCACAAGCACACTCAGCCTGTTTGCAGCACAGAGGTCCTGGGGTCCACTGTGAGGCCAGTAGAGCTGCAAGGCCACCTGCAGCCACCACCACAGTGCAGAGTCTGCCAGAAAACACCCTTCCAGGAACACTCCTTTGGATGCACAGGTGGTTCTGGCACTGGGACCATTTGCGATCTCACCTGCTAACCCTCACAGTGCCTCTACCTCCTGTGAGATGCCCACCGGGGGTGGATTGGTTATGTTACATTTCTATCTCCACTGACTAAGAAAATGTGGAGCTGCATCTCACAGCTCCTTCATTTAAATCAGGAAAGAGCAAAAGTCAGTATGGGTCTCGTCCTTGAGTGCTGAGAGAATCCTTGTAGGAGTGGATGTGTGGAGGAGAAAGACTGCCTCAGAGACAGTGTGAACTGAGTAAGAGGACTGGGAACCTGCTTGCCCAGCCAGAATTTTTCAATCTTCCCTGGGTTCCATTGTCATTTCCACCTGAGGGTTGTTTACCATGTTCAGAAAGCACCAGGAAACGGAGGTGTCTAGTACTAAAAATAAAGCCAACCCCCCAAGAAATGCAGCTCCAGAAATTTCTGTCATGCTCTAGGCTCTATTTCAGGACACTCTGGGGATATTTTGTGATGGTAGCGTATAAAAATACGTATGTGCAGAGAACTCCAGGAGTTAAAAGTTTTGTAGTATAGATACAGCCCATCCCTCTCCCCATCACACACACACACAGCTCATCATTAAGTGGGTGCAGCAAAGACCTCACCCCTTGGTGACAAGGAAGAATAGGTCAGGCATCATAGAGCTCTTTCCCTCTAGAAAGGCATCCCCTCCAAAATTTGCCCCGTTAAGATGGGGTGTGAATTTTTTACTGCCATCAGGTGCCAAAATGCCTTTTTCAAAAGACAGCTTCTTTTAAAAGACAGCATGGAGAGTCCTCTTCTCTCTCCACCTTCATTTCTTCCATTCACAGTCTCCTCAGTGAAGGGACAACCTTCCTGTAATGGCAACAGCCTGATGTCAAATGCAACACCAAACAAGGAAAATACTTGCCCTGTTGACAACTGCCTTTTCATATCATTTAGAAGTTGGAGATGGAAAACAGACATACAGACAACTAGAATGTCTTTAGCAGACCAGCTTTCCCTCCAAGGAAAGCATCTGAGAGCTTTTCCTCTAGACCAAAACTACCTTTCTTTCCTTTTAAGACCTGAACTCAACAGGAACTCTTTACACTCCAGTGACTGTGATTTGGAGTCATTAAGTCTGTATGTGTTTATGTGGCGTTGAACTGTATTGCAAATCAGTCAACACCAGAGCCAGCACACTTTTCCCCATGTCTCAGAAGTGTGGATTTATAAACCCTTTCACGGAAAAGGTCAGTCATGGAGAGAATAAATATGGTAAGTGTAGTTTACTCCCACCAGAATTAGATTTATTCGTACCTAGTAATTAGCTTTGGTTATACAAAACGCAACTGATAGGCAAGAAAAAAGGAGTCACTGATAACACTACTTGTGGAAAAACAATGGCGTGAAAGTAGAAATCTCCCCTTAGACCACCAGAGACTATATATGGACCATCTCAATAAGCACTGACAACCCAGTTCCTTCCAATTAAATGACATCAGGAAAGTACTAGAAATAGCGTGGGGCCTTTTTTCATTGCTACTTATGGCTAACTGATGTAATGCTGAACTGTTTATCACCATAATCCCATCCTACATTTCCTAACCACTGAGTCAGTATTTAACCAAATCTCTCAAACCAAAACAATTGTATAGCGAATACTGCATGTGGTTTTCATCCTGTGGGTTCAAAAGATTTAAATGATTATTACTTATATTACTCTAACAATGTGGGTCAAGGCCCCTTGGCTGGTCCTAGTCATGATCATTGTGGTGGGTCCTGGATAAACACAAAATAATGATGCTTTGTACCCTAAATAGCTTATAACCTAATTCTCAAGCAAAAGATAGCAGATGGACACCATGAGATTCAAAGACAGAGAGTACTCAAGGAACCAGGAGACTGGCTTCAGCCACTATCCATTTGCACCATCACTGTGTTTATCAGAAGTTTGAGATGCCTGATCGCTTGGAGAAAACAGCCTGCAAAACAGAGCTGAGGAGTTTCTTGCCTTAATTTTGTTATATATAAGATGAACTGCTATTGAACTTCAGCACACACTAGTCAGCACATGCTTATACACGGCACGTCAGAAGTTAACCTTCTCTCTGAAATCTGGTCTTTCTGCAGGGAACATACCTTTGGTGTTCAGAGCCATGATCAGCTGCACATTACCAAGATCTGTGGTACAGACCACAGTGGAAACTCAGCCTACATCTGCCTCACGTTTCTTCAAGTCTGGACTTACCTCAACAAGTAGGGATCAGTGAGGGTGCCTGGAAGCTCTGCAGTAGCTATTTGGATCATTTCTTGTTTCTGAAGAAATGAAGAAATGGTGCATGTCCCAAGAGAATTTAGACATAAGAGGACAGGCATAATTTGAACTGACCAGAATAAGTAGGCTTTACAGATACGCCCACACTTTTGAGTGGGGACCACAAAAACTGCAGTTTCTGGCCCAAATCTGCTCTGAGAACCAGACCCGCACAGTTCTCATGCTGTTAAGATCTCATCAGAGATGAGAAACCACAGCATGTCCACTCCTATGTGGATCCAGTCAGATGGATCAAACACAGGCTGGCTGAAGACAGCAGGCATCCTGAAAAACGTAAAGTAGGGATTTATCTGACCTAAATGTGGCCATATAAAACTCTGGGTGCCTAGTCTTAGCCAGTTGTCCATCCTTTCCTTATACACAATGGCAGGAGGCATGTCCAGGGGATGAGTCATCCCACTCTAACATAAATACCTACAGCAGATGGAAAGAGTCAGCCTCCAGCAAGGCCCATCTCTCCCCACTACCTACATAGCAAGCCCAGCAATTTAGACCAGGAACCCAACTGCACTATGCATAATGTGGAATAATCCCACCCCAAATTACCCCCTTGAGCAGGGTTTCATGTCCTTGGCAGAAAGGCAGCATAGGCCTTTCTCAGCACAAAGGGGAACGTCACACAAACAAGCCACAAACAGACAAGCTGTGGCCAATCCAATGCAGTTAATGCAGGCAGAAAACACTGGGGCAAGATGTTTAAACATGCCTAAGCCTGCCCTCAGGCCTACTCTTCACCGCCCAGAGTGGTAGATGGGTGAGAAAGGTGTCCTGTGAGGAAGCTCAGGCCCAGGGCACATGGATCTGGTGTGTGTCGGGCTTTGGAGGCAGGACAAGATCTGGGGCAAGGGAGGGTTGGGTGGCTATAGCGTCTGCCTGGCACAAACAGGTTATGCTCTTCCTGACAGCGATGGGTGTGCCCTCAGCTCTCATCAAAGCTCGAGGCTGCCCCGGGCAGTGCAGCGCAGAGAGAATGACAATGAATGTGAGTAATTCTTGAAATTTGTGGGAAGACTATTCAGACGTCTGACTTCCTGCTTCTGCATGTACAAAGGAGATGTTTTTGTCTAAAGGAGTGGAAACAGCATGTGGCAGCATATGCTGATATGAGACTTCATGTGCAGAGGGCTATGAGCATCGAGGGAGGAGCAGGGAGAAAACACAGCGCACTCCATGAGCACACAGGGCTGAGCCACAGCAGCACTGACCCAGTGCAGAGAGGAAAGTAAACCGTGGCCTAGAAGGAGCTGCTTTTCTATAGGAATTCCCCCAGGAACAATGGGGAACCAGCCACCAAAGCAAGACTGAGTCACTGCTCACTTCCCATGGTGATTCTGGTCTGGGGAATCACGTCTACCCCATTCTCAAGGGCAGCTTGCATTATTTCAGCCCAGTCCAAAAGCCTATTCATAAAGGTTAATCTGGATGGCAGCATCAGCTTTATAAAACAGTTCATCATTTAAACATCATCAGAAGTTTCTCAACAGAGTTTGAAAGGCTGCAGCAAAGGAAAACATTTTGCTTTAAATGCAGCCAAAGAATTAAATAGAATTTCTGTGGAAGCTATTTGCTCTATTCTCCAGGGCACCATAGGAAAAAGGAGAACATTTGAGGTTAACAACAGTATTACTTTTTACAATCTGAGTGTGCAGAATCTCTTCCCAGCAACTGGAGCCACTTTAATATGAAACGCATCATTAGAGCGATAGAGCCCTGGTGATGGATGACACTGAGAGATCACCGGAGTAACCCTGATGAGAGCTGGTGCTCAGAGAACGCACCACATTCATTTATAAGCCTGTCAGGATTGCTCTGGGTTTATTTTTAACTAAAATATCCAGGCCTTCAGCAATCCATGCCAGGGATACCCTGACTCTGCAGAATGTGCCGAGCAAGAACAGCAGCATATGCTTTTGTTTTCATCAGCCAAAGGTTTCAAGTTAGGAGCATTCAGCATTAAATGAATGGCTATTTTTTTTTCCACCTCTTCTTTAAGCCTAACATCCAGTTGACCATCAGGAAGCCAAGATCATATACAGAGTTTGTCAGTATGGTACTGAATCACAGAGTGGGTAAGGATTTAGAGAGAGATAATCTATTTGTTTAATCTCCCTTATCCCAAAGCAGGATCTTATATGTATATATACAACATCTCAATGTATATATTTCTCTTCAGTTCAGGAACATATTCATACCAGAGAGATGGACAGGCCACATTTCTGTCTTGCTTTCAGAATTCCCTCCTTCCTACAGCAGATGGGACACTCCAACCTGTCAGCTACTGCAGCTCAGCCGTCAGTATCCAGGAGATCTGCTACACTGGGACAGTGAAAAATCTTGTATAGGTGTAGTACAAGTGCCTTGACAACTGCACAGCAAGGGAGCAAATAAAAGCTGGGAAAGAAAATGGGAAAAACAAACAGCTGCTCCTCAGCTCATGGCACAGGGAAAACACAAGAGGCAGTAAATGTTTGTTGATTTAAAGGCCCCGCTGATTTCAAAGTGACCAGCTGGCAGCAAGTGTTGGGTTTTGGGCCATTTAAGCAATTTTCAGATGATGACACAAATGTATAAATTGCCTTGGGGACCTACTGGCAGCTCTCTTGTATTGTAAGGAGTCACTTACTGGAACACAACATATTGCAAGTGACAAGCAGAGAAGTCTCTTTGCAGAGTGCAGTCAGATGGTAGAAAGGATAGACCCAGGACAAGGGTATTGGGACAATTGAAATGCCAGTTCATCATATCCACACACGGCTGTGGCACCCCCAAGAGGAAAAGAAAACTTCAGAGGGCCCAAGCTGTGTGGGAGAACTGGTATCTACAACTTACACCCACAGCTAAAACAGTGGCTGTTATTTACATGGACCAACCCATCTGCCACAGCAATCCATTTAGTCCCTGGGAGAGGAGCAGAGTGGATGTACAAGGTCATTTAGATCCAAGTCCACTGAAAAATAGAGCCCCTTGGAGCTAAAGTCTGCAGAAGCAAGAACGGAGACCTACCTAGTTTGCCATCAGTAAAACCTCCATCAGATCGTTTGGAATCAGCACAGTATGAAGAATGCTTCACTTACCGAGTAGTGCTGCCTTCTTTGCACGTTCTTGACCTCCCAGCTCAATTGCTGTTCATCAGTTGCCAAGAGTTAGACTGTGGACTCCATAGGCTCTGTGATCCATCAGGACTAGGGGCAACCACAAGTTTGCTAATAGGAGTGTAAGGAATAAACAGACGCATGCTGGAGGGAACACAGCCCCCTGCTAAGCTAAGCTGGGATTCTTAGGCAGGATTTGTCTTGCTCAGTTTAACATGCCAGCACCAAAGACTCCAGTGGCATGGCATCCTTTTATAACCACTGGTAATGTAACAGATCATTTCTAGCGTGCAAGCCATCTGGTCTGCTTTGGATATCTGCATGAGTATGTGATAAATTGTACCCAAGAGTTACTATTTCTCTCCACAGACAGTAACATAGAAGGCAGCAGTGCTTGTGGGAATGCAATAGCAGGAGCAAGGCCCATCCAGATCTGTAAAGCATCTGGGTATTTTTGGATCTGTGAGCTGCTGAGGATATACATACTTGAACCACTTCATAAACAGGTGGGAGTGAAATAGCTAGCAAGTGCAAGAAAGATTTGGTGTCTATAGGTGATTTCTACTTTGTGGTGATATAAATGATGAAAACAGTTGTTACATAAGCAAAATCTTTTCAACAGATGGCAAGAAAAAGATACATCTAGCAGTAAAATAAAAGGCAGATATTTGCCAAAATTTATATAAGAGACCCTTAAGGAAGGAAAATGTTCTGGCTTCTGCCCTGTATGCAGCTAGGAAGCAACTGAAGAAATAGGCTTTGATAACCATATAAATGAAAGCCATGTGTCAATGGAGCAAGTCTGTAGACCTGGAACAGAAAAAAAGGTAAACAAATAAAACAGATGCTCTCATCATGACTGGTTTCTGGTTCAGAGACAGCTCCCCAGCAGTGTGTAACTCACAGAAAGTGAAGCTAAGAGGAAGTCCAAGTTCCCATGAAGCAAAGGGGAATAAAGCATTGTGCAACAGCTTTTCCAAACCAAGTGTGCATTCAAGCATTGCCCAATCAAATGATAGCCAACAATGTATGCAACAAAGAACTGATTGAATCTTGCTATAAGACACAACCCAAATGACGCTATTAAAAACCTTAATCTTGGAGCTGAAAGAATTGTGGCGTGGCTTTTTGTGAGTAGAAGTTATAATGAGGCAGTGGTATTACACACACACACACACAGACTCTTAATTTCTAACACAGAACTGAAGGCTGGAGGAAGGGCATGTGGCACCATCAGCCAGGATTTTTCAGGCATAATGAATTTTCTCACACAGACAACTGTAGGTTAGGAAACCATCCTATTAATTGCAGCTGATGGACAATCCCTTCTTTCATACTCTGAACATTTTCAGTTAATAATTTTCAACCACACAGGGTAATCTTCAAGTTTAGAGTCAGATTAATGAATTTATTAACAAGCAGAACAACCCCAACCGCACAAAAAAGAACAGATCTCTCTGACAAAGTCCATGCAGAAGATGGGAGAGCACCAAGCCAAGTGCTCTCCATTAGAAGGTATTCTCAGAGACATCAGGGCTCTGATTCTCCATCCAATTTCTATGAGCGTCTGAGGAGCATTTCCACTAATGTCAATGAGAAGAGGCTAAACGCAAGAATAATTGGCATGAATTTATGCTGTGTACTGAACAGCAGTATTCTTGTGTGAAAGATGAATGCAAGGTGTTGCACTTGGGCTGGGGCAATCCCTGGTGTTTATAGAGACTGGGCAAAAAACCCCTTGAGAGCAGGACAACGGGGAATGGTTTTAAACTAAGACAGGGGAGGTTCAGGTTAGATATTAGGAGGAAGTTTTTCACTCAGAGGGTGGTGATGCACTGGAACAGGTTGCCCAAGGAGGTTGTGGATGCCCCATCCCTGGAGGCATTCAAGGCCAGGCTGGATGTGGCTCTGGGCATCCTGGTCTAGTGGTTGGCGACCCTGCACATAGCAGGGGGGTTGAAACTAGATGATCATTGTGGTCCTTTTCAACCCAGGCCATTCTATGATTTTATGATTCTGTAATTTTGGAAAGGCAAGAACTAGTCAGTCACAAGTTACTGGAAACCAAGTAGGGATGGGTAGAAGTGCACAGTTTTTGTATGAGGTCACATGAGACGATCCTTTGTCCTTTACAAATCTAAGAATCCATTGATTGCCTGATCTAGATTTAGGAGAAGACAGCAAGATGTTGTATTAAAAGATGAGCTGCTCGGCATGGATAATGAGACTGCTAAGACCCAGGATTCTGATGAAATTCAGAGCCCCCAGCCTGACGCTGAGGGGTGAACTATGCCCTCTTCTGAGAAGCAATCCACTGGCACCAGCTCGCAGGGCTCCTCTATAATTCCCATCGTATCCTCGCTTACCTGATGCCAAACCTCTTAGTGTCATCTCTATCCATTTAGAATTGGCCTTATGCAAGTGATATTTGAAGAAAAACAGCATTTTAGAACAATCCATGCTGCACACATGAATAGTGCTGGATTTCAGGCAGTTTGTTCTTTTTTTTTTCTGCAAACAGAAAGAGTTTAAATTTCTTTTGGTAATAACCCCTTTTGACTTGCCCACATGTAGACGGTAATTATTACTGCTTTTTACGGCTAGGGTATTTTAATCCCAACACATCTCATTCCCTCTCCCACATAGCCTGTCTTTGAAGCAACAATAACAAGTACCAGCTTCCCTAGGCCAGTTTGCAAATTTGCCTCATGGCTAAAACAGTCAGAGCAGCCTTAGTAGGTCAGAATTGGATTTCCCAAATATGAACCATTCCAGAAAAAGCCTTTTTCTTATTGTTAACTTATTAATCATTACAGAGAAAAAAGGAAAAAAAAGAAATGCTGGGGGGTGGATCTCCCCCTAGGTGAATTATATACAGAAAATATCTGCCCAGCATGCTCTGGCTTCATGGAAGTCAATGTGAGCTCTGCCATCGGCTGCAGCAAAGCCATGATTTCATCCACTGCTCCCAATCCACATCTCATATGTCATCCTTCATAGGTAGCAGCAAAGAGTTCACCACCGAGACTCCCATTACCATATAAAATATCTGGGGAAGCTGAGGTGTCTCTGTAGGGATCTGGCAGCCTCACAGGGCTCATCCAGATTCGTTTGCTTTTAATTACCATTACAGTCAAGGGCACTAGAAGCTGCGTGGAGTCTGGGAAGAGTCTGTTTTGGTTTTCCTCAGACACACATTATCCCAGCACAGCCCTGGCAGCTCAGTAGCAGTACCCAGCTGAGGAACTCGACTGGGGGGGTCCAGGGTTTCCTACTAAACAGGGAGTGAAACCACTGCTTCCTCCCATCCCCCTGGGGAGTGTATCTTCCTGCAGATCCAAGGATACTCATCCAGGCTTTTTTTCTTAGGTGCAGGGCAAAGGCTACTGCTGCTGTGCTGTTAGCTAGTCCCAAGCCAGATGTGCCAGCTGTGACACTGCCACATCTGCCCCCAACCTTTCACATAAACCTTTTGGCACAGCAAGCTCAGGGAGTACAAGCGGTTCAATCTTCTACTATCAGATTCCAGTTAAAGCCTCCCATTCAGCCTAAGCTGGAGCATTTTATCTTTCCATTTCCTAATGCAGCCAAACCTTCCCAATGACAAGCCCTAATAGCTGATATGAATTTTGCTCTGATGCTGCAGGAAAATCAGTTTCCCAGAAAGAAGGTACCTGAGCTGCTTCATTCACAATTGCCCCTTGAACCCACAAGCCCTCATACTAACTGGGAGTGACACCTTTAACAGCCAACACTGAAACCCACAAGAACTAACAGATTGCAGCCTAAATCTGTGATATTGTCAACCCAAGAGACATTTCAGCAGTTTTTGATTTGGTATTTATTTTCATTTTTCTTTTGAGTCAGTGCCTTGTTTCCCTATGACGCCTTGAGAAAAGGCTTACTTGTGTAATGTCTACAAACCTAAAATAACAGGGAATATTTAAAATGAGGTAGAAGGCAATTTAAAGCCCAGCTAGAACTCCTCTGCTGAAATCTCTAATGGTAGGAGAAATGTGCATTTCCAACACATAATTAGGAAGAGACAAATAAGAGGGTGTGGAGTCTTACTATGGAATGTTAATTACAAGCAGATCCTGAATCCCCAGGTTGAGTTCCAGCCAGCTGAGGACACACATTGAAATGTACTTAGTGATATACTCATTTCTGCTTAATTACTTGTGAGACAAAGTGCTCACAGCCAAAGGATATTTCTTTAGGATGCCGAGGATATCTCTGAGAAGGACTGATAAATGTAAAAGATACATGAAGGCATTTCAGTCCACCTACTTGCCAATTAAGGGTATTTCACAATGACATTTTTGTAGTGCTCTGCGTTGCCCATTTTTAATGTCCCAAGTGATAAGTTTTCTGCCACTGCCTTTGGAAGATTAGAGAAGTCTTCCTTACAGCCAGGACTTTTCCCTCCTGTGATACAGCCAGCCTGTATTGTCTTCTTTTTTTAATATAGTTCAGCCACTTCTTTCTGCAAAAAAACCTACTGTAAATAATTTCTCTCTCACCTTATTAACTGCACCCTTTTGGCAAACAAAGAGGTTGCACTGAAAAGGATGTTTAAGAGGGCATTTTGTTTGAATCACACCCAGTCTTTTCCAGGCAGGGATGCTGGGGCAGCAACCAGTCACAGCAAAAGACCTGGGTGGGAAAACAGAGAAGGTTCTGTACAAGCTGCTCCATTTTCCAGACCTCCTGTATTTCTAGTGTCTGAGAGCCCTGTATCACACAATGGTTGCAGTGCTTCAGATCATGCAGGGCCAAGTTGCAGATAGCAGCTGGTAACAATTGGCAACCAACCTATTCATCCTCACCTGAGAACTGGGACCACAGCCCCTTTAAAGCACACTTATAGATGGACCCTGTCAATTGGCCTAAAGATGTAGATGATGTGCCCAGATAACCACTGCATCTGGATGAAGGACTGATGGAGACGTTGTGCTGCAGTGTCAATCTCAGACTGAGGTACAGAATTAGTGGTGTGAGCCTCAAGTGCATGGTATGGTCCTGTGCCATTCCTCTTGCACACAGATTCAGACTCTGTTTCCCTCTCTGATGAAAGGTAATGGAAAGCTGGCTTCCTCAGACATAGAAAAAGCTGAGGTACTCAATGAGTGCTTTGCTTCAGTCTTCACAGGTGGTCAGGCTTCCCATGTCTGCCAGGACCATGAGCCTCTAGGTGAGGGTGTGGGGAGTGGTTTCTGTCCCACTCTAACAGTGGAACAAGTCCAAGTCCTCCTCATGAAACTGAACGTGTGTAAGTCCATGGGGCCGGATAATATCCATCCTAGGGGTCTGAAAGAGATGGCTGATGTGGTTGTCGAGCCGCTCTTCATCATATTTGAAAAATCATGGCTGTCTGGTGAAGTCCCTGGTGACTGGAAAAAGGGAAACATTACTCCCATTTTTAAGAAAGGGAGAAAGGAAGACCCAGGGAACTACAGGCCAGTGAGCCTCACCTCTGTGCCTGGGAAGGTCATGGAGCAGATCCTCCTAGAAGCTATGTTAAGGCACATATGAGATAAAGAGGTGATTCGAGACAGCCAGCACCAAGGGCAGATCTTGCCTGACCAATCTGGTGGCCTTCTATGATGGAGTGACGGCTTTGGTGGATGGGGGAAGGGCGATGGATGTCATCTACCTGGACTTCTGCAAAGCCTTTGACATGGTCCCTCACCACATCCTTCTCTCTAAATTGGAGAAGTATGGATTTGAAGGATAGACTCTCTGATGGATTAGGACTTGGTTGGCTGGATGCAGCCAAAGTGTTGTGATTAATGGTTCTGTGTCAGGTTGGAGGCCGGTCACAAGCAGTGTCCCACAGGGGTTGGTCTTGGGACCGGTGCTCTTCAACATCTTCATCAATGACACAGACAATGGCATCGAGTGCTCCCTCAGCAAGTTTGCAGATGACACCAAACTGAGCAGTGCAGTCGATACATTGGAAGGAAGGGAGGCCATCCAGAGGGACCTACACAGGCTGGAGAATTGGGCCCATGAAAACCTAATGAGGTTCAATAAGGCCAAGTGCAGGGTGCTGCACTTGGGGCGGGGCAATCCCAGGTATTTATACAAACTGGGGGAAGATCTCCTTGAGAGCAGCCCTGTGGAGAAGCACCTGGGGGTCCTGGTGAATGAGAAGCTGGACATGAGCCAGCAGTGTGCGCCTGCAGCCCGGAAGGCCAACTGTGTTCTGGACTGCATTAAAAGAGGAGTGGCCAGCAGGGAGAGGGAGGTGATTGTCCCCCTCTACTCAGCTCTCGTGAGGCCCTATCTGGAGTACTGTGTCCAGGCCTGGGGCCCCCAGTACAAGAAAGACACAGAGCTCTTGGAACAAGTCCAGAGGAGGGCCGCTAAGATGATCAGAGGGCTGGAGCACCTCTCCTATGTGGAAAGGTTGAGGCAACTGGGCTTGTTTAGCTTGGAGAAGAGAAGGCTCCACGGAGACATCATTGAGGCCTTCCAGTACTTGAAGGGAGCTTATAAACAGGAGGGGGAACGGCTGTTTACGAGGGTGGATAGTGATAGGACAAGGGGGAATGGTTTTAAACTCAGACAGAGGAGGTTTAGGTTAGGTATTAGGAGGAAGTTTTTCACTCAGAGGGTGGTGACGCACTGGAACAGGTTGCCCAAGGAGGTTGTGGATGCCCCATCCCTGGAGGCATTCAAGGCCAGGCTGGATGTGGCTCTGGGCATCCTGGTCTAGTGGTTGGCGACCCTGCACATAGCAGGGGGGTTGAAACTAGATGATCATTGTGGTCCTTTTCAACCCAGGCCATTCTATGATATAATATGAGTCACAAAGGACTTTGCTCTGTTGCCCTCGTCCTCTTTCCTACCTTATGCTTTTCTCTGTGAATTGTTCTGCTGCACTTGACAGGGCTGTCGGCATGGTGAGACAGGGTCAGGCTCAGACCTCTTCTTAGTCAAAGGAAATATGCAGCTTTCTCATATCAAAATCAGATAAATCGAAAGTGCTAATGTCCCACCAGACATAGAGGCAGTTGTCTGTAATTGCATCAGAAGTCAAGTGGGAGGAATCATATCCTACTTGATCAAAGTGCAATGTCAATTGATTGCCATCCAGTAAACAGCAGAAAAAATCCAGGCAGTTTATTTCTCCCAGACAAGCATCACAGAGCTCATGCAGTAGTCAGGATCTGGAAGTAACCACCAGCATCCTAAATCCATTTGAAGACAGTGTGTTTCCAGGAGCTGACAAAGCAACATCTTGGGAGCACAATGTGATGGCTCAGCTGGCATGATGTGCAAGGTACATGATAATATTCCACATTGCTCAGTCATCCTGAGAATCAAATTGTACAGGCTAAGGATGCCCCCGTGCACTTGTGATCATCCAGGTGAGAACAGTCCCTCGGGGTGTGCAGATTTGCATTACTGCCTGTTTGTGCTGGTTGGTAACAGACATCTAGAGGATGCAACTGTCTGTCGTGTACGTAGCTGCTTGGCTTTGGAATAAGTGCAAGCTCAGACATCACCAGGGGAAAAAAAAATCAGACAGTTGGAAATTACTAAAAAAATAAATAAAAAAGAATAAGAAGAAAAAGTGTAGTGTGGATTAAAAAAAAAAATATTATCAGTGCTTTCTCTAAATCTGCCATCTCTTTATTCCCAAAACCTCTTGAGCAAGATGATACTGATCCTGATGTCTGAGTCATATGTCACAGTCATCTCTGAGATTCATACCAAAGAGGCAACAGAAAACATCTAAACAAAGCCAGGGAGGACACTGTCTTCTTGGCCACTGAGGCCAACCCCAAATCCCACTGACAACAGTCTTCTGTTCCACCCACAGAGGCAGTGATGAGTCTGAGGCAGCACAGGAAAGAAGAACTGGGATCTCAAAGTTAGAGAAGCAGCTCGGTACGGATACATTCCTTGAACTGAAAAACTGTGAGGAAAAAAGAAAAAAACCAACATGGAAATTCATGCAGACCTCACCTACAAAAGGATAAACCCTTCTTCACAGGAATGGCCCCTCTGGTGCAGAAATGGTATTCAGCCCTGTCACTGTTTTTTACTTTCCCAGCATAGTTTAATTGTGCTCAGTCTGGGCTCATGTCTCACAGCAGCCAAGGCTTCCCAGATTACTTTATGACTGTTTGTTGCACGTGCCGGGCAAATGGAACAACAGAGCCTCAAAAAGGAATCGCAGGTACAAAACAGAGATAGGACAAAGAGCATACAGATTTAGAAAGACAGACTACCTTCATTGTGGTGGGTTATGTTGAACAGCTCAAAGGATTATGCAAAAAGAGAGTCTAGGTAAGCTTAACAGGACAAGTTGGAGCACCCAGTGTAGTTCTCTTTCCCTTGACCAGTTCACAGTAGCCTATAAGTTAGAAAGCTTCCTACTGATGACTCCCTATTAGCATGTCTCCAGGCCATTACCCACATCAGTCCTTAACTCAAACTAAAGATATATGAACCTCTAATGACAGACCTCTCCATATCCAACAAAGTCTTTTAGTACAACTTTTCTGAGAAGTTATGACATTATTCTCCCGTGACAAGAGGAAAGTTGGTCTTAATAAACTTCCACCACTGATTTCTGCAAACCTATCCAAACTTCCTTTAAAAACCAGACAGAACCAAGAGCAACACCCAGGGGATGAGATGACATAGTCTGTCGGTGGAGTTCCTTACAAAGGAAAGGATATGCAGAGAGGAGAAAGGTGTTGTCTGTGTGTGACATTATACTTCGGACAACAACAATACTGATCCACACTAGATGTCAGTAGTTCAAGTTCTTCATCTCTTCATGATTCCTGGTTCATCTGCAATATGCTCTCCTAGTCATACCTGCTTGGGGCAGCTAGGAAAAACGAAGGAGGCACATTCTGCTTTTTAACATTCTGTTAAACATTCTGTTCCTGTTCACAATAGCATAAGTTGAATATCTGCACTGTGAGTAAAATGGAGTAAAAGCAGAGGACCAGAGTTCAGCACAGGGGAGCCAGATATGCCAATGCACCTAAAAAAGCTGCTTTAGAGATTAGGTTCAAGGACATAGGAACAAAGGCATGTTCTCGTGTCATGGCAAACTGTTGTTTGCCAGTGCAGCTGGCTGGCAGGCAACATCCAGAACAATGCTAATGTTTGGTGAGCAAGGTAAGCCAACGCTGAAGGAATGAGAGGTACTGTTAGGTCACTACAAAGACCTATTTCTGGATCTATTTGGAGGACAAACTCTTAAATACCAGATTTTTTGGAGAACAGTTTTGAGTACAGAATTCCTGAAGAGTCTGAGAGCAGACTGTAGCCTTAAATAAATTGTTGGTTTATATTTGCCTACATGCCTTGGTGGATCAGCTGAAGAGCCAAGAACAGAAGTATGGTCTCTGTGTCAGAAGAGCAGATGGAAACAATGGCCATTTGAGGGTTTTGTAATTTGCCAGCTTTTAAGACACACAAGCATTCAGGGTTTCCCATCCTCCAGCCTCACATCAGAAGGCCTGCCAACAGATCCCCTCTGAGGAGGACCAATCAAAAAGTTACCACCCCAAGAAAGTGGACTTTTCAGCTTAACAAAAACATGCACAGCATCTGTTTTCCCAATGAAAAACTGAAAACGTCAAGAACAGAAAACCTGCCAACCCAAAAGTGCCAAACTCAAATAGCTCTTGGTCCAAACCCAGAAATTCTTTACGGAAAATATACTGAAAAAATTTGCATCAATTTTTGCCAAAACTCAGAGAAAACCACACCAATTTGTGTTACTTCAGTGGGTTTGTTTGGTTTCAACCAAAAGCCAAAATTTTATTCCCAAACCAATTCTAAGCAGCTCTCCTGCTGCTCACACAGACTACCGCAGCTTCAGGCAAGTCTTTCAGGTTAACACTAAGAGAACTAAACACACTGAAGAGGTGAAATTGAGAGAAGGAAACGCTGCAAACTCTTCCATGCTTTGACATTCATCCTTGACCTTTTAACAGAGCAGTAGAGGAAGGAAGTGGAAGGGACAGAATACCATTAGTGTTGTTTTATACTAAAGCTAATTTTCCTGAGTTCGTGACCAGTGCTTACACTGAACTTGCCTAAGGAAGGCTGGGCTTTGCTCTACAGAAGCAACAGACTCACTAAAAAAAAAGCAGCTTGCTACTCTTCCTGCTTTGCCTTCCCACACCAGACTTCTCTCTCCACAGGACCTGGACTCAAGTATATATCCCAGCAACACCTGAAATCTATTGCAGGACATGGTATGCAGCAAGTCCCTTCTCTTCTGCCCTCCCAAACTGCAGTTTTCCTGAAAAAGAAGAACCACTCAAATGTCATCTGGGTTTAAAATCCCCAGGTAAGCAGGAGCATGTATCAATGGTATATCTCTAAATGCAGCATCAAAAGCAAGCTCCCCAGTTGTGCAGAGTCTGTGGGAACACAAAAGTGACCCATGCTCCTTATTTGCATCCTCCCTTGTGATTTCTCTCTTGCTTCCTTTATCTGTTTCAGAATGACTCAAGCAACATCACTCACTCATCAAAGATGAAGCCTGGTCAGGCTGTATCGTAGTATCTGGTCCCACACTTAGTGTTTGCACAGCAAAGCACTTGTAGCACTAATGCTTACGTAGAACAGTGTTTCACTTTGCAAAGTTAAGAAATTAAAGATTTACCTTTGCTTGAGCAACTTTAATCCTTTTCTTTCTGATTCAACCCTCTGATGCATGGAACGAAGCTGGGTTTGCCTTGGCTTGTACAGCAGATGACATGCTTCTCTCCTTTGTCCTGTAGGAGGGGAGAAGTGGTATCAGGGAACTCAAATGAGTCACGAGAATGTTGTGCCACCACTGAGCAGATGGGATATGTCTATAGCAATAAATTTAAAGCATGTGAGACCTCTCTCCATCCCACCAGGCAAAGGGGTATGGACTGGCCCATACACTGACTGCAGCTCCCTCAAAACCTGCCCATGTCCACCCCGCCGTGTGCTCTGCCATGGGTTCTTCCTGGGATACAACTGGTGCCCCACTGGCATTATGAGATAGTCATTTATTCTGCGTAATTCAGTCCCAAGTGGTGTTCCTGTAGCACGGTGCTGAGTGCTGCAGGCTAGAAAGGCATGGAGCCCAATGGGGTGGCACGTCAGGGCTAAGGGAAATCTGGGGAAATGCTGGCTCATTTCTGGGGCAGGCTGAGACAAGTCATCCCAAGCTTGCGCTGTGCAGTGTGGGCACCCTCAGTGATCCCATGCCACTTTAAATGCCACCAGGTGGGGTCATCGAGAAGGAAAGACAACACTATCAAAAATAAAAATCTCCCTGACATCCAAAGAGAAGAAGCCTGACTGTAGCACCACGGTTTGAGATGATCGTGAGCCAGGTTTTGTTTTGCTTTTTCTCTCTCTCAGAAAATGAGAGTAGCTTAATTTAAAAACATATATAAAACTAAATAGTTTTTGTTCTCGGTTATCTCTTCATAATTCTTTTGGCCAGGCTTGTCATATCACTGCTTAGTCTTATCCAACAAGAACTGAATTTAGATGTTTCTCATTTTCCAGTTTTTCTCTTCAATCTCCTCTGCCTTTGAGCAGTCGGGTAACATCATGGTTCTTTCCTACTCACAAAGCCTCGGTTTATCCAAAAACCTTTCTCTGTGTACGGTGCTTGCCATAGCACCCTGTTGTCGCTGACAACACATTACCGCAAAGGTGTGAAACCACTTACCGTATATTAACAGATCCCAGAAGAAATTATTTTCCTGTTTGCATACAATGTGTGTCTTGCCCTCTGACCTTTGTATTGCATCAGAGCTGCCAGTGAAATGTGAAGCAAACTGTGTGTTATAAGGTTCACAGTCCAGCCACGTCACTGCACAAATGGCATTCCCAGGCAGACTCATCCTCTTCAAAACGTAAAATTGAAAACAGCAATCTGTTTTAAATCTCAAAAAAATATGGATATTGAAGATCTCAAGGGAAATATTAAAAACTAATTTTCAGCACTGAAAGCAATGTTTCCTGCCTGACCTCAAAGCAATATGAATGGAGCAGGAAGTTGCTCTGAGACGATCTACCAAGGCTATGTTTACATGAGGCTACTTTACTTAACCTAAGCCACTCAGGTTGCCAATCGTGTAAAACTACTTTTTGTGTTGGAAAGCAGTGTAGAATTTCATAGAATCACAGAATCATAGCATGGCCTGGGTTGAAAAGGACCACAATGATCATCCAGTTTCAACCCCCAATTTAGTCAGTCTAAGGCACTACCCATCCCAGCTTACTTTGCTGGGCTAACAGGAGCCAGGTGTGATACAAGGAGCAAATCCAAAGTATTTATGTCAAACCCCTAACTTCTCCTCAATGAAAAGGGCTCTAAGTAGCTCTGCTATACGTGTGAGAATCTACAATCCAATTACTCAAATACCACCCCCCAAAATGTATATATCTATATATATCTATATACAAATCCACAAAATACATGCTCTGTCCACCAGTAATATTAATATAGTATCTTTAAATTAAATGAGAACTCTCTCTATTGACCTAACAAGACAGTGATGTCATATATGGTTTTGTGTAAGTACCAACATTGCCTCTTTTCCAGAACCTGGCTGTGCTCTGGGTTTTTGATATATTTATATATATATATATATATAATATATATATATTTGGGAATATATTTATATTTGGGAAGGGGATGACAAGTACTCTCATAGGACCAGTACATTACGTGACTGGGTGCTCCTGAAGTGGGTGTCCTAAAGTGTAGATGGAAAACCAGGAAGCTGCTGTATGTCCTGGCAGAAGATGTCTGAGTCCCTCTCCAAAGCATGAGGTGTTCCAGATGCCTGTTTGTTCAGATACACCTGCCCTGTGGAGTGTGGAGGACAGGCAGAAGCCAGGGATAGATATCAGCTCACCAAAATAAAAAGTCAGAAAGGCAGAAATAGACCACCTTTCCCTAGAGGGCCTGATGCATCACATGCGCTGTATCATGTCTTGTGTGCTAGAGAGAGACCCTTTCAATTTCTTCATGGAGAACGTCATCCCAACAACTCACCTGGAAGTTCTGCTTACCTACATTTCTAAGGGGCATTACTTCGTATGTCAGATGAGGATACATTTTCTTTTATTTCTTTCTTTCCTGAGGCCTTGAACTTCAGCTGTTCTCGCTCACATGGCTGCCTAGGCCTCAGTCTGGTGTGATCCTGCCTTGCTGCTCTCAGGCCAACCTAATTGATTCCAATGGGTTGGCACTCTTCTTACACATAGGAGGGGAGATTCAGTACTGGAGCATCTGCCTGTAGACAGAGTAGATAAAATAATTTTGAGAAGATAAAATATTTCACTGGAAGGGAAGATGTCATAGCTGTACTCCGGACTCGCCAAGAGAAGTTCCACTGCTCAGATTGACATCTGAAGGGTCAGAGTCGCTGAGCCACTGCTTTGTACCTGAGGCTGAGAGCACATTTACAGATGGTGTCGAGCAGCTGCTCAGCCAGACCAAGGAGTTCTTTCCTAGCCACACAATAAATACATATTTTTAGCAGCAACAAAAATAGATTTCAACGCATGTCTTTTAAAAACAGATTGCATTTCACATCCCTCTTTGATATTTAACAGGGATAAAAAGTACTAAGCTTATACTCTTTGTATGGGATCCCTAAATGCTGTGAGCACATCTGTCAATGGAGAATTGCACAACAAAATACAGGGTTTAAATAAACGTAACTCAGAGACATCATTAACCAAGGGAGATTTTTTTTGGCACTGGGATCTTCTGGACAATAACAGTGCTGCAAACTCGGCTGAACATGGAAGTAATTCATTCTAGGTATGAATTTCTTCCCCTCCTTCCCTTTGGGCTGTCAAAGCCAAACAAGTTCACCTTCAGATAATGCTGTAAGACCACTCCCCCTTCAACTAGGTACTAAGAGAGGATCAAGGTGTAAAGGCTGCTGGCTGGGAGGCAGGCACCCTCGATCTGTTGTTATCGTACAATCATAGAATCATTTGATTTGGAAGGAACCCTTAAAGACCACCTGGTCCAACTCCCCTGCAATGAACAGGGACACCTACAGCTTGATCAGGTGCTCAGAGCCCCAGCCAGTCTGATCTTGAGTGTCTCCAGGGACAGGGCATCCACCACATCTCTGGGCAACCTGTTCCAGTGTTATCTGCAGGACTCATGTTAATCAGGGTGATGGAAGTGTGGGAACCGGGTCTGCAGACACAGTCCTGTACTGAAAACCAGAGGAACTACTGCAAAGTTTGGAGCAGCACGGAAGGCAGGAAATGGGCAGAATCCGCTAGTGTTTCATTGAGTCATCTATTTATTCTTGATCTGTCTCTTTGAAACCCAGGTACGAAGCCACTACCTTAGGAGAAAGACATCCCTACAGTGATAAAAGAAGGCGCAGGAGTTGTCTGCAGAGCTAGCCCTTCAGCTGTGCTTTCGGATTATAGCTGGGCTCAGTTTAAACTATGGCTTCAGAGTAGCAGGACAGGATTGAAGACTGTGCAATGCAGAGTAAAACTAACTGCCATGGAAGTAGCCGTGAAATTAGAGGCAGGGTGAACACATCAGCTCAAAGTTGCACCACAGAGAAAGACTTGCCAAGAGACCCGCTGGCTTAGAGTCATGCTGGGAGGGCAAACCGGGTCACTCGGTTTTCAGCCAAAGATTTCTACATCACGCTCTGCTATGCACTTGCCTTGAGCTGCCTCATCCACCTAGGCCCTGGGAGCCAGCTTGGAAGAGAAGAAGAGGACAAGATGTGCCTTGCCTGCACCAGGGAGGAAGTGCAAGGGGACAAAGCTGCTTCTCAGGTACCCTCCCTTCAACACATGGTTGCTACATTTCATTCCCTTAGGCCAATGAAATGTACTGGCAGGTGTGAAGGTTTCCCACTCTTATCTGAAAGGCTTTCTTCTCTAAGGACGGAGCTTTTGTAACTCACTCCAAGTGAGATGTCCAGGTGTATTGCCACTTTCTTGTGACACAGGCCTCACAGTGTCCTAGTGGATAGATTTTACTTGCAATCAAACAGAGCCAGTAAAAACAGAGGGAGACACAGATAAATGTTGCACGGAAAAGGATCTTCCTAATAGACCAGGAGACCCTTTAGGAGACCCTCCTAAAGAAGGACCTCTCAGAATCTTCCTTGACTTGCAGGTCAACTTCAGGTCTACTTCACCTCTGTGCACCCACAAACATCTGTTTATGCACAGAAAGATGACTGTATATAGTTGCTCTGAAAGTAATGCCTCATATTTATTTCCATGGAAACTGCAATAGATGCAAAGAGCACAATAACACTAATTGATAGAGCAAATCCTCAGCTACAAAACACTGTTTTTCAACAGTCACCACTGTTAGCCAATTAGTGTGGATGAGCTAATCGATACACTCTTCACTGCACGGTATGACAGCTGTGCATGGCTGTCTGGAGCATAACTTGTATTTCATGTCACTGTCACCACTGCTGAATCCCACCATTCACTGCTCACTGTGCTCACATCCACTATTTGGTCTCCATAAACGTTCACAAGTGTCGATGAATGCCAGTGGGAGCCGTTTTTTCTGCATGGAGGAATTCAGTGACACACCTTTGCTTCAAACGCTATTCCACGTGAGACATCATTCTGTCAGACTGTCCCTCTGCTGCCATCTTTCCCATGGCAACAAAATGTAATGGGATATTGGTGGGAAGGTTCAACCTCTACTGCCATACCAACATCCGCCTCTGACGTCATGGACCAATATAATAACATAGGAGGGCATTACTTCCAGAGCAGTCCTCATATATAGAGATACATACGTATACACATGCATGTGTGTATATATATGACTGAGTGCATTTTTGTCTGTGCGTATGTAATTTATTATGTCCTGCTATATTTTTGACAGTTGTTATGACATCTATAATTTGTGGTCTGAGGAGGCAGAGCCCTGAAATGTGGTGAGCCAAACTGGTTCAAATGTCTTCACTGAAAAATAGGGGTTTGATTTAAAAGAAATTTTTCTCCTCAAAAAAAACTAATTTTACAATAAAAAGAAATCTATCCTTTTTTTAGTTTATAAATTTTCAAGTTGCAAGGGGAAAACATACTCTTTTCACACTCTCTTTCTCTCTTTTATATTTTTTTTTCAAGCACCAGCCAAAGGCAGAAAAAGAAGCAAAAGCTAAGAAGCAGATGTAGGGTTGGGTCTTGGTTATTTTATTTCTCCTCTTTCTTCTTTTATATTCCTAAATGAAAAATAGGAGGTGATATTTTAGGCGTAACAGAAAGCTGGCATGCTGGTTTGTTTTCTTACCATCATAATGATATCATGTTTTCCTAAACAAAAATAATGCATGAAAAATTTCCAACAAAAGAAAACTCTCCATTTTTTTCCATGAAATGAGTGTTTACCGAGCAGTGCTGTTGTGAGTACTCCCTGCTCTGGCTACCAAGAAAGGTGCCAAAGGAAGCCCTTGGATGAGCAGGACAGACACTGGGCTCAGGATGAGCAGCATAGCTCCTGGCACCCAAGCATTGGTATCCATTGAGGCGTCCAAGGGACTTGCGGCCGAGTAAAGCAGTGATGGTGCCTTTTCCCATCATCTGGTCAGGTGTTTGTGCCATGTATGAGCGCCTTCCAAAGGAGAGAAATGGAGAAATTATGAGTGTCTAACAGCACAATCCTTGGAATAAAAAAACATGAACATCTGTTGCTTCTGGAGGATGGGATGGCAAAGATATCACTAGGATGTGCTGGAAAGCAGCAACATTTGCAGTCATTCTGGGCAGAGTTGAACATTTTGTGGTACCCCACGAACAGCCCAGTTCCTCCACAACGATGACCCCTGTTGCAACAGGCAAGACACTCATCTCCTGCAAGACTTCAGCATGATTCAGGAATGGAAGACTTATTTAGATATGAAGTAATCCTTTAAAATTCCTGAAACCAATCATAATACAAATAAGAATACAAATATGCCTTTAAGAAATATAAAGAGAACAAATCTTAGCCATATATGAGTCCCCTCTCTTATCAAATATAGGTATTTCATTTCTTTCAAACAAATCTCTATGTATTTGAAAGCAGAGGTAGGTAAGCTCATCCTACCTAAGAGCCCTTCATCCCAGCACCGAACATTGCCTTTCTGGTTTAGTATTTGTGTATCAGTAACATACTAAGCACTCCTGTGTTGGGCGTAATAAAATATTTATCCATCAAAACCACAGAGCCCGGATTAATAACTCAAGAGATTGCTGAGATGGTAGGTGGGAGAAGAGAAAACGTGCAGGAACTACATGCACTGAAGCTTCAGACTTTCTTTAAACTAAGTTTGTTCTCCTGAATAAAGTTACTGAAGGATAAAAACATTTTGTTCATTAAAATTGATTTACAAAACCCTTTGTTCTGTTTTGCTTAACTATAAAAGTTTATTCTCTTTGAAAGAAAAAGTAGGAGAACAGAGTCATATTCATATCCACTCGTTTCAATACCTAATTCATCTTCTGTTCCATTTTCACATCTAGGAAATTAAAGTACAAGAGCCCAGAGAGAAAATGACATTCACAGAAAAGGATACCCTTGCATTCCTGGTCAAGAGAAAAAGGAGACAAACTAATTACTGAATTACAATGAGTCTTTTACCACCCTCTGAATCTCTTAAAGGAATAAAAAATACTCTCCCAAATCAGAGCTGAGATATCAAGTAATCAGCCAGCTTTGTTCAGGCACAACAAGGGCAGATGAAAGTATAATGTTTAAATTCTTTCAAGTGAGGAAAAACATGACTCTTTCTCCTAAGGGGAGAAATCAAATGATTATGATTTTGTTTTTAATTTGGCTCCTTCAATGGGCACATTTGTTTATGTGCGGAGTATCACTGTTCCTACGGACTTTTCAGTCCATGCTGTCTGAAGCCCACAGTGAGGCATTGGCATCCATGATCAGTCAGCAGAGATGACACATACTCCAGGTGTCCTTCATGAACAGTACTACCCATTCCCATGTAGCTTTCAGCAGGTCATAGCAGTGGTGACCGGCCAAAGTGTCTAGAGATGCACTACCTGGTATGGATATGTCTAACATTTGCATTCAGTAGCTGATCTAATATGAACTTTGGAGGGAAGTAGGTTCCTTCTCTGGCTATTCAAGCCAATTCTTTCTCCATGAAGCTGTGGGATTTCGCGGCATTGAACAGAATCTGAGACTTTTCTTGCTGGGAACCTTGTCATGACAATCTCTGTAATGAAAAAGTAATGACTTTGCAACGCTTATTAGAAAAAAAAAAAAAGAGAGAGAGAGAGAGAGAGAGAGAGACTTTTGGAGATTAAATAAAATCTGGGCTCTTATACAGGTAGAGATCTTAGCCTGGCATTCCAGCTACATTCTTTCTGTTATTAAAATAATTTAGGAAACCAGGCAGCCTGCTCTGCGTTCAATCATGTTAGCCCACGCTGTGTCAATTTGAATTCTGCCTGTGGTGATAACAGTTGAAAAATCTGATGGGCCAGATCCTGAACGGCCAGATCGGCATTGCTCCATTACGATCAGTGGGGTTTTGCCAATTTGCCCTTGTTAAAGATCTGGACCTCTACTTCTAGGCAGGCATTTTTCCAGAGAGCAACACAGTCTCCTATCTCTTTGGCAAAGAAAAAAATAAGGGAACAATTTAGTGATACTTTGGAAAGTTACATGACCATGATAATGCAAATTGAAAATTATGTGCTTGGCTCATTTTCAGAACACTTGAAACTTGACTGGAACCATGTTCAGGATCTTCAAATGTAATTAATAGATAAAACATGGTACAATATTGCACTGTAGATGCCACCAGCTTCCAAACTGAAATTGACTATTTTTCCATTTTAGTTCAATCAGATGACAATGGAGCAGCTTATCATAGAATCGTAGAATCATTTAGGCTGGAAAAGATCTCTAAGATCATCTAGTCCAACCATCAACCCATCCCCACCATGCCCACTAACCACGTTCCTCAGTGCCACATCTCCACTTTCCTTGAACACCTCCAGGGACAGTGACTCACCCACCTCCCTGGTCAGCCTGTGCCAGTGCATTACCACACTTTCTGAGAAGTAATTTTTCCTAATAGACAACCTGAACCTCCCCTGGCACAACTGAAAGCAATTATCCCATCACTGTTGCCTGGGAGAAGAGGCCGACCCCCCACCTTGTTACAACTTCCTTTCAAGTAGTTGTAATGTTAGGGGTATCCTGTGCTCCACCTCGCCACAATCCATGCAAGAGAATGGGGCAGCTCAGTCCCTTCCACATCCATGTTAGGACCCTAGATGCTTCTGCACCTGAGCAGCATTTCTCTTGACCTTCCTTGAGATCACAGTTTAACTCTACAAGATGATCCTACAATAGCCTTTACTTGGAGAACTACTTAACAGAACAGAAGTGAGTGTCACACAGCTTCTTTCAAGAGGTGAAACGTGGAAAACTTCCATGGCTTTGCTCTATGGCCTAAAACCTTTATGTCTCATTGCCATCTGACACTACAGGAAAGAAAGGGAAAAAGAATGGAAAGAAGGAATTTTGAAGTTTGGGGAGAGGTATTTTCTACTGAAAGATGACAGGTATTTTTTATTTGGAAAAAGGGAAAGAAAAGGAAAACAAGATGTTTCCCACAAGAACAGTTCTCAAAAGATTTGAGGTAGTCCTCCAAGAGGAGTACTTCGTTACTGCAAAAGCACAGCTTGATCTTAGGACTGCATGCTGGAGAGATCCCCATGGGAAGCATCTCCTCCAGTGACAGCTCCCATGCCACCGCCCTCTTAGTCCATTTGGAGAGCAGGGCTGGCAGGAAGACAGCATAGCAAGGTCATCCAAAGCCCAGAGACAGGCTGAGCACTGCTCTCAGCTAGCAGCAGCTACACATACAAGCAGCAAACCAACTAGTCTGGCCAGAGGAGATTTAGATTAGACATGAGGAAAAACTTTTTCTCTCAGAGAATGGTCAGGCACTGGAATGCCCTGCCCAGGGAGGTGGTGGAGTCGCCGTCCCTGGCAGTGTTCAAGAAGTGTCTGGATGAGGAGCTAAGAGATACGGTTTAGTAGCTTGTGATAGCAATGGGAATGGGAGGACGGCTGGACTTGGAGGTCCTTTCCAACCTTGTGATTCTATGATTCTATGATTCTGTGTGAGCAAATGTTGATTTTTCAGGTGGCAAAATGGATCATTCCCTTACCCCTTCCATCCTTATCTTTGCACAGATGATTTGGCTCACGGAACTAATCTGAGACAACACTGTCTATTAGGTTATTCATCACCCTTCAGCTGAGATTGATAACCCTTCAGCTTCTCTTCTTGATTTGAGGGACTTTTTATTTCACCTAGTTTTTGAAGCAAAGCCCCACTAATGACATTTCAATGCATCCACTGCGATGAGCTCTAAGACACAGGAAATCAGAATTGCTTTCTCTTAAGCATCCCAGGAGACTATATATGATTATATTAAAATTTTAATCACAAGCTCCTTAAGTTACAATCACAAAGGAGTCACTGTACGAGATAATTTCACAATATGAAACTCTTCTATAAATTTGTGTCAGATAGCAGTTTGCTGCCTGGGAATTGTAAATCAGTTATTAACGAGCCAAATGGTTAACATCAAACCTGATATCTATATGCAAGGAAGAGACAAAAATCTCTCACAGGCTTACAAAGTTCTACATGTACTAGTCTGAACAACTTTATTCCCTGTTTCTTAGCTTGAGAGCCAACATCTGTTGAAAGTGCCACTGAAGAATATTGTTCTACAGCAATACCTCCACCTGATCCATGCAGTCTTGTACTCCTTTGGAATTGATGAGACACACTTTCATAACTGAAAAACTCTTCTAAAAGACTGACACACTGTAATGCAAACTTAGTAACCAGAGACTAGATTTTTGGTTCAGATGGATATATTTCTAGCCCAGGCAAAAAGACAGCTACAAAACAAACAGCCAAAGTCTACAGCCTCCACTAGAGCTGGGCAGGCTCCTCAACAGCTCAGAGCTCAACATCTATCCCATGACCTGAGCCTGTCCTCTGACTTACAGGGCTGTTCCTTGAATATACAATTGCCCAAAACAAAAATCTTGGCTTTCAGTAGTTTCTAGATACCAGGATTCTAACTGAGCTCAAGCACATTTCTAGCTGTGCTTGAAATCAATTGTATTGCTTTTTTTTTTTCCTGTATATATTTTAAAAAAATCTATTACTATTGTTAAAGGCTGCAAAAGGTGATGAGTAATACAGTGGATTCTGGTGATGAATTTGTAATGCAGCTAGAAACCGAATATTTAGATTTGAAATACTAGCTCATTATTGAAATTAATTCTGAATGCCTGCAACTCTTTGCTCATGCCTTCATAGAAAACTACATCGTTTGCATCACTATGAGATTGCCCAATTCCTTCACTTGCACAATTGTCCCAATAATCAAGAGTGAACTTAGCCTCTGCAGGTGCAAGAGCATCTCCAAATAACACACATGATTTGATAACTGAAATGAATCTGATTCATAGGAGAAGTATTTTACAGGGTACTTGTTCTTCTGCTTACTGATTTTTTGAGCAGAGCTTAAGAGATCTGAATGGAATTATCACAAAGATTTAAATGTAAATGTAGGGCAGAAGCAGATAAACTGATTAATTAACTGATCAATTCTCTGAGGAGCTTAAAGACTATCTTGTAATTTACAAAGAGAAGCGTGGGATGCAGTGCCAGCTTCACAAAAGTATCTCCCCATGTGGGAGTGTGTCCCATGAATAAAGGAGCTTCATTTCCCTCCCATCAGTGATGCCCCTCCAGAGAAGCACTGATGGGATGGAGAGTGTCTCCTGCAGCACCAGGTGTCCTCCATCACAGCATTTGCCCAAAACCAGGGGGAGAGATGAGGATTTGCTGCTTGAGGCTCTCAAAGGGCAGCTTCAATCCTCAACTCCTTCCAGCCACAGGTGTGCAAAATTGTGAGCTGTGAGCTGGGATACGTACAGCTGTTTCACGTGTATGCAAGGCGAGGCATCTTATTGCAAATTAGTTGGGACCACATTCAGACCATCTCCTCTAGGTGCCTGCAGCCGTTGCCATGCCAACTAGTAAGACAGTGATGGGTAATTTGGGCTCCCCACGCTCCACGGCTGCCAGACTCTATTCCTTATATAGGCAACAGAGAGAAGAAGGCATCTAAGTTAGGCATCTAAAATCAACACGCTGACTGCACACCCCACTGCCACCCCCAGGCAGCTGCTATGTTCCTGGCTGGTCCCCACAGGCAAGGGGACCCACTGAACACATTCACCACTCCTAAACCTGCTTCCTTGTTTGATTTCCTCTTCCAATGTGTCATTCAGAAGTGACAGTGTGGCACCTGGGAAGCGGTCCAAAACCATGCACTACGCATTTTCAACGTGAAGTGCTCAGCATCACTTAGGCAGCCAGAGCTTTCTGCTCTTCACAGTATTAGAAGCATTTTTGTTTCTTTGCAGTCAGGTAGAAAAGAACTCTACCACTGCACCTCAAAGGGTTTTTTCATGCATTTCCAGATGTTTCATCCTGGAAATGTATTCCAGAGATATAAAATCAGATAGATCTTCTCTAAGCTTCAGAATAAAGGTGCAATATTCAGGAAAAGATTTAATAGTTAACCATTTTATGGCTGGAGCACCTGTTCTGCGAAGAAAGGCTGAGGGAGTTGGGCTAGTTTAGCTTGGAGGAGGTTCCGGGGAGACCTTGTGGCAGCCTTTCAGTACTTGAAGAGAGCTTATAAGCAGAAGGAGGAGCAACTTTTCACATGGTCTGATGGTGATAGGACAAACAGGAATGGCTTTAAACTAAAAGAGGGGAGATTTAGGTTAGATGTTAGAAAGAAACTCTTTAGTCAGAGGGTGGTGAGGTACTAGCACAGGCTGACTAGAGAAGGTGTGGATGCCCTATCCCTGGAGGTGTTCAAGGTCAGGTTGGATGGGACCCTGGGCAGCCTGAGCTGCTGGGTGGCAGCCCTGCCCATTGCAGGGGGTTGGAACTGGGCAGGCTTTGAAGTTTCTTCCAACCTAAGCAGTTCTATGATTCTGTGATCCTATTATTTCAGTCAGAACAGCTCTAAGATCTTGAGACAGCTGCCAGACATGCAAATAATGAAAAACTTTCTCTGCAACTACTCATGGAAATTCAAGTATGTTCTGGGTTAGTTCATACTTCGTGGAAAGATGTCAATCCCCTTTACTTCTTCTGTGCTTCTTCCATTTTTATGCATGCAGCAGAGTGTCTAGCATTGGTAATCTGTAATATTAATTTCTTCTTGAGCTTGGGGAGTTTTGTCTTGTTTGGTTGTTGTTGTGTAGACATATCTATGATCTGTTTAATTTTCTGTAGACATATTACTGTGCATTTATGATACGAATGACCAAGGAAATGACTTAGTAAAGAAATGGCCCTTACACAGGCAGCAGAAGTAGGTGCAATTTGTGACATGCTTCAATTCCTGGAGGAGTTCATTCTTGATGTTCAGATAACACGCTGAGGCTTGTTTGAATGGCCAAGAATTTCATTATTCCAGCAGTGAAATCTCTGACAAGGGTGACCGTCTGGGAACTTCAGTAACTCAAACAGCCTTCAAGGGGAACACATCCAGAAAGAGCAAGTTTGGGTACCTTGTTCACACTTAACTTCAGTCGGAATTCAGGTCTCTCCTGTCATTTGATCCTTACAAAACCTTAGTTCCTCATCTGACCTCAGGATCTAAGATTTTCCATGGAGTAAAAAGGCTTCCTAAGAGAAGCCCATCGCATAGTAAGAATCCAAAAGAAAGAAGAGATACCTCTTTCACTACCTGTTGACTATGGAGAATTGGCTGAAACAAGATTGCCAAGTTGTTTGACAGCAATAAGAAGTGATGAATCCCACGCTTGGCAGCATTCTGCAGTAGTCAGTGACCTTAGTTCTTTTCTGGGCCTCAGCAGGAGACTTTGAGCTTGATTTGATGATCCAGGCAAAGCCAGTGGAAAAGATGGTGAGAAGGTCTGCAGTGTTCTGCAAAGCTGTGCTGCAGCAGTGACCCCTGCTACGCTCTACATAGGGCTGGGCTCAGAGAGCTTCATCCCTAGACTATCTAGATTACTATGGTCCATCTAAGACATAGCAAAAGCGTGAATATTTGAAGCAAGTTTATTATTTACAAGGGTGGGATGTAGGCTCTGAGCCAGCTTAACCTCCTGGAAAGTGTTATTCACCAATGCTGGTTTGTGCGGGCAGGAAATCAAGAGCATTCTTTAACTGTAGGCAGATCTGATCAGTCACCAACATGCCCTTCCTCTACCCAAATCTTCGCCACATCTGTGAAATACACTCCTTCTGCCCACCAACACTCTTGCCTTGCTCAAATTCACCTTCAGCCATCTGGCTTTCACTTGCAACTGAGCCCTTCCAAGACACAGGGTTACTGGGGTGGCAGTAAATGCAGCTAATACATGTGCCAGTCCCCTGCTAGCACTAGAATTAATGTTATTGAAGCACCTCACCTTGTGGGTGGCTGTGAATACTAAGAAGTGGTAAGAGGAATGATTCTTCTGGGAATCCACCAACAGAAGATCTGGTGATAGGGACATTATTTCCCATCCTTTAGCCAAGTGTACAATCCCACAGTGAATGTTTTAACCCTTGTGCAACAAACCAATAATTTCAAATTATGCTTTCAAAGCTGTTTGTTGAACACCTGTGGGCCATTTTTAAATATTGGCTTTATGTAGGAATTGCACAACTAATGGAAGGGTAATCTGAAGGCAGAAAAAGAAAAGGCAGTGTTTTGTGTATGTGTCAGTCACCCTTAACCATTTGCTCAGCATGGAGGGGCCTGGCATGTGGATTCCAATTTGTAACTTTGGCACATCTGGACTGAAATCAGATTGAGTCAATATTGCCTGAAAAGAGTGAAGGCTGCCAAGCTAAGCTCTTTGATGTTACCGAGTTGGTCACTGTTTTGCTGAAACGTCATCCTCTGACATTTGAGGCAGATTCGTAAAGAAATTGAAGGAAGATCGAGTGCTGAGTGCATGACAATGGCACCTGTGCATTAAAATGGGTGTGGAAACTGCACTGGTACAGGCATTTTATCTGCAACAGGCAGGGCTTCACAGCAAGATTCCTGCTGTGACACAGGAGCAAACAGCTGGGACAAAAGGCATATGCATCTACTTCAGCATATAATTCCAAAACACAACCTTTCTCTTCAGTTATTATTTATCTAATTGCACAGCCAAATTTAGTCGGTGCATTTGAAAGCATAATTAATTGCAATGCACTTAGTAGCGTTCCATTCTGCACTGCCTGTAAATCAAACTGCTCTAAGACAGATTTGATTTTTGGAAGGGTTTCCATCACACTGTGCATACTGAAAAATAATTAGTGAGCCAAGAGGGCAGTTACTTTTATCCTGCTAATTGGATATGTTGGCAGTTCTTACACCGTTACGGTCAGATGTTGGCCTTATTTGCACACTTCCAACCAGTGGGATTACCTCACTGGGGTGGCCATGTGTGCATTCAAGAATATTATTCTTTCCAGATTTGTAGGAGTTGAACTGAGTTGTGTGAGCTATGATTTTGCTCTGAAGGGATCAGAATTCATGTTGTCTTATTCAACACTGAGTGACTCCCAATGGCTTAGGGTTTGAGAGAGTCCTGGTGCACTTTGCAGTCACTGTCAGGCTTCAAACAACATTCAGCCTGTTCCAAATATGCCTTCTCCACCGATATTCACCATTTTCTGTGGTCTCACAAGATTTGGGAGAAAGTGTATTTGGGAATGTGACAGTACAGTTTCACAATAATTTGGTTTTGGCAGCAGGATCAGCTTAAGAAATTCCCCTTTCCTTTCTCCTACCTTTGCAACACAGTTCTCTGACCTCACGGTTGTGCCCACACATCTGTTTGTAAAGCAATGTGATGGCCTGGATGAATACAGGTTAAACTATGAACCTTCTTCTTTCCCTTCTCTCTCTTTTTTCTTTTATTTCCTTTTTTTAAGATGAGAGAAGGAGTGGCTGGAGAGGAAACTGTCTAAGCAGGGATTGCCACCAAAGCCTTAAATATTGTGAAACTGCTATTCTGAGACCATCTTGTTGGTGTTTGGTTTTTTTTTCTGAAATGGCAACCATGCATGTTAAGTAGAAGGAAAAAATTGGCAAAAAATAAAAGCAGGAGGCTCTTATGTCTTTTCATTTGTCTCAAGTGCAGATTGTTTTTTGGAAGACTACAGTGTCCTCTGTCAACAGCTCTCAGAAAAAAAATTTTAATCTGTAGGTTGCGCTCAACTACTTGCTTTCTCCTCCCATGGTTTGAGAACTACTACTACAACAGTTTGAACACCATGTGCATAGCTCTGTAGAATGAGCCTTTGGTGTGCACCTGGTTGATGATGCCTTGGGGGAGAAAGGAAGATAGGCCAACAGGGAGATGGATTTCGAAGGGATGGAGAAGGGAGAAAGGACCCTTTCAGTAGGCTAAAAGTGCTGGAGCTGTGCAGCCTGGAGAAGAGAAGGCTCCAGGGAGACCTGAGTCTTTCAGTATCTACAGGGGGGCTGTAAGAAGGAAGGGGACAGACTCTTTAGTGGGGTCTGTTAGGATAGGACAAGGGGAAATGGTTTCAAAATAAAAGAAGAGAGATTTAGATTGGCTATAAGGAAGAAATTTTTTACAGTTAAGGGTGGTGAAGCACTGGCACAGGTTGCCCAGAGAGGTGGTGGATGCCCTGTCCCTGGAGACATTCAAGGTCAGGCTCTGAGCACTTGATCGAGCTGTCGGTGTCCCTGTTCATTGCAGGGGAGTTGGATCAGATGGCTTTTAGGGGTCCATTCCAACCAAAACATTCCATGATTATATGATTCTACGACACTAGATAGGCCTCAGCTCAGGATACAAGATAAGCACTGGCCTGTGGGGATGTGGTAGGGCAAGGACCTCCTTGCAGCTGGAGGAAAAGGAAGGGGAATATGATAGACATAGGAGAATTATGTGATTGAAGAAGTTAACACAAATTTGATCTGCTAGGAAACAGTAGAAGTTTTCTTGATTAAATTATTGTATATTATATATTTTATGTAATTTGTATATTACATTACATTACATTACATTATATTATATTATATTATATTATATTTTGATGAAATTAGAAGATACAAATCCTGAAAGAAGTAACAGACCTAACATCCAAATTAACCAGGACAGTTCTCACATGGACAGCATAAGAACAAATGGGAAGCAAGGCGAGCACCTCATTAGACTTTATAAAATAGTAATACTTATTTTCAAGTACTGGTGCTAAGGTTTTTTATGTTACACTTCACTGGGATAAAATTCATCAGTCCAAGAAAACATACCTGAGAAGATCTCCCTCAGAGCCTACAGGATCTTAATTGAAAAAAGGATATAATTCCCAAAAAGCAAGTTTGTTCATAGAAAGGAAGGAGAAAGAATAGAAGCCTGGACAATTCAGAGCAGGAATTTACATGCATTTGGTATTTACTTTTTCCAAGACTACAGCTTTTTCAGTTTTGTTTTTGTTTTATAATCAGAGAAATGAAATACCTTTTCTAAACTGATTTTAATACTGACAATTGTAATGACATTTATGAATGGAGCCTTCCGCACATGACCTATTTCCATCAATGCAATCGGGACATAATGAAAACAGGTAGATAATAACACGAACTAGTTCCAGCAAAGTACATAAGCAGTGGTAGTAGTACCGAAAGCAGTAGTATTTCACAGTTTATCTCACCACCAACATCCATTCATAGACTCACAGAATGGTTTGGGTTGGAAGGGACCTTTAAGATCACCTAGTCCCAACCTCCTGCTATAGGCAGGGACACCTCCCACTAGACCAGGTTGCTCTCAGCCCCATACAGCCTGGCCTTGAACACCTCCAGGGAGAGGGCATTCACAGCTTCTCTGGGAAACTGTTCCAAAGTCTCCTTAAAAATCAGAAATCGTGAAGATTGTATCTACAAACACAGTGTATGGAGAGCTGCTTTAAATGCCAGGCTCTGTGTGTGGATGGTGGATATACAAAACTTTGAAAACTTAATGATCCATTTTACAAAGAACAATCTCTCTGAGAGATTAAAAATTCAATAAAATGCAATAAAATAAAAAGCATTAATAAAAATACTATCTGAAGGAGTAAGGACATATGGCTTAGAAGATGATGAAGTGGTCGACATTTCCTCATTACTAATTCAGGCAACATCAAGGTTATCAGGAGTGAGGTGAGCCACTCGTATGCTATCTAACTAAGCTAGTCCCTTCTGCTTGAACAGCAACCAGAAAATGGCATGTTATCCATAAAGACCCGGCAAATATTTCCCACAAACAAATGTCAGTCTGTTCACTGTGGGTAGTGACTTAAGAATTCACTATGTGCAAGTTGCAGAGAGTGACTGGCCTTCAGGGAGACACAATGGTTTTCTTCCTCCCTGACTTCCACGGTAAAAATTCCAGAGCTCTTCAGGGAGTAGGACTGAAGCCAAATTTTAAAGCCAGCAGCAGGGCTTACAACCTCACCAAGTGCCAGGCTTTCACCTGCAGTTTGGCAGGTATCAAGCAAGTATTTGCACCACAATAATGCATTTGTTTGTAATATATCCCACTATAAAATATTACTTGAAATATTGTTTATGGAAAGCAGATAAAAGAGGCTGCGAAAGCCAAAGCAAGTTTGCAAATCTTTGTTTGAAAATATTTTATTTGGTATTTATCCAGCTCTACTGGGAGAGATCTGCCTCATCTAATGCTAGCACTTCTGAAGTTAAGTAGCTAGTTTAAGTATGCCATTTAAAAGCTTTCTGTATAGATGATGGAGAAAAATAGGCACTTTCAGAGGGCAATCCATTCTGTCACTATTGTTCTAGCCCTCAGACGATGATATGCCACTCCATGGGGATACAGATATCCCTTGATTGCAGACAGAGTTCAGGCAGTTTGTTTGGAGAAAGCACAACTGAGTCAGATGACTCCTGGTAACGGCTTACCTTTTGCCAAACAACAGATCTTCACCAGGACTTCATGGAAGAAGTCACCCACTGCAGTCCCATTTATTGAGGTCAGCCATCATTCACTTCCATTTGTACGTGTACCCAGGAGGCAGGTGGGACCAGTTTAAATGCAGCTCTGCTTTGGTCAGGACTTAAAGTTCTTCACAACACCAAGGAGATCTCCACTAACGAGAGGCCACATTTAAGTCACCGGCCAGTCTGTCCATCCTTGGTTTTTAATATGGGCAAGAAGGAGACCTTAAGCTTTTACAAAAAAAAAAAAAAACAAAAAATAAAAAACAAAAAACCCTCTGTTGAAAGAACCACAGCACAAGAGACAAAGAATGTTTCTGTCAAACACACAAGACACTGAGGCCATGTCTAGACGTTAAACAGTGTGAGGGAGAGCTCCCAAGCATCAGGACTTATTCATCTTTGCTGTTAAAATAGTCACTGTCCTGGCTCGGGCCCCTGGCAAATAATTTTTTTTATTGCCTGATTTGGGAGTTAGAATAAACCAGAATCCATTCCCAAAAGGGGATTTGAGTGCAGTCTCCATCTGGAGGATAAGAAAGCGTTAGCAGCATGGATATAGGTTGCTGAGTGCCCATTTACCCAAATGTAAGAGAATGGTTCTGAAAAGATCAGTTGTAGGTGCAGACCACAGTATACTAATGAGACACAGTCTGCTAGACAGTAGACATAATACTGCATCCTGTTGTAGCATATGTATTTTGAAACAGAGTAGCAAAGGTTTTCTCAGCACTCACCCAACAGACTCATTTTCCATCTTCTTCCATTTTATGACCTTTCTCCACATTTTTAACCTCTCAGCCACATAGGTTTGATTTATGTGCACCACCTCAGAAAAACTCAGTTGCAGCAACTGCTGCTAGGGGGAAAGATGACCCCCATAGGTGACAGAGCAGTCCCATGACTGCCTTCTGCTGTCACCTTCAATAGCATTTTCAAAAGCAGACCATCCAATAGCAGCTTATCAGAAGAATAGCCAGGATGATGAAGCTAAACGTTTTAGTACTGGCAGATGACATATCAAAGGAGCAACAGACAAAAATCACAGCCTGGGAGGTTCAAGGACATTAGGAAATTTTCTCAACTGGGAAAGTCATGTAGTGCTGGAACAAGCTACCAAGACAGTGTTTGAGGTCTCCATCTCAGGTAGTCTTCAAGGCTTGGGTAGAAAAAGCCACAGCCGATCTAGCCTAGGACCAGTGACAGTCCTGCTTTAAGTGGGCAGCTGAACAGGATGAGCATGAGAGGTACCTCCCAAACAACATTTCTATGAGCAGCTGAACGTTTCTCTGACTGTTCACCACATGAGAGTGCTATGCTATCCCTTCCAGCTCTTCCTTTCATTAAAGCTAGACTCAGGTCAAGCAGCAGAACCCAGAGGTCGTACAGGAAGGATTACTTCCTTGGTATGCTTTCCTCTTCCTCATACTCCTTCTTCTGACCTCCGAAGAGCTGTGCAGGTTTGCCTAAAGAAAGAATGTGACCTTTTGACAGCAGAGTTCTCCAGCAATTTGTTCTAGATGGAAGTTATTTCCTCTGATCCCCTCTTGTTTTTTTCCTTGCCTCTTTACCACAAATGGGAAGATTTGCTATGTCTGGAATGTAAAGTTTTGGTTACCAGTCACGAGGATAAAATTCCCATTTCAACAACATGCACCAAAAGTTAATTTCAGACAAGAGCTGTGCAGTTTTGCAAAGAACTGTCCCTCTTGCAATGGACTATGCATCAACAGAATTTCCCAAATATGTCATGAGGGTTTCTTTTTTAAGTAGAAATGATAAAGAAAGGTTAAGTTTATTAAAAAGTATGCTTTCCTGCATGAAAAAGCTAGTATGCCAGGCTGAAGCAATGGTGATGGCATAAGTAAATATATTGGAAGTTGCATAGTTCATATGTTCAATTGATATTATAGAGATGCCATATATTTATGGGTAAACATATATATATACATTTATAATTCAAGATAAATATGTTTACATACTTAATATGCATTTATATAAAAACAGCAGAAACATCTGTGGAGATGAAATTATTTTTTGCAGTACCCTTTGTCTTTATGGAGGTAAAAGGCATAAACTGCATAGTAGTGCAACAAGTCACTTGATTTTTGACTGCCTAACCTGCTCCTTGGACTCTAATCCATTTACATAGTACTCAGTCTGGGTATCTTTAAATTATTGATATTTAATAATGATATAAAGCAAAATAACCACCTGCCAAGATTTGCTTTGCTCCATTTCTGTATCTCACAGTGTCACAGAAACCAAGCAATACTCAAATGCCCAATAATCTGCTATGCACAAGCTGCTAATCAGAACTGGAAGGGGTCTTGAAATCTTAACCAGAGCTGAGATCAGAAGTGAATAAAAGAAGGAAATTCTTTGTTATAAAACTCTTTTGCTCCCTAGGACTTCCCAAAATATAAAGGAAGTTCTTTAAATGACTTGTGAGTCTATTTTAATCAAAAGGAATCTCTCGCAAACCCATAGTGTCTTTCATAATGGAAAACACTTCTTCAGGTGACAAGCCTTAAAACCTTAAAACCATAATTTTATTACATAGATACAAAGCTTTGATAGATATTTTGAGCTAACATTTTACTGGCCATAAACTATTATTCCCTGCCAGATTGACATAGTTAGCCTGAGGGGGGGAAATGTTTGGCTCTTTAGAAAGTAAGGCACATGAAAAAAATAGTGGGAAAACGCTATTTTTAAAAAGACTCTAAGCATTTTTCTAATAGGTTTTGTGTAAAATATGTTGCAGCTGCTGAGCACATGGTGCGTCAGAAGCTTGGACTGGTGCTCCTTTGGGATGTCTTGCACAATTTGCTCTTGGGTTTTTTTTCCAATACAGATCACTGAGATTTCCCGGAAAAGCAAATTACCTCTGTTAAAAAAAAGGAAGGGAGTAGAGTCTATTGTTAAGTTTTCCTTTATTGCTAAAGCAAATAATAATGGTGTAAATGGTTACACTGGATGGTCAATTCAATTGAATTTAAATCAGCAGAAAACCCAGAGCACTTGCAAAGAGGTTTCATGAATGCAATTCAGGAGTGTAACGAAGCACAGGAGCCACCTTTTCTGTTTTTAAGCTGTAGGCCTTCCTTGCACTTTACCTGCTGGCTCCTGAGGACCAGCCTGCTTTCAGGAACCAGTCTGCCCAGATCTACCAGGCTGAGAGGAGGCATGACATGATGTACAGATAGCAGACATCTGGTTGGGACGCTGATTGGGACCCTCTCTTTCTACTCTGCCCTCAGCTGCCTTAATGTACAAGGTAGGTATTGCTGGGCAGTTGCATGGTGCTCCTTGTTCAGCTCATAGCAATGGCCTTTCCTGAAGGGCAACAGGGAGAAGATGACACCACAGCTCCGGTGTAGGCAGGAACAGTCTTTTACGCCACTCACGGATCACTGTCCTTCTCCCTCTCTGGCAGCCTTTGGTCTGTGGAAGCCTCTCCTGCTCTTTGAACACAGAGCAGAAGCACCAAGATCCATATTTTGAGCTCCACGGATTGTCTTCTCTTCCTATGCTGTACCCTCTTAAAACATTTTTATGAGAACAAAAGAGTACATGGCTTCATCAATCCATTGAAGACAGAAAGAATAAACAGGTAGACACATATATATATCACACATCTTCCAGCCTTTAGTTGCTGGGGTTGGCTTTCCTCCATGCTAACTGCAGAGACAAGGGGCAGCCTGCCTATGAAAGCCCAGTCTTCATCACAAACAGCACTGTGCTATTTTCAGTACTGTCACTGATTTGTCTGGTGAAGACATACCCTGGGAGTGAGATCGTCATGACATACAAGTGACTCAGGAAAGAAACAGTGAAACCACCCACCTTCAAAGCAAATGCATCAGAGTCCTAATTGCAATTAAGAAAACAACTCCAGAATGCTGTCATCATTGGATGCTTCCAATTTCATCCTCCTTTTCCAAAACATTGCCTAATCACAGTGGACCAAAATGCACAAGCCATAATGTGGGGAGATGAAGGAATAGGTCAATGGTTAGCCATCACTGGAGGAACTAGTGATACAGAAAATGTGAACAAATCCTCAAGGAACAGCAGCTAGGGCTGGATTAGAGTCTAGAGATCTCAGAATCATCTTACCTGTTTGATCAACTGTTGATAATTGTAGGAGGGTTTCTTCTGTGCAGAAGTACAGTGTCAAAAGGAAATCCCTCCGGAGAGAAAACACTCCTCCATTTGAGACACTGTGATCTTCTGAGGTTCAGTGACTCAAATTATGTTGATTGGTGAACACAATCAGAAGCCAGTGGTGTTTTAGGGACCTGACAAGACACTCTTTGATACTCTATGGTGCCTAGGTTTCCTCAACAAGATTTTGAGGCTTTAGCTGAACATTAGTGTTCTGTGCACATTTTATTGTAAAAAGCTTCTTCCTCATATCCAATCTAAATCTCCTCTCCTTTAGTTTGAAACCATTTCCCCTTGTCCTATTGCAACAGACCCTGCAAAAGAGTCTGTCCCCGTCCTTCC
The DNA here is from genome assembly GCA_016647715.1 of Pavo muticus. NCBI lineage: Eukaryota > Metazoa > Chordata > Aves > Galliformes > Phasianidae > Pavo > Pavo muticus. Next base: position 1,448,535 of record JACDJE010000297.1, on the reverse strand, counting down.
TGTAGCTCCTCTTTAAATACTGAAAGGCCACTGTCAGGTCACTTCAGAGCCTTCTCTTCTCCAGGCTGAACAGCCCCAGCTCTCTCAGCCTGTCCTCGAAAGGCAGGTGTTCCATCCCTCAAATCACTTCTGTGGCCCTCCTCTGGATGCACTCCAACAGATTCACATCTCTCCCATACTGAGGAGTCCATATCTGGACCCAGTTCTCCAGGTGACGTCTCACTAGTGCAGAAAGAAGGGCAAGATCACCTCCCTCGACCCGATGTGTACCATCAGAGCGTGCAGCCAAAAAGTCCCTACTGGAGGGCCACAGCCCAATGCCAAAGGCTGCCGGGGACTTCCTGACTGTACCATGTGCTATGCCAGGCATGCCATGGCAGCATCAAAGCTCAGCACGTGGGTGAGTGGCTGTGTTCACCCACTTTCAGGTGTCAACAGACTATTTTGCAGAATTTAGTCATTGTCCCAAATGGCTTTCAACTGGGTTTGGCTCTTAGTTAATGCTTGTCATCTAGGAGGTGCATTTAACCCTGCACCAGATTTAAATTTGCACCAAACCCTGGGTAGGACTTGGTGACTGCATTACTCCTGCCCTCCTCGGAGAAGAAAACTGTGAGAGCTCTCTGAAGCCCCTAAGAACTAGCAATTTCATTCTCTTTCCTTGCATAAATATAATCCAAGGTAGAAGTTGTCAGAAGATCCTGCTATTTTGAAATTAATGAGTAAAACAACACCAGAGATACGTGACTTTGAGTTTTCCCTTGGACAACATGACAGGCTGTCTTGCACCTGGGTCGAGGCAACCCCCATTACCAATACAACTGGGGGATGAAAGGACTGAGTGCAGCCCTGCTGAAAAAGACCTGGGGGTACTGTTGGATGGGAAGCTGGACATGAGCCAGCAGTATGCCCTCACAGCCCAGAAAGCCAACCGTATCCTGAGCTGCATGAAAAGAAGCGTGTCCAGCAGAGCAAGAGAGGTGATCTGCCCCTCTGCTCTGTGCTAGTGAGGCCTCACCTGGAGTATTGCATCCAGATGTGGAGTCCTCAGTACATGAGAGACATAGACCTGTTGGAGCACATCCAGAGGAGGGCCACAAAAATGATCTATGGAATGAAACACCTCTCCCATGAGAGAGCTGGGGCTGTTCAGCCTGCAGAAGGCTCCGATGTGACCTGATAGCAGCCTTTCAGTATCTAAAGGGGAGCTGTGGAAAAGGACAGACTCTTTAGCAGGGTCTTTGGTGACAGAACAAGGGGAAATGGCTTCAGGGTCAAAGAGGGTAGATTTAGGTTAGATACAAAGAAAAAATCTTCTACAGTGAGGGTAGTGAGGCACTGGAACAGGTTGCCCAGTGATGTGGTTGATGCCCCATCACAGGAGACTTTCAAGGTGAGGCTGGATAAGGCCCTGAGCAACCTCATGTAGCTGTGGTGTCCCTGTTCACTGCAGGGGAGTTGGACTAGATGGCCTTCAGAGGTCCCCTCCAACTCCAAGGACTCTATGATTCTATGATTTCTAACATAGTACTTAGAGAAAAGATCCTTATCCTCTTCTGCAGTAAATTTTGAGAAATTATTATAATAGCACAAAGTGAAGTAAAAGTGCTTTGCATCTTGTCACAGCCATGAGAATTTGGGTCCAAATACCCTCAATGTTCTTAGGTCTTAGGTGGAAGATACATCCCTTACCAAATAGTCCTTTTTCTCTCTTTCACCATGTCAATATAGAGACAGATCAGCCTTGATTCTTCACAGGTGGATTATCTATGCTGGGGACTAGTGAGTCTGGAGGTGCTTTTTAGGAGCAGCACTGGTCTGGAACCAGAGCAGCTTCCTTTGCTGCCCTGTGCATGTGTCCATGGGCAGTATGTCCCCGGTCTCTATTTCCTTTAAATATTTCCTATACATTTAAACAACTTGACCTATATCCATTTGGTCTCATTTCAGGCTTTGCTTTTTGGGGTTAATTTCTCCTTTTCTCATTTATCTCATTTACAAATGAGACGTGGGGAGTAGGCAGAGCAACCTTCTCTGCAGGGATTGTGCTGCAGCAGTCTGACAGCTGCCCAGCAGATGCACAAGGGAAGCTAAATGGCCGTAACCAGGTGCTGTCGGGGAAGATGCAGGAGTCTGGCAATCATCCACTAGGTCTTTGTTAGGCAGGTGCTGTTCTTGCCAAGCAGAGGAAAATGATATTTAAGCACAAAACTGTTTTTTGTTTGTTTGTTTGTTTGTTTGTTTGTTTGTTTGTTTGTTTGTCTGTAGAGAAAGCTGCACACATTTCAGTGGGAAAAAAAAATTGCAAGCAAAAATTTTCAGTCACAAAATATTTTCCAAGAAAAAATTCCTTTTGCGAATTTTGTAGCTTTTCCTCTTGTAGGCATTTAGCTCTTGGACTCTTCCAGCACTAAGTGCTGATAGCTTCACTCTGGATTAACAAACTGAGGGAAAGGCACTTACGTATGCGTGGATTCAAGAAAAGAGCCAGCAACATCTCTAGCAGAAAATCTCCACTTGTCCAGGATCATGCGTTACCTGTACCCATAATGCCACAGGGAAAACTTCCCAAGGACACGTCAGAAGAAGCTCCTCTTTGGCCTAAAAAGAAATGCCCAAACATTTACATATTTTCTGCAAGAGTATGGGCCTCTTTGGAAAGCTTCTGTTCGATATGCCCCAATGTACACAATGTGCTTCTCCTCCCCTCCGTGTGCTAACAACCTAGACAACCCACCAGCATATAAAATGTTCTCAGATTCCCAGAGGAGACTTTACAGGTACGCCAGTGTAGCAACACTTCCATAGAAAACAGCAAGACCAAGTTACAGAGAGCCATCTCCTATAATTTGGAGACCACAGGTTGACTATACCTGCTGGAAAGTGTGTGTCCTTCTTCTTAGGAGGAACTACAAACACAAGAACATGAGTGTTGCTGGGCCTGGTCATCTGCACAAGCTCCTCATGCTGAAGCAAGATGCCCCAGTAGACATTTTGCTCATTTGCAAAGCAAAGCCTAGTGTTGACTGTGACCCAAACATCATCCCCTGTCATGAGAGTTGCGAGTTTGCTCCAGTAAGGTCAAGAAAAAGGGATTTTGGTAGTATACCCTTTTGCTGAGATTTAGACTATGCTTCAGACAAGATCCAAACCCACTTTTTTAATTTCGGCCTTTTCCCGGTGCAAAGTGAGATTAGTATTTACTGGGTCTGTTTCAAAGCAGCAATCTAGTAATCCCTGTAGGCTACAGTCTGAATGAAGTTCTTTCACATGTTTGACTCCAAAAATCCCACTCTGAACTTTCATCAGATCTAGAATTAAGTAGTGTCACATACAACGATCCCGTCTCATCCAAAGTAGGTATGGAGCTTGCTGCTCTGTCTAATCTCATCTCCATTTGCAAACATAACACCAGCGCTGTGGTTTGGGTCATCTTCATGTGGTCTGGCACAGCTGCTAGAAGGAAGGATTCGTATTGTGATGGGGAGGTAGCAGTCTCCCCTAGCCAAGCAGAAGCATCTGGTGATTCCCCAACACCTCAAGGAGAAGGGTGGGGGACTAGGCTCATACAAGTTCAACGCTTTCAGGTGTATCACAGTGTGGGAATCCTTGTTTCATGACACTTGATGAGTCAGCTGTCTTTTGCAAGCTTATCAGTTTAAATCGCTATTTTCCAGTTTCTCAGCAGGGTTTGCTCAATATGAAAACAAACTACACGGGGCATTAACTCGTCTCTCCTGGAGCTGATCCAGCAAAATGTAGAATTGCCAGTGTGTGAGAAAAAATCTTCCCATCAGGAATACTGCTGCTCTGAAAAAAAATGACTATAGCAAGTATTGGTCTATTAGATTTTTATAATGAATGGGTGTGAGCTCAATACCAAGCTGCCATCAGCACATTTTTGCACAGATCAAACCCTTCAAGAAAACATTACAAGATACATTGAAGTTTAGGCTTTGCTAATTCAAAATTCAAAAGCAAATTTCCCCAGGGTTTCACCAATAGTTTCAAATTTATTGAATGAACCTGGCTAATGGGCCTGTTTGCACAAAAATAAAGGAAACGTTTCATTTATTACACAGAATTAGAGAGTTACATCTGTAGGTTCGGGCCCAAGATCAAGTCATGACTAGTGTGAAATCAGTTAACTTGGCATCTTTGGCCAGCAGTACATGCAAAGTCATCTGACTGGAATCTCTTTCATTGGGAGTTAAGGTAAGTTATCAGAATACCTTATATTTGTCAAAGGCTGAAAGTGCTCACATGAACAGTTACCTTCAATATCTTCTTCTGTCTCTGTTTAGTAATATTATAGTTTGAGATTCTGCAAATCTTTCAGCTGCTTGCAATGACGAAATCACATCTCAGAGAGAAGAAGCATTCAGACATTTCATGAATAAAGAGATCCACATGGTCCCATCAACTCACTGATGTTTCTGCAGTCGTGATGTTGTACTGAATAACAACAGTTATTTAAAGTTTTAGTTCTTTGCATTTGAAGTTTTGATGCATTATTGCTGGTTGCATTAACCACATAAACACCTTGGGTTAATAATTTCAGATTCTGCATATGTATTCACAGTGGGTTTTCCTGTTGTACCACTAGAGAACAGCCCACGCAGGAGGGAAGAACATACAGACATTGCTGTCAGCTCCCCCATGGCCAGCCAGGAACAATGCCGTGTTCCCAGGTGTGTCACTGACATCAAGGTCTGAGTTCCCTGATGCATCCTTGCTCTCTTTCATACTTTCTTTTCCCATTCAATATCCAACACTCATGAGGAATGAATGTGCTCTGGGCAGAAAGCCTCTGACGACGTGCTGCCTTACTCAGATAGTGGAAAGCATTGAGGTTTTGACCTGCAACAGTCTCTCAGCAAGTAGTAAAGCCCCACTGGCCCCCAAGACAGACAAGCCACTTGACTCTTACTGTCTTTTTTTTTGTTGTTGTTTGAAGTTTATTTCCTCTCAACTCTTAATCATTATGTACTTACCATAACACAGGCCGGTGCTTTATTAAGCGGGTTGCCTGTTTGCTCACACAGGCATCCCATATCTGAAACTCAAAGTCTCTGCCTAGAATATAACTCCAGGGCAAAAGCAGAAAACATTTCTCTTTGCTATTGCAAACCCACTGAATAGACACCAATAGCTTTGCCTTTCCCAGAGGAATAAAACGAATTGAATATTTCCTAAGATAAAAGGCCATTTCAAAGGGTCCATTCTCCTGTTAGCTCTAAGCCAGTAAACCCAAAATGACTCAAGTAGCACGTTAAGTAGTGTAAGATGTGGAATCTTCAGTAAAGGAGAGACATGGACCTGTTGGAGAGTGTTAAGGCAAAGTCCAGCAAAAAATGATCCAAGGGATGGAATACCTCTCCTATGAGGACAGGCTGAGAGAGCTGGGGCTGTTCAGCCTGGAGAAGGCTCCAGGGAGAGCTGAGAGCAGCCTTTCTGTATCTAAAGGGGGGCTGTAAGAAGGGGACAGATTCTTTAGCAGAGTCTGTTGTGATAGGATAAGGGTAAATGATTTCAAACTAAAAGAGGGGAGATTTATACTGGATATAAGGTAGAAGTTTTTTACAGTAACATCGGTGAGGCACTGGTACAGGTTGCCCAGAGTGGGACGTCCCATTCCTGGAGACATTCAAGGTCAGGCTGAACAGGGCTCTGAGCACCTGATCGAGCTGTAGGTGTCCCTGTTCATGGCAGGGGAGTTGGAACTGATGGCTTTTAAGGGTCCCTTGCAACTGAAACATTTCTATGATTGTATCATTCTATCATTCTATGGAGGTCTTTGTGTAACTAGGAGAAGAAAGAGTTCAGATGAGGCCATTGTTTCCCCTTCAAGGGAAGACTCAGGCTGAAGGTCCTCCTTCCAGAATGGCAGGAGTCTCCCACAAACCAAGGTTCACTCCCAAAAAATATATGGCTGGTTTTCAAGTTTCTCTGTATGAGGCCCAAGAGAAGGGTGGTCAGGGGAAGCAAAGCGCAGAGCACCTACAGAGAGAGCCACCACCATGACACACCCAGAATCCCATGAATCCCACGGGTTGCTTTTGCCTTGGAATTCCCCCACCCTTGCTCAGGCTACTTCCATCTTTTTATCTATAAGCAGGCTCTCTCAGTTCCTCCCATGCTGGAGGATGAAGGAATTTCCCCACATTTCAATCCATTTGATCCAAGACCACACCACGTGGTGATTTTTCTATCTAATGAGGATGCGTGCTGAAGGTATATCCAAGCCTGGGGGAAGAGGGATATCTCCAGGCAGACGGGGCAGCAATACCATGAATATTACCATGTCTGTCCAGAATTTCATGCATGGTCTGGAAAAATTCATACAAGTTATCACGAAAGGGACTGTTTCTTCAGTGCCTTATTGATTGCACTTCTGGACCTTCTGGAAAAAGACCTTCTGCAAAAAAATCCTCATGGACCACCACTTCAATGGAGAATTTTTTCTGATAAACTTCAGCCAGGATTTCAGCCTCTCTACTAGCACAAGCCTCTATTTCAAAGCTGACAGCTCAGTTGATTTGCCTAGAGCAGTATTATATCCAGCTCCCTACAGTGTCTGAAGCATCAGCACAGGGATAGCCATACCCTACTGGAAATGCAGCTGGAGGCCATGCCAGACACCTGGGGCTGCCTTGGAGGTCTCTGCTTGCTTAGGTTTAAACAGCTGAATCAGATCTGTGGCATGTATGCAGCGGACACCTTGCCTATGGCATGATGCAGAGTGCCAACCTCATGCTCAACTCAGTACAACCTCAGTTCAGTAAAATTAACCAGAGGTGTTCACGTGCTTTGGAAGAATAATAAAGTTACTTTTGGGATGTCCACGCCACAGTTGCTCCGATGCAGCAGAAAGTGCCGTAGGTCCAAGGGTCCCCATTTAAGGGGAAGCCTGAAATCTAAGCATATATGGAGCACAGAAAAATACAGGGACAGGTTGCTAGGCTTGGAGCTGTAGGCTGATGCAGCAACCTCCGCTTTGGTTTCTCTCACTAGTGGGTTTACTTCAAAGACATTGATGCTATTTTAGTAGGTTGCCTTATATTTATTTCTCCTTTTTATCTGTGTGATGAGTTAAAAAATGCCATATGCCTGTTTTTATGTTTCTCGGGCTTCACCCCCACGCACACCCTATGCACACACACACACACACACACACACACACACACACAGCTTCCAGTTGACTGAGGAATGTTAAACATTTATCTGCGGCTCAGCACAGCCACTGGTATACCAAAGCATACATCCAGTGTGGGTGTACTGAGATATATAGATGCCATATGGAAACTACATCTGACATGTACGGCTTGGGACAAATGGGAAAGAAATCTGTGCCACTCACCATGCAAAGAGTGTTTTTTCTGAAAATCTCAAGTTGTTTTGACTTTATATATCTCTGATGCACTAAAATGCAGACACTGGCTTGTCATCAGAACAGAGCAAGAGGGGAGAGATGGGGATCAAGTGTGGCATGGAGAATCGGTCGCCCTGAGCCTCCTCCCCTCACCCACATTTGCAAACGGGCTGGACCCAGCCTAAGGAGGCAGCTGTGCTACGCCCACCCACCGACTGGCAGCTCCCAGCCAGCATTCCCATGGCTGCCAGGAAAGAGCTGGCTGCCATTCTGCCTCCCAGAGCTCCCTCCCTCAGGGGACAACATACACCTCAACTTCTGAAAACTGAATTCCCTGATTCTTTATTCAGCCAAGTGATGGCTGATAGGCAAAGAAGAGAAATCAAGCAGGGCAAGGAGTTTCAGGTGGGTTGAGAAAAAGATAAGTTAGAAAGAGGATTTAATTATACAGGTGTTATGGTGATTAGGGTCACCCGAGTAGGTAGATGAATTTGCACATAGAGGAAGTTTTGCTCCAGTGACATTAACTTCTTCCCCCTCTGTCCTGTCTCCGTTAAGAGCTAGTCTAGACAGTGCATTGCTCCGAGCGCCGAGAGGCAGCTGACCTTGGCAGTCCCTCTGCTGCTAATGGCAAGCGGGATTGCACCAGTGCTGATGCAGCTTGTTGGGATGCTCAAGGCAGGTTCAGCCCCCGGCAGCACTCAGGCAGTCTGTAGGGAGGCTGCTTTCCAGGGGTGGGGAGGAGAAGAGCCAAGATTTATGGAGGAGGCTGGCAGCCATCCATGGAGAGGTTTGGGAGTGGGAGGCTCCATCACCCACTCTCTATGCAAAGAGACTCGTACTGCCGTCAGTGGAAGGCTGGTTGTACAAAGACCCAAGGGCTGGGCTTGGCAGAAGGAACATGTTGTTCTTCAGTGTGAAATGGATGTGGAGCCAAAAAAGCTGGTGTCAAGAGGAGCTGGGTAGTCATGCTTCTGGGCACATGTGGGAGACACGGGCTGTGGCTCTCCCCTCAAGCCCTGCAAGACCAAAGCTGCAACTAGGGGAACAGAGATGGATAAATTAACTTGTTTAACCCCTAAAATGCAGCTTCTGTCTGTCTGTGGTTGCTCATCACTGGAGTGAATAATGACAAAATGTCATATGTTTTTGCTTCCCAAGCATCAAAGCTATTTCCAGTACTGACAAGCTGCTGTGGGGTGCTGGTGGTGGCACTCCACAGATGAACAAGTGTCTCAGCAACCATTACTTTGTCTCAACTCAGTGGAACTTGAAAACTCCAACAATGTCATGGTCCCAGGGAAGAGATTTTTTCACTTCTGTCAAAATGGGGATAGAGGAGGAGGAGGAAGAGGCCAGGAGGCAGAAGCAGGCCAAGTTACAAACACATGGAGGAGAACTAAAAATGTCCTGCAAAACAAGAGCCGGGGAACGTGCCTGCTCTCCTTCAAGCAACTGCACAGCAAGGTGCTGACTGTAAAAACAAATACAACATTACAATGCTGGAGCAGGAAAAAACTAAATCCCAATCACAGAAATGCAGAGAAGAAAAAAATTAATCAAGTAATGCCAAACCTAATAATAACAGCCCTCACCATCAGCCTCCCCAAAAGAGAGGAAGAGGAAAACAAAGGCTCTGAAACACAAAACACAGGAATTCATGGAAAATATCAAAGAAATGTAAGAAAAACAAGGAGTGCAAGACTGCACACAGGTCTCCATTTCCCTTTTCCCCCCTTAGGTATACAGAGAAAGAGAGGGAAAGCAAGCACCATTCCCAGATAGCTGTGTTTCTGGAGCTGGTAGATTAGAAAATTACTTCTAAGCCATTTGAACAAAGAAGGCAAGCTACATTTTACTCTTGTGAGGTGTCTTGACTTAATGGAGTCTTTCTACTGAGCTGGGCATAAGGCCAGGTAGTTGGACCCCATTCTGAACCTTTGTACTGAATTGAACTTAGCAGTGTAGGAAGTCCTATAGCAGAGGTGATTCCTCAGCAAGAAAGGAATCTTAAAGACTCAGGCCCTGCTAGAGGGAATCATTCCCTCCTGCTTTGCTAACACCAGGCTTTCTTACACCTGCTGCAAAGCTGGTCTGTCGGAATCACTGTGTTTCACCTTGCCCAGGGCACTCATAGCACCTGAGACTAGGGCACAACTTTGTCATGGCTTTGGCTCTGATCCTGACATAGGGATGGGATTTGCCCCACCTCTGCAAAGGAGACATTTCCAGCTAACATAGTTGCCCAAGGGCTGGCGCTGGTAAGCACTGCAGAGAAGCAGTCCTTTCTAAGGTGGCATTCACCTCTTGTTAAAGTAGGTGTCTGAAATAGGTCAAGTGAGTCAGTCTGAGAAGTACCAATTGCTCTCCATTGCCTTCTAAGGGACTGTAGGTATCTAGTTCAAATGCAGATGTGTGGTTATATGAGATTAATACCATCCCTGTTGACCTTTGGCAAGTCTCTTACTACTTCAGTTTCATCTGCAGGCCAGCTATAACGATACCTGCCTTATTTTGATACATCTTCTCCAAGAACAACGATGGGTAAAAGCTGAGTTTTGATTATTAATATTTTTGTCCTTTAAAAAACAGTAAAATACTCTCTCACTTCATGGGTTTTATTGTTTGTTTTGTTTTAGCTACATTTATTTTAGCTCTTTAATTTCCTGTGCACATATTTAGGGAATTTATCTATCTATCTATCTATCTATCTATCTATCTATCTATCTATGGGTCTCAAGAAGAGGAAGAGAAAGAGAACTTTGCTCCACCAATGAGACTCACAGCTCCTATTGGCCTTCCCTTCCTGCTCCTGTGCTTCTTTCTACTCATTCATCCTAATCTCCCTTTTTCCTCTTTAATCTCTTCCCACTGGCTATCCAACTTAGCTAGTCCAAATTCCCCGAACCAGCCCTCCCAAAGCTTGCTTCCACTCCCCTGTTGGCATAGCACTGAGAAAACAAAAGAAATATAATTGCTACTTCCAATGGCTGTGCTTGGATGTGAGCATGGCAGGGGAGGGACTCTGGCTGTGTGGGAGTCCCTGTTGACTCAGTTGCTTTCCTCAGCACGACCGCATGGAAAGGAGCAAAGCCCTTCTAGATTTAAGTCACAAAGTGTTGCTGAGCCAGCTACTTATAAAGGGATGAGAGTTTTGCAATCACAGGCAGATTTCCCACAGATACAAAGGTACATCCCTAATGCAAGACCACCAACCTGACAAATTTTGAATCTGTGTCACACTGTCTGGGAGGTGAATTTTCTCAAAGGAAAGGCCACCAGAGCTTTTTAATGTAGATGAAAATACTCATTTTTACAGTGTTCTTGGAAATGGATGAGTCTGTCTGTGTTATTTTTCCCTCCGTAATGTCCCTCCACATCAAGGTAAAACTCTGGAGGCAGCTGAGGAAATTCTGATATGCTTAACAGGACTATCTCCACTAATTTCTGTAATAGTCAGGCTGTTCACACTACTATGCACAGCTAATAAAACAGTGCATAGCATAATTTACCCACAAATTTCATTCAATTCCAAAGCTCAGATGACTTGCTACCCCTCCTTCCCAATGGAAAAATTCTGCTCTCACAGAGAGATGGATTTTACAGTCAACTACACCAAACCTTAAATAAACAAGGTCAAAAAGTTGCCCATATTGGGTCTTTACCTGATTTATTGTTGGGTCTGATTCAGTAGATATGAGTGACGTGAGTAGGTATGAGTGAGCTGAAATCCTGAGTCCACACAACCCATATTTTGTATATGGCATAAGTACATGAACTCAGGCGCATGCAACATGTCTAATCCACAGAAGTCATCATAATGTTCCTAAAATATGTTAAAAGAGTGTAAGTATGACATGAAGGAAAGACATGTAAAAGCTGTGGGGATATCTTCATATACTTTTAAGGAGCATTTGTTGTATGTGAGCCTGTGAAGCTGCTTCCTGTATTCCGGTGCACCATCCTTGTTCAATTCTTTTCAATTTACACTCTGTGTGACATTGGCCATTTTTCTCAAACAGCATCACAGGGACACCTCTATACCTCTGCTTGTCCAGTCTAAAGACACCAAAAGATGAGCATTCACAGCTTCCCCTCACAGTCTCCTTCAGTATTTCACCTTCCGCTTTGTTTGCCTAATCTCAACATTCCTTGTTGAGACCCATCCTAACTTTCCCACGATGGACATGGAAAACAGACAGCTTCCTTCCATTATGCATCAAACTCACAGTTAACTAGAGGCTGTTTTCATCCCCTCCGCTTCCCAGTACTTTTTTCTTGTTATTAAATCATGCTGATATTCAGCTTTTTTTTCCAAATACAGGTTTTATAAACCACTGACCACTAACATGGCTGTCTCCTGAATTCCCTCTGAATGGTCTACATCTGTTGCAAAGCCCAGTCTCCAAAATCAGATATATCTTATAGTTGAGGACATTCCTTGGCTGCGCAGGGTGGATGACAGATGGAGCATGTCAGGCTTCTCCATGTCTGTCACAGCATGTCACCATGTCAGGCTCATAACTGCAGATACCTCAACATGGTCTGGTTGACTCTTACATGTCTTTCAAGGCTGAGTGGTAGAAATCAAGTATAACCAAGGATATTATAGCCACTCCAGCTAACAAGAGAAACAAGACATGCTGTTCAGGAGAGAATGAAGAAGGGCAGGCAATGTACACTCTGAACCACTAGCATCGTGGGTCTAAGTGGCCCCAAGGTGGGATTTGTCATTAAACGGTTGGAGGACATCTATTTTTGCTTTATGGTATAGAATCACAGAATCATTTGAGTTGGAAGGAACCCTTAACAGTCATCTTAGTCCAACTCCCCTGCAATGAACAGGAGCACCTACAGCTGGATCAAATTGCTCAGAGCCTGGTCCAGCCTCACCTTGAATGTCTCCAAGGACAGGGCATCCATCACAACTCTGGGCAACTAGAGAATGCTATGTAGAATGAGTGCACTGCACAGAGGATACCCATCAGATTTCTCCTGGGCACTGATAATCCCCACCCAATGGAACCAGTCACACTCCTCAATCAGGATAGTAAGTCACGGATAGTGAAATTTGCGAGGTGGTTCTGCTAGGGCATTCACATCCTTGATGTGGCTACATTTACCAGTTTGCAGTAAGCTTCAAGCCTCATCATCCTCTCAAACCACAAGGTCTGGCCTGGCATATCTCTACTTCTGCTTATACTGCACTCCCAAATTGCCTTTCATGTTCTTCCTGAATCGAACACAAAACCTTTGCCTTAGAGCAGAGCAGTCTCAAGGAATGGGGAAGTAGAGCAGGGTCTGAGGCTGCAGGTCAGCCCACCTCTGCCAAACTGCACAGCGAGAGGTTGTGTCCTGCATGTCAGGGTTAGTGAGGCACACCAGTGGAAGCAGCTTTTCCCAAAACACCTGCTGCTCACCCAAACTCCCCTGCCTCACCTCAGCATACATATAAATCATTGCAACTATGTCAGAAGACCAGGAATGCATCATGGAAACCCTTCCCCTGTAACCATAGCTGAGTGTAACATTTGCAAGTGTGAAGAGCTCATGTTTGTGCAATAGCGCTTCTGTACACTGTGTTCCACCTGGGCCGCGGGAAGAGGAGTTCACCGTGACCCTTTCGCAGCATCAGATTTAGGCACAGTCACATTCTCCTGCCATGAAGGAGATGAGGGAGGGAGTGGGGAGCTGAAGTCTCCAATTTACTGCTAGCTGAAGCAGTAAGTCAAAGTGACAAAATTCAGATTTCCACCCACTGTCTTCTAAATTTGACATTGTGATGCTATCATTTTCCACAATTTATCTGAGGAAAAGCTACTTTTAGGAATAGCAGCTGAGTCTACTCCATAAAATTCAAATTCAAGAAATCAAGTCATTTTATTGCTCAGTGTGCCAGGCAGCAGTGCAGGCAGTTCAGAGAGGGTATCAGTCAGAGTGACTTGAGTGGCCAGGACACCGTCAAGGCTGGTACAACCATTGACCTGCAGGAAGGAACACACAGTCACTGTCAGATTGTCAGTAAAACACTCAGACATTATCTCAAATTTCCTTTGTTAAATGGGCAATCCAACGTTACTACAATAGACTATAAGTTTGGAATAATCTCTACTTAAGGAAGAGATAGAAACATCTCTATTCTCTACTTAGGCGGAGATAGACAATGCTTTTATTAAATCAACTGCCTCTTAAGTATAGCTACTACTTGGTGTATGGCAAAAACAGAGGGTGCACCAAGCAGCAAACAAGGCTGAGCATTTGCCAATCATTCATAAATAATTTGAGACTTATGGATTGTTTTTAAACTGCCAAAATTCACTGGCAGAGTGATGGCAAGTTAACAATATTAATGAAGTTAATCACTCCATGCAAAGTGGAAGATGAGACATTGGAAAGAAACAATCCCAAAATACTCAATAACCTGGTGAATGGAGGAGCACTCAAGACCCATAAGAAAGCAGAGGAAGCAACAACCACAGCTAGTGGATGAAGGCACATTGTTTCCCCCACCATTTCATGTATTTCCCAAAGGAAGCTTTTCCATCACATCTGTCCCACTAATTTGAGTCAAATTTAAAGAATATTGGAGTGCCAGGACTCCTCTGATACTACCTCTTCTATAAAGGCTGTCTGAAACACTTACCCATCCTTGCCAGGAGCATTTTGCAAAGGAATAGCTGGCAGTTCTGTTCTCCACTTGGCACTTATTTTGCATATGATGCAGTAGGATGGGTTTTTAAGACAAATATGTTGCCCAGGTTGAAAAAGCATAATAATAAGAGCTAGGGATAAGCTTATAGGTTTTGCAAAAGAAAACCTAAGCAAAGATCACAAGATTTTTGTAGCAGAAATCAGAATTTACATTTTGTTTAAGTAATACCACATGCAGTGGGATCCCAACCCAGGTAGGGCCTCCAGATGCTCAGAAGATAAATTACAATACTTAAAATATTTGCTTATTTCAATAAAGCTAATAATGTTACTAATTACACTGCTATTAACACTCCTACTGATTATTCATGGCAATAAGAGTAAATTAGTAATGGGTGCAGCGTAACTATAACTAGCTTTTCAAAATGGAGATCCATGGAACCTCTTGAATGTTGAACAGAAATACAGGCAACAGTCCATCTCCAGAGCTTTCATCTCTATTTGCTGAACAAATCAATGGTTGTCTGTAAAGGAACTGTTCATTTGCTAGCAGGTCATCAGAAAGGTTGACAAACATCAGCACACTGAGCATTAATTTATTTGTAATAGTGCCAAAGGACAGTATCTGGATAGACAGCTTTAAACTTCTCCTCATACTACCTGTTTTCCTAAAAGTAAATCAGAATGGTCTTCTTTGGTATCTAAAAATAGGTGCTTTTAAGGGTTGAAAAATCTATATTGCCCTAGATAGTCCAAAAAGCAAGAAAAAGTCAATATTGAGAGGGGCCCAGAGCAAATCCTCAGACAGGAATAACTCCAGTATTAGGGAAGTTCAAAGTCTGGTTCATATAGATGTTTCACAGAAGAGCTTCCTCTGTTCTGAGGACTTCTGCAGCCTGGCAGACAGTGACACACAGGTTACTGCAACGAAACAGGGAACTTTCCCAGGAACGGGAACTCAACAGCTAAACCCCAAGGACGGTTCCTGCATGCTCTTTGTTCATGGTCACCAGCCCCCAGGATGTTGTGGGGGTCTCCAAGTAGGAGAGAAGAGTGCTGGTCCTGGGGGTACCTCCAGTAGGTACCCCTACTGTGCATATCCCAGCATGGCCCATCTCACAGCACGGGAAGGGGCCATCCAGCAAGGACTGCTGACCTACCTGTCTATATACATGTCTTCTGCTGGATACTACTGGATACTACGGGGCCAGCACTGCCTGTCCTCTCTGGGCCTCACCAACAAGGGCATTAAACAGTGTCATTAGGGAGTTAATGTTGTCTCTTTTTCAGGCTGGTAGGGCAGGCTGCTTTTTAAGTTGACACTCATGAGGGTAAGTAGCTGCCACTGCAGAAACAAGCTCCATGATGTGAAGATCTGCTCAGAGTTTCCTGTTGCTTGCAGCACCCATGCTCACTTCAGCCTCTGGGGTGCCTCCTTTTGTTGTTGTTGTTGCTTCTTTGGAGGAGCATAGGAGATGTCATCACCAGCGTATGAAAACAGTCCTCACTTGATGTTACACCAGTAGCCTATTGACATGGAACAGCACAGTAAGCCTTTTTTTGCTGATAAATAAAAATGATTAACCTAACTGGTTGCTGTATATTCATCACTCTTGATACCTGGCAAACATTCTGGTTGTCAAGCAAGTAATATCTGATACATCTGTCCCGCTGTTTATCTCTTGGGCTACGCTATCTCAAGCACCCAGTGCTTGTCTCTATTCTTTGCCTACTCTCTTCAGAGGTCTGATTGAAAGGTATGGTCATAATGATATATATATATTTGTTTTTACGCTCTGACAGTACTAGGTTAATTATGGACTTCAGAAAGCTTACAAAAACTGCAGCTTATACTTAGTACCATTATTAATTCCAAACATTTACTGCCTGCTATTATAACACACTTGCTTAGGACTATATTCAGACTACCTAAAATAGCACCTGGCACTCCAGCTTTGGAATCAAAGCTCCAGGGAGCAGGAGCCATTCCATTTGAGTTGGCTGCTCCCAGAACCTTAGGAGATAAATAGCCACAGTGTCCACGTTAGGCAATTTATAAGTACTGGGTGGAAAACACAGCCCCTGTGTCTCTTTTAGCTGGATAAAAAGCCAACTCTGCAGCCCTGGGTAGCAAGCAGCTTGTTTGAGCTCTCCTGAGCACACCATTTTGTAAGTAGCATGTCAGCTAAGCTTTGCGAAACTCTCTAAGAGGCAGACAGGATAATGCCTGAAGGGCCACATTCAGATAAAGTGGAATTTCAGCTAATTTTGCATCTAGGATCAATAAAGACTGACAGGCACTTACAAAGTCTTTTCAGAGCAGTTCAGAGATATTATTAAGGGTGCTGAGTGCCATCTTGCTATGTTATTGGCACAGATTCAGAAGGTAGACAGCTTTCACGTGATTGTGGCCATTTCTGATCAATTAAACTATGTCCTGTAAGACTAAAAATAAATGTGCCTCTGAGTCCAGTTTTCAGCTTTTGCAATCAACAAAGACAAAAACATGATTCTTCACTCTCCCACCAAGATTTAATGAAATTGCTTTTGGAAATGTTAAAAACAAGAACAGCAATTGCAAAATAAATCTTAAAGAAGAGATTGTTTTATACTCCAAATTACTTTAGTGACCATTGGAAAGAGCACATGCCAAAACTTCCAGTGCTGGGGATGTGACAGCCTCCCAGAAGAGATGCAATGTCAGTGTGTGTGTGAAGGAAATCCCTGTACAGCAATGGATACCAAAGACAAAACTGCATTCCATATAAGGTCAGTAAAGTGCCCTTACGTTTTTTAACTTGCCCTGCCAGGTATCAGAGTCCAAAATAGTTTTATTTACAATTAGTCAAATCACATGAAAAGATCTGCTGTAGCAGAGTTGCTGTTCTTTTGTGCATCTGCAAAAGAACAAGAGAAACTTCTTTCAGTAAAGGATCATTTTAAGTGAAGATGACCAAAATGTTCAAAGGGAGAAAAAAATCTTTGCCACAATTTCTGCATTAAATAATGTAGCAGTAATGTATTTAGGTCTATTCAGCCTTCGAAGTCTAGGAGAAGTTTCCCCTCAACCTATAAACAGTCATGAGACCTACATGAAATTTACCAGACAGCTTTTTCTTGGGTTGGGAATATTTTCTTTCTTTCTGGCTTTCCTTCTACAAGCACTTACAGGGGAATGGATGACATTTTTCCATCTTGTATAAGCTCGTGTGTTTGAGCAGTGTCCAGTTTAGGATTTACTGTTAGTATCATCTCTGTGGGTTCCTCTGCAGTTTAGTTAACAGAAGCTTGATAACTTCAGAAGCACCTGTCTTCATTGCACAGCTCAGAAATCCCCACAAGCTTCCTGTCCAAACGAGCAAAACCCCACAGCCCAGTGCATTAGAGACATTAGTGTGGCTACTGACAGAATGGGGAGATGGGACATGCCCTCAGCCTCAGTCAAGTACCAGGCATTTCCAGCTATTATAGAGACCCTACTAAGTGTCAGATTATCCTGGGATCATTAGTTGTCTGAGTTGGACTGGGTGATCCTTATGAATCTCTTCCAACTAGGGATACTGTATAATTCTACAATTCCCTCAAAATTGTCCCACAAGATATAATGTGATCCTAACCTAAAGATGGAAAGAGAGAAGAAAAGCCAATACTTTCAGACTGGCAGACCATCTGTTTTTCCAGTCAAGAAATAACAGTGCTTGCAAGGTAGGCAGAAATAAAGTAGATGGGAGACTGGGACCCAGTGGAGACATGGCCTACACCAGCTCTACACAGTGGAGAGGCTCCAGGGGGTGGAGTGTGAGGAATAGTGCTATTATTGGTTGGGCTTTTTCATTTCAAAAGTAGCAAATCTAACCCTACATGCTTCACTAATCATACAGCCACTGCCTCTGACACAGTGGTGGCTGGTTTGTGCAAGCAGAAAAATAGCCAGATGTTCATCCTCTTGGCTGATTTCATGTCAGCAGTTGTTCTGCAGACTTCACAAACACCACACGATACCAGGCTCCTGGGTCCTTGTTTAGAGCTCACCCCCATGGGTTCAGAACACAAGAAATCCAGGAAACCTGATCAGAATTAGAATCCACATGTGGTGAGAAACCCAGTTGGATCTTTAATTTTACCTACTAGTCTTGGCACTTTGAAAAGTCTTGCCCTTTCCTTTGCAGGGCTTTACCAAATTTTCCCATGTCTCGACAGGTGGAATGAGCAAGAGAATGAGCAACATAAATTGAAAGTGTGCAAATAGGAGGGACTGGAAGTCAAGCAACAACAGAAAAGCCTGAGACTGGAGAAGGAGCCAGGGAGAGCCTCTTGCTTCCCATGACTGAAGGTGAAAATCATGGCAAAGAGAGAGGCAAAGAATGCCATGACAAGGAGCTATGTTGAACATGAGAACTGAGGCTAACTGAGGCAGATTCATACCAGAGCAGGACAGTGGCATTAGACAAGCAGCCCCAGAGAGAGACCAATCCATTGATCTAATAATGAGAAATGATCAGGAGTATAAACGAAGAGGGAGAAAGATGGAAGAAAATGACAGAACCCCCTGGAAGACATGTTAAGACACGTGAGGGACAAGCAGGTGATCCGAAACAGCCACCATGGCTTCACCAAGGGGAAGGTTGTCCTTGACCAATCTAGTGGTCTTCTATAATGGAGTGACGGCATCAGTGGACAAAGGGAAGGCAACTGCTGTTATCTACGTGGACTTCTGCAAGGCCTTTGACATAGTCCCCCACCACATCCTTATCTCTAAATTGGAGAGGTATGGATTTGAAGGGTGAACTATTTGGTGGATAAGGAATTGGTTAGAAGGTCACAGCCAGAGGGTTGTGGTCAGTGACTCTATGTCCAGGAGGAGGCCAGTGATGAGTGGTGTCCCCCAGGGACCTGTCTTGGGACCGGTACTCTTTAACATCTTTATTGATTGCACAGATGATGGGATCAAGTGCACCCACAGCAAGTTTGCTGCTGGCACCAAGTTGAGCAGTGCAGTTGATACAGAAGAAGGAAGAGATGCCATCCAGAGAGACCATGACAAACTCCAAAGGTGGGCCCATGTGAACTTAATGAGGTTCAACAAAGCAAAGTGCAAGGTTTTGCACATGGGTAAGGTTAATCCCAGATATGTATACAGACTGGGAGAAGAACTCCTTGAGCCCTGCTGAGAAGGACTTAAAGGTTCTGGTAGATGAAAAACTTAACATGAGCCAACAGTGTGTGCTAGCAGCCCCAGTGACCATCAGTATCCTGGGCTGCATCAGAAGAGGGGTGGCCAACTGGAAGAGGGAGGGGATTGTCCCTCTCTACTCTGCCCTTGTGAGGCCCCCTCTGGAGTATTGCATCCAGGTCTGAGGCCCCCAACACAGAAAAGATGTGGAGCTTTTGGAGAGGGTCCAGAGGAGAGCCATGAAGATGATCAGAGGGCTGGAGCACCTCTTCTACTAAGACAGGCTGAAGGAACTGGGCTTGTTCAGTCTGGAGAAGAGAAGGCTGTGGAGAGATCTCATTATGGCCTTCCAATATTTAAAGGGAGATTAGAGACAGGAGGGAAATCAATTTTGTATGCGGGTAGATAGCAATAGGACAAGGCGGAATGGTTTTAAATTGAAGGAGGGAAGATTTAGATGTCGGGGGAAGTTTTTTAACTGAGACGGCGGTGAGGTGCTGGAACAGGTTACCCAGAGAAGTTGTGGATGCCCCATCCCTGGAGGTGCTCAAGGCCAGGTTGGATGAGGCCCTGGGCCACCTGATCTACTACTTGATCTAGCAGTTGGCAAACCTGCCTGTGGCAAGGGGGTTGGAACTTGGTGATCCTTGAGGTCCCTTCCAACCCAAGCCATTCGATGATTCATGAGTCTATAAACTCAAAGAAAATCTGGCAGCAAAAGGAAAGCACTGCAGTGGCAGGTGGCAGTGAATAGTTCCAGCCAAAACCATGTGGAGAATTTGTGGAAGTCATTAGAGGACCTGCTGAATGAGGAAACTGGAATTTGGGATAGGAGAGCTAAGGATGAGAGAATGACCTGGCTAGACATGGAGAAAAGGATTGGAAGAAGCAGCTAGATTTTGCACAGAACAAAGCAAAAGGATGCGCTGATCCCATACACTCAAGTAAGCAGTGCTTCTGAGCCTAAAACAGGACTGTGCAATGAGGTAGACATAGGAGAGAACAGTAAATTATGATTTAGTTAAAAATCCAGAAGGAGTCTTCATTCTTGAATTTTATAGCCTGGATTTCTTATAAGGTGCTTTGTGCCAGAAGCCAAGAGTACAAAACCATTACTGTCCTGTGTGATTTACTGTTGCTGAACCTTCAGCTGAAAAAGTCTGTTGGCCTGTCTTGTTTGTGATCCACATTATGATACCTAATCTCACATCTGATCAGTTGTCAGACAAGGCTAGTCAAGACTTTCTCATCTCCATTACCTGTCCCCCATCCTAGTCTTTCAAGCCTACTGCTCCACCAGTTTCTCCTTTCTGTGGGAGGAGACCTTACATCACCTTTAGAGGGCTGGTTTATTTTTATCTACATTGAACTTCATTTTACTACATTTTCCAAGCATTTTAAACACTGATGTGTCTCTTGCCTATTGGTTCTTTGTCCTCACTGGGGCTCAGACTCACTCCAGATGGTGTCATCTGAATGGTGAGCCATCATTCAGCAGAGCCCTTAGCAGGCATCTCCTTGGGTCTGCATGTCTCAGAGGCCACCAGACAGCTAGGGACTACCAAAGCAACAGGAGAACAGATCTGACAGCAGTACTAAGGGCAACAGTACCTACAGCTCCAGCTTTCCAATTCTATTTCAAAAGCAAGAACAAGCTCCTTGTACAGGAGATTTTGTGCAGACACATCCCAGCCTGGAGAGAACACTCTCTGTAGGTCTCCAGGCCATTCCACACAGATCTGGCCATGGATTAGGGGTATCGAAGCAGCCTCAACATTGCTCAAAGTGGCCAAGGGATAGCAGCCTTTCCCTCTCTTCTGCCTTCTTACTCCATCTCAAAACACAGCTCCACAAGCCAAGATCCCCAAGCCATACATAACAGGATTTCTGATTTTCCCATTCCTCAGACCCTTACTGCTACACAGTACCTTGATTCCTGCTTCCCAGTTCCTCTTGCAATTACTTTCCAGAAGGAACACTGACTGTCAGCATACTCTTCCATACTCCATATCCACAGCACCTTTTCCTTACTTGCCAAGCCCGTCGCACTCCTATATCCCCGAGCTGAAAGCATTTAATCCAGCATTAGCTGAATTCCTCTCCAAAGTGCTCCAGAGACAGCAGATAGGAGCCAAACCTGCAACCTTACATGAGACCAAGTTAACAAGTGTGAGTTGATCCTTGCTCTGCCGTAACATTTCCTATGGCCACCCACATCACTGCATAGGAGTTTCTTCCTTATTGCTACCTAAATGTTGCTAAAGGGAGTTTCTTCTCTGTTGCTATCTTTGTGTTGCTGAAGTCCATGCAGTCCCAAGAGAGTAGGCAGGAGCAGCTGATGTCTCCTGGCCACCTCAAAACTGAGACATATGGAGAGAAACACTGATGAATTTTGAGATGCATCTTGTGACAGGTGCTTCTGGCTCTGGTTGTCTGGAATGAGGGGGAAGAGGTGAAGAGGGTCTCAGATGGGTAGTTTTCTAGTGGAGGTTTGAACAAGCCTAGCTGTGAATCATTCTCATCTTTGCTGACCACAGAGCATCACATCTGTTGTTTTTATGATGAAAAAAAAAAAAAAGGAAAATGACTAATGCATCTTTATATAGACAAGTCACTTCAGTCAAGCCTGAAGCGCAGTTGGCTAATTGGACAAAACCATGGCACATAATCACATTTTAACATTCCTCCAGCTTAATGTTTGTGTTTTGGTTAGTTACTGAAGGGTGTTAACCTAGAAGCGGTCACCACAAGGGTTTGAAGTTACAGTAACACCCCATTAAACACAACATGGCAAATTCACTTCACACCTGACTTGCCAGTTGTAGCCTTTCACACTCAGAAGGCTGCCCGCCAAGCCAAACACCAGCACATGGATCCACGGGATGACTGACACTTTTACAGCCAGGAAAGCAGGCAACACTCTTCCATCTCATAAAGCATGGAGGGCTTCAAGCAAAGATTGTAAACAAACTGGCAGGCAGATCTCAGACAGGTCTTCTCTGCCAGCCCTGGATATACAGGTACAGGTACATGCCTGCATGTGCTCAATAGCTGGAGCTCAGCACATGGGTTCAAATCACAGCAGTGGCTGTCTCTGAGGTGATAAAAATTCATTACAAAAGCACACAAAACACTCAGACTACAACAACAGATCAAGTGAAAGTGTTGGCTTGTAGGACTCAGCCTTGCTTTTCTTTACTGCCACTGAGCTGGAGACTATGAGGTTTCAGTCACGTCCAGAGAAATGCTTCTGTGCAACTCCAGAGTATTCCTTATGCTTCTGTCCATAGATTCTTCTTTGCCCTTCTTCCCTACTGATACACTTAATAGATTACACCACTGTGGCCTCAAATATCCTCTGCCACTGTTTGAGTAGTAAACATACAGCAGGAGGAAAAAAATCTTTCTGTCTTCCAGTAATCCCCCAGGCTCAGCTCTCTAACTTTCTGTGAAATATTGCCAGCTACTTTACATAGGTGCTATTCATGTTTTTATTTATGTATGAAAAATTATTTAACTTACAGGGTGGGGTTTACTTCTTGTCCACCGAATGGTCCCACCTTCAAACATGCAAACTTGATCTGTTTGTAGCATCCAAAATAGAAACATTAACAATAATTAGATCAGAGTTTAAAAGGATCAG
The DNA here is from genome assembly GCA_016647715.1 of Pavo muticus. Taxonomy (NCBI): domain Eukaryota; kingdom Metazoa; phylum Chordata; class Aves; order Galliformes; family Phasianidae; genus Pavo; species Pavo muticus. Next base: position 1,425,696 of record JACDJE010000297.1, on the reverse strand, counting down.
ATCCTCATTAAGACTTTTCCTCAAAGACTTTACAAGCTTAGAGCTTGAAGCTAATCTTCCATGTCAGCTGAAAGGGAAGCCAGGAGGGTTGAAAGAGGGGAACAACAGCTGTAACTTGCATTGGTTGCTCTCGCTGAAAAGAAACAAGGATTTAGTGCTCCAAATAGTTAAATCCATAAGATCCTTGAGGGAGAGCCACAATCTTGAGACACTCTCAAGTTTCCCTGCTTTCAACAAGAGTGGTGCATTGTAAAGCTAAAGCTGAATTGCTGAATGCCCTGACTTTCCCACCCTTCCTCCCTCTCTCCCCCAGAGCAGCTGTCATTGCAAGGCAGCCACATGGAGCATGTGGAATAACTTGGGGAGAAAAATCCATGATAAGGGTGCTGATCTCCTGGTCTGTCTTATTCAGAAGTTTCAGCCTCTCCCTCTTCTCTCTGTTTAGTCTTTATTATTTCTTCCTTTCTTCCTGTCACACTGGTGACCCTTCTTCCTCACCCTGTTTCTTAAATAGTGCAAACAAGCTGCAAAATATCCTGGTGAATTAGCAAGTTTTTTAGCATCCATGTTTTACAGATAGAAAACAGAAGGACAGAAGACTGGGTACCTAACCATCTTTAAGAACTGTATGGCAGGGCACAGACCCAACCTACAAAACCATCTTTCCTGTCTCCATCCATTCATTCACACATAATCTTTGCACAATGAGTTTCTTCTTTACTATTCTTTCCTTGCAGTCAACATACTTACATTACTTCTTGTCCAAATCTTCCATTTCATAATTCCTCTGCTTCTTATGTTCTAATTTCACTGTTGACCTGTTGCTACAGTACACACTCCCATATATCTTTATTTGTGACCTCAAAACATCTCCTTAAAAAGATTCAGTAGATTTCCTTTGTGTCAAGGCCTCATATATTGCAGAAAAGCCACACATTCAAAATATAGGAAAGGCAGCAAGAAACCTAATAGACGCTGGTATATTTATTTCAAACTATAAAGTGGATTTACGCCACAACTGATTTCTTAAGGCATGGGACTTAGTATGGAAGAAGAGCTGGAGTAAGTAATCTGGTTGATCTAAACCTTAAATATGGCCCAGTTCTGCTTGATAATTAAAAGCAATAATTATGTACAACCTATAAAAGCATATGGTTTCATTTCAATGGCCTTCGCAAGTTGAAGTCCCTGATCAGCTGTCTGCAACAGCAAGAGATTGTAAAACAAATCTGTCACATCTTACCCCCATTATCCCAACAAGTTGTGCAGGATATAAAACTGAGTCAAAACATATCCAGATCCTTAATAAAGCTGAAGTTCAAATTTCAATCATGTAAAAAGAAGATCTGTTTCTTCTTTATTCTCCAAAAAGCTTCTGGTCTAAAGCTTGTAATATTAAGTACTATATGTGTACCAGATGAATCACTTAGAAAAACTAGTACACAAATAAACAGATTATAAATATTCATGAGACAAAATGCAGTCTATGATTAGGGGCCACTGATCTAAATGTGATGCCAGGATCAGGACACCCATCTCATGAGCCACCGGGTCCATGTGGCATTATCCCTTGTGACACTGCTCAAGACTTATGCACCTAAAATATTTTTTCAGTGTTGCAACAATACTTCTGCGTTACACTTCATTTCCATTTATTAAGATAGTTATCCACTTCATGCTAAACTCCAGCATCTTTTTAGCCACTAATTAGCTCCATTCCCATTAAACCTGCTGCTGCATTGTTCTGAGATTTGTGTAGTCAGGCCTAGTCAGAGAGGTTTCATTAAACAATCATTCCTCAGAGGTATAAAAGTATATGAAAGGAAAAGATAAACAAAGCAGAGCATTGGATCACATTGATTTCAGTGAGGCAATGGGAGGTATGGATAAAGACTGAGTAAGAGCCGAGGAAAGAACCTTACAAATCTGTGCAATACATAGGTCACGTTGTCAGTCTGTAGAAACCCTTTTCCAATAAAAGGAGGATCACTGACATGCTGGAAGAAATAGTTTAAGTGCCTCCATCTTAAACAGAAGTAACAAATAAAAAAAAATATTATGCATTCTGCCAAACTAAATACCCTTTATACAGAAAGCCAAGGATCTTAGATGTCAAAGCAAAACAATCAGCACAATGAAGGATTGTCTAGCTTGGTGGTCTTCATAATGGAGATGGAGGGGAAGGAAGAAGCCCCTGGAGCAGACCATCCAGACTTTACCTCCTTTTTTCCTCTCCCTGACAGACCTCTGAAGATCATAAGGATTAACTGAGCCATAGAGAGGTAAGTGGGCCCAAAGACCACCTCTTGGCATGGATGCTGCAGCCAACCCATGAACCAGCTGTATCTCCCACCTTCCTATGGGATCTGGGGTCAGTTTCAAGTAGGACTTTGCCAGAACAGAAATTCAAGGATTGCTGCACAGAGAGAAAGCGCTGTGAGGAGATACTGTTTACTGCTATGCTTAGTAAATAGAAAGTTTGGAGCAGAGGTTAGTGAGATAGAGCAGATGTTAGGTTTCTGGGAAGATGGGGACTGGAGAGAGGATCAGAGGAACAATGGCAAATTATTGAAATGAAAAATCTTATTAAATTGAATTGTTGATAAACTGAAACCTGTGCAAGAGAGGAAACCCTTAAAAACCCATGGATGAACACATGAAGAAGCCTGAAAGCAGTAAGATTTTGCCTTTCTCTCCTCATGAAGTTTTGCCATGTTATATCCTCAGCCATAAACAATGAATTTCATCTCTATTCTGATTTGCTGCTGTGCAGCCACACTGCCACACAAACCTCTCTTCAGTTTCTTATTGCTGTGGCTTTCACACAAAGTTACCTAAAATAAATGTGAACAAAATCTCCTGAACTATGAGGACATGTATTATGCACATAACTTTTAAACTGTGGAGTTTAACACCTGGCTGTCCTTCAATTTGTCTTCCCTTTGCACTATTTACAATCTGTATGTCTCATATGCAAGTGAGAAGCCCTAATGACACTAATGAACCCTTTATTGGGAAAGGGGAAGCTGCCCTGAAAGGGCAGTTCTCACATTGTGATGATGTGTGGATCTGTGCATTGCATGGGGAAGAGCTCTCGCTCAGGTCAGTCAGGAACAAGGAGAGATGAATGAGAAGATGCAGGAAAAAGCACTGTGGTCACAACTAACAGCTTTAGTTAGGTGAGCAGCTTAGCCTTTTTTAACAGGAATTGACACAGAGGGATGAGGCCTGCAGTCAGCCTATAACAGCCCCTCTTTGATCCAGCATGGGTCCTCCCCAGGCTGCAGTCCTTCAGGATAAACCTGCTCCAGGAAGGGTCCTCAACAGGCTGCAGGGGTATCTCTGCTCCAGTGCCTGGAGCACCTCCTCCCTCTCTGACCCTGGTGTCCGTGCTGTTGTTTCTTACTGCTTCTCCCCACTCTGCTTATCTAGCAGATTTTGCCCTTTCTTAAGCAAGTTTTCCCAGAGGCACCACCGTATTGGCTGCTGGGCCCAGCCATGCCAGAAGACAGAAAAAAAAGAATAGGCAAAGAGAATCAAACAGAATAAAAAAAATAAAAATAAAAAAAATAAAAAAATAAAAAAAAAACCTAAAAGGGGGAAGAAAAAGTAGAGGGACAAGAAAAAGAAAAGGAAAAACTGGCAAAACTGCTGTCTCTAGCTGCTGTTCCTGAATATGCTTCAGTAGCACAGGGAGTGCCTGGAAGCAGCTGGGGAGGCTGAGGCACAGTGCTCACTTGGAGGTCTACTTCTCAGATACAAGGAGACATTTAATTCACTCTTAAAATTGTCATGATTGTGGTTTGTCATGATACATGGAATAGGTTGCCCAGAGAAGTGGTAGAGTCACCATGCCTGGAAGTTTTCAAGAACCATGTATATGTAGCACTGAGAGACATGGTTAATGGGCATGGTGGGGATGGGTTGATGGATAGACTAGATGCTCCTAGAGTATTTCCAACCTTAATGATTCTATGATTCTATGGTTTGAAATGCACTTTCTTCATTTAAAAGAAAAATGCAAGTGGAAAACCAAGGCACATTCCTTGTTTATAGTATAAATGCAGTTATTTATTAAGATCTTCAGTTTAAGCAGTGTTTAGCTCTCAATATCTGAAAAGCCTGGATATGAAATGAAGTGCAGGTATATCCCCATGCAACTTAGAAACATTTTAATAAGCTGTCTCTAAACACGTTCTCTGACTGCATCTCTCTCTCTTATGCCCTAAAAATTAATCTCTAGATAGGAATTACATGTTCTCAAATTTGTGTTTGGAGAAGGAAGGTTCCACGCCGAAGTTCCTAGGTATATACCTTTGTAGCTGCCTCCTTCTCTGGCAGTTCAGTAAGTAAAGTAAGATGTCATACACTAAGTATGCTTTTTATTCTATTTGTATTTTTAACTCTTACACCAAAAAAAAATCTTGTTCCAGTTCCCTGATTGTGATTTTGCTGCTCAGGTCTAAGCTCAGAGATCAGAAAAATCAAAGGGCTTTCAGGAGGTCATCTCCTGCTGCCCAAAGGCAGAACCAACTATACATCATGGATTCTTGGCAGCTGCTTGTCTAACCTGTTCTTAAAAATCTCCAGTGACGGAGATTTCATCACTTCCCTAGGCAACCAGTGCCAGGGCAGAACTGTCCTTATCATTAGAAAGTTTTTCTTCCCAATATGTAGAATATACTGGAAGATACATCAGCTGCTGAGAAATGCCTTGAGATAATGCTGCACTGTCATCCAAATCCACCAGGTGCTTACTTATGCTTAACATTTGGTCAGGAATACACCATCCTTGAAAGATACAGAAATGTTTTTGAGCCACTCCCAAAGCAGCAACTGATAGGAGCTGATTCAGATTCCATTAGCGATTGGCTCCTGAGAAGCAATAAATATCTCAGTGGCTGCTCCTGGATATCTTCCACACAATGAATAGGAATGAACTGGTTTCAGCACATCTCCAAAATACTTAATTCTTAAAGAATAGCCATTTAAAAAAAAAAAAAAAGAAAAAGAAAAAAAAAAAAGGCCCTGGATCAAATACCAGCCCCTGATGAGATCCAGATGGCATTGTGAAACAAATCAGATTAGACTGGATTAGGCCAAATATATATTCCAAGTTCTTACTGCCAATGAGCAAGAAGTTTCCAAGAAGGCCTACTGAGTTTGTAATTTAAACTGGCACTCTCTGCAACATAATCACATCACTTCAGTGACAAGCAGCCTAGAGAATGCACGCATGTTTTGTGCATAGCTGTTCAAATGCAAGAAAAATAGAATGGTTGTTGAACGGTGCAAGAGGAAAGCAATTTCCAGTGGTGTTCTGACCAGGACCTCTTATCAGTGCATGCATTTCATGAGGGAAATGGAGGCCAGAAGAAACTGATCGCTCAATTCATTGTAGCTAATGCATTTTTCCATTCCTGAGATTCCTGTCATTAAAAACAGAGAGAGATGCTTCTTATTTCTTCATTAACTTTTGTGAGAAAAATATTGAAGCAGTTCTCCTATCTATTGAAAAAGCTTTCCATGGAAACCAGATAATGAGCATTAAAAAAAAAGAAAGAAAGAAAAAAAAAAAAAAAACAGCACAAAAACTCCACAGTCACAAGTCCTCCATTAAACTTTTACTCTGTTCAGATCCTAGCACTCACTTGGTCCTCATCTAAAGGATGGCTCAGAGAGCACACTGAGCCACCTACTTTTTTATCCCATTATCTAGCAGGAAAATCAGCAAGCCCTGCGCTTGTGTGAAGGCACATGTACAGGGGCTACAATATACAGGAAAACTTTACAAGAAAGAACAGGTGGCACAGGAAGCAAACTACATGTGACAGTAGCTAGATAGTGCAGTGTTTTTTGGTGGTCCCATAACAGACTTACAGGGGGCCTGCGCCTGAATTCACCCCCTCTAACTCTGGCACACAACTGAAGTGCTGCAGATCTCCCTGGAAGAGCCACTCTTGACAGGGGAAGTTTGGAATGTTCAGGCTCCTAAATTAGATACTTCCTTTGAGTGTCCAAAATTAGATAGGATGCAATCAAGGCTTACTGAACAGTGGGATGCAAATAGGGCTTCTTCACTAGGCACCTTAACACCCCGTGCAAAGTATATTAGTAACTGGGAGACACAGAAACCTATGAAAGAGTGAGGAGGCTCATAAACTATTTTAAGAAATAACTTGAAAGAAAGCTTGAATGCAGAGTGCAGAAAAGAGTTTTTACCCCATTGTGATTCTTCAGAACTTGGTCAACAAGGGAGTCCTTAAGACTCAGCTGGAGAAAGGCAATGCAAGAGCCCCCTGACCAAAGCACTCCGGTGGACTACAGAACCCTTGGGAAAGTCATGTTTGAGGGTGTTTCAGATCATTAATCCTACAAGACAGATGTCACCACAAAGGTATGGGGCCTTCAGAGGTCATCTGCCAGGTTTTGGCCATGTAGTCCTCATTTTGGCAGGCAAAGCAATCGGTTAATGTCTGTAGCTCTGATCAGCATATGTCTATAACTTAGGTTCTAGAGCAAGACTGAACTAATACCGTTTGCTTTATGCATGTCTGCATGTGAATTTCCCTCTGGATTCCTCACCAAGGACCTAACAAAATGAACTCAAGACTGTTCCATGTTTTTGTCTGAACCTCTAATTTTCTGGCGGTAGGAACCTAGTCAGCATTTTAGCAGTGTTCACTCATTGCAGATATAGTCATTAAAGAAGTCTTACACTTAGCTGCAACCAAGACTCGCTTCATTTTTGCAGCACCAACACTGTGGCCTGGAGAGGCTGTGGCAACATCCCCTAATCTTTTAAACTCAACCTTTCTGGGCTACCGGGGACAAGCAATCACAGGATCAGTACGGTTCAGCCTGTGGTTTTTCAGTTGCATGTCACACTACCTCTTTTTCCCTATCCCCAGCCCGAGGCTGATATTTCAGGCTGCAGCAGCAGCAGCAGAGGGTGGCTGACTGCACATCCCCAGGCTGTGCAGCCTGGGGGGAAGCACAGCCCCAGGTGCTGAGGGAGCTGCTCTCTTTGCCCAAACCACTGAGACCTCAAGAAAGAAAAAATAGAAAGAAGAATTATTTAATCTCTGGTCGAGCATGAGCAGTGATTAAGAGAAGCTTTGTGTCACAACCTGTATGCTGCCATGAGATCCTATTTCTCGTTGATAAACATGTCTAGAAATTATGGTTAGAGGGGAATATTACATTTTCTTGATTGAAAGTATAACTAAAGATTATACACTTAGAACTGCATGGTCTTCCTTCCATGTGTTGAACAGTAAAAATTGCCCTGGCACTAATAGACGGGAAAAGAAGAAACAACTGAAGTCATCTGTTTTTCACTTTGCACCATGAAGTAATCCAGAGCCAGTTCGTTATCCTAATAAAGGCTAGTTAATAACTTATTTTAGGAAGAATAGCTGTTCGCACTTTCATCTTGCACTCTGTTACTTGCTTTCGATAAAAATAAATCTATTCAGGCAGAAAATTAGGAGGAGTTAGAGTGGACAAAATATTCACAATTTCCCTAAAGTTTATGCTGAACAATGGAATTATTTTCCTACATCCTTGGTGAAAACCAGCTGCACGGTGGGTCAGGTCCCTCCAAAGGGAAGCCTGTCAGGTGGGAACTCCAAGGTTAGATAATGGGTTTGGTAACATGCAGTCTCCTTGTATCCACCATCAGATTCCTCTCCTGCTCACACATCCAAAGGCACCTCACCTGTGCAGAGAGAAAATGCACTTTGTGATTCCCTTCTCTCACTGCTCTTCACTGAGGGCTGGGTGGATAGGCTTGTTCTACGCGCGCTGCTTTCCTTCTTTGATGTAGGGTGCTTATTTCAGTCCCACTGAAGCAGAAATTAATATTAATCATTTGCTGCCACCACAATCTTGACTCATCCAAAACTGCAGGGGTAGGTTTTCGTTACAGCTCCAATTAAAAATAGAGGTGACTTTATCCTTCTAAAAAGGAACTGTCGACAGTGAAATACAAACGACAGAAACTTTGATGCCTCGGGATCTTCCATCATTCTCTGCTATGAGGTTTATAAGGCCAGCAGGTTCCCAACAAAAATGTATTCAAATGCAGATACCTGCTAAGATTAGCCTTCAGCTACTATATAAAGTTTGTTTATTTCTTAGTGATCAAACTTATTCAGATTAGCTGGAGTTTGTGTGCTTCCAAACTAAATGACTGGCTACAGGGGATGCTCTGATGGGTGGAGGCTGGTATCCAGCCAAAAAGCCATGGAATTATGTACTTGTAATTGCATTTTGGCTTTTATTTGCAATGAACCAAACCACAATAATTTCTCAAAAAGAAATTCAACTGTTAACTATTGAGCTCAAATAAACTTGGACCCCAAAATGAATTTCTCCTGAATGATGAAAGTCAGATCAGTTCTGCTAAGATGTGCTCTACAAAGTGTTTCCAAATGCATGCGCTGGGACATAAGGCTGACTTGGGGGCAACCTGCCAAGCAGGCTTGGTTTTCAGAGCTTCACTCTCCACTCGGCAATGCAGGGAGAATCTTATTTGGTGTAGATGTCACAGTTTATGCAATATCACCCAGCGGAAAAACTCAAACGCAAATGTCCCACACTGACTCAGCAGAACGAGGCTACAAGGATGTGGTCTGGTGAGGAGGGATCATGCTCCAGCTCAGGACAGTGGTTCCCCATTTGTGGCCTTCCTCTTCCCAGGCCAACACCCTGCAGGTGGGCAGCTCCTCAGGATGCCGCACTGCCTACAGCCAGGGCAGGACAGTAGATGTGTGGGAACCCAGCCATTACTGCCCCAAAATGCACCCCTGAATACAGGACCTAGAGCCCAGATACAGGACCCCCTCTCTGTGAGCTCAGGGATGCTGATAAACGTGAATCGTCCTCCTTCCCTCTTTCTGGGTTACACTTTCACTCCTCCAAAACCACTGTCTTACCTTCCCCCTGCCCCCCGCTGCCACCAGACCCACGTAGCGAGCAGCACTCCTTAATCCTTTCTAGGGGCCCCTCTTCCTGCACCTCCCAGTCGCGGGTGCTGGCTGTTATGTGTGAGCTTGAACTTTGGCATTTCTTGTGTTATGAATTCACGCTCCACTCTTCCTGAACTTGAGCTCAAAACTCAGCTGGTGGAGACAGCTGTCGTCTTTCTTTTTTCTTTTCGGTAGCTTGCCAAGGGACCACCCTTCGCGTCTGACTCACCATCTCACAAGCAGGCTCGGAAGGAGTTAACTTCCTTGTCGCCCTGCTTTGAGGTTTCCTGCTTCGATACTGCAGAGACTCTTCATATTGCAGTGCAAAGGATAATGGGGGGGAAGCCCTTCTGGTCTCAGCACATGGCCACAGTCTGCTTGCATGAACAAAAATTTTCTCTTGAGTTGAAGACAATCAGGACTATTTCCCCGCAATCAGAAATAAATAAGCACACAGCCAGGCTGAGTGGGGACCAGGGAACTGCAGATGTGTCAATGTGAGATACAAGCACCCACAGCTGCTATGGCTTCAGCAGCTCTGGCTGTACTGCTGCAGTGGATGGAGCCTGAATGGCCCAGGACAGCCTGCACCCATTGTGTTCAGGGACAGCACAAGACCTTAGATGTCTATCACTGTGGTCCTCTATAGCAGTATTATTATTCCTCGTGCTTTTCTTAACCCAAAATGTCTGAAATAATGAGGACTTTACTCCACCCCAGAGGCACTGTTGTTACAGTACTGAGAGTCCATGTTGCATAACCCTGGTATGGCATGAAGGTATGTGGGCACATGTGAGGATACAAAGTCCTCTGAAGTAGCAGTGGATGACTGTGTAGGGTGAAGGCGCCCACACCTGCACTCCTAGTGGCACCGTGAGTTGTTCCCATGGTTCTGCTGGGGCTGTGTCTCGGATTCAGGCAGTCAAAGTGTTTCAAAAGAGAGACAGAGAATGAGTTAAACAGTAAAGTCAATTATGGCTTGAGTGCCCAGGCTTGTTTCCTGCTGTTTTAATATTATGGACATACCCTATGAGGCTCAGAGTGCAGAACGGGCACACACCCCCTCTGGGAATGTCCACAATGGTGGCCCTTGCCAAGCTTTTTCACTGGGAAAGCAGAACTAGCAAGTATGAGCAAGGATGTACAATCCACTTAACCCAAATGAGCTAATCCATGGCAGTAATTTACGAGTCTGCTTTCTGTCTGCAGTAAATGCAAAGAGGGCCCAGCTAAACCACAGTGGTAGGAGGTTAAGCTGGGTCAGATTTCCTCCCATGTGCCATAGGCTAGGAACATGCACTCAGTTACTTTGCCCCAGCTGATGCTCAATATATTTATTGTGCCACAATATGCTGATTGTATGTCTGAGCCTCAAGAAATGATTACCATTTCTGGTTTGATTAAGTGAAGGTCTCTTTTGAAGCTGCAAATGATGCCGCTACAATCTATCAAGCAAATATGTATTTATGAATATTTAAAAATGCTAGTTATGCAAATATGCACTTAGGGAATTTAAAAATACACGTAATTAACCTCTTTGGGGTTGCTGTGATCTGCTGAGTGAATACATATCCAAGGAGAATAATCACGTCAATAGGCCAACAGCAACTGCTGCAGATGGATACTGGGTTGTCTCTCCCTTCTCCCTTGGTGATGGTACCACACACTGGTTCTGAAGTAGACAGTTATCTTATGTCTTCAGTCATTTCTCTGCTGAGCTGCAATATCTCAGGCTAGCTGATGAAGCATTCTCTGCCACAACCACACCTAATCAGGGCGTTAAGACTCATTATGAAATCACTGCTGCAAAGAACAGATTATGCAGCTTCTTTTTTAGATTAAATTTTATGTTCACATCCTTCATCTCATCATTCCCTTCAGATGTACCTTCAATGGTACTGAATGCTTAGATTTGTAATGGCTGACCCTAGAGAACCCCACTTTCTGGTGGAATCCTCATTCCAAGTATATGTAATGCTCAGGGAGAATGGATTGTCTAAAGAAAGGGCTCCTGGAAACCAGCCAGGTCGGGATTCACTTAAGCTATCAAAGACACAGAGGAAAGAGGTCACGCTTAAAATATATAACAGTTGTCTTCATCACCTAATAGCTTAGCCTCCATGCTTACTCCTGCATCTTGGTCCTCTTTGCCACTCGTGCTGCATGTATATTACTTCACACCCAGCACCTTTATTTTTGAATCCACCAAGACAAAATACGAGCACTGCGGTAGCAGTGCAGACATCTCCCAATAGGCTGAGTGGATCAGCAATGTGGCCAGTCAGCATTCATATGCATACTAGCTGTCCAGCTGCTCTCTTGACTCCCAGCTGAGCCCATCCACCTGTTCTTGTGGAGCAAACAAATGGCTCTGGAAGCCACAACTGGCCTCCTGGCTGTACAGTGCAAAGGCTCAGTGGAGGAAATTTGGAGATATATTGTATCTTTGAGACTTCTTTCTGTTTACTGAATTTGATTTAAATTAGATGATGAATTTAAAACTTAATGGGGAGTGGAGGAGGAGAGCTAGCAAGCACTTCCAGAAATACAATTGTACTTCCTCAGAAGGCTTTTATGTAATTTTATCAGAAGATGTTATTTAATAAAAATTCTTTGCACAGAAATCTCCTTGGTTACTTACCTGGTATTCTTTAGGAGATACTTCTACCTGAGCTTAAAGAGACTAAACACATCTCCACTTAAACTTTCAGACAATTGGATGGGCTTTGAGGCTTTGAGCTGGAGTTGTTTCAGTTGTTTTTCCTTTATTTCATGTCTGTTAGTGATTGTTCCCTAACCTGTGCAATATAACTTTCATCTGAGATACAAGAGATCAAGGTTCAGATCCTCCTCATAAGCTATTTGTACAGTGTTTGACAGTTAAGATTAAGAAAGCCTCATGCCATAATTCTCCATAAAAAAGATTCAGCAAAGAGAAGGATTTGAACCTGTTTCTGGCTACCAGGCTTCTTTTCCTCCTGCCCGATGGATGTGTAGCCTTCACCAAGACACTCTAAGCACCTACTTAAGGTTTGACCAAAGTCCATCAGCATCATGTTGGGAGACAGCTTTACATCCATCAACAGAGACCTGTAGCCCCCCCATTCCTATATGCATGTTTAGGGTTTGATTTTCTGGGGGTCTGTAGCCTTGATTTTGAAGACACCAACAGAACTTTGTTGAAGTACCTTCAGATTCAAGGCCTTATGCATTATGGCAGTAATGGTGAGAAAAGCACCGTGACTAGTACTGTTTGGCATCCTCTAGGGCTTTCATGCCATGGCTGCTTATCCAGTGATAGAGCTTTGGTCCATTTGGTCTCCTTCCTTGGAATAATGTTCCATGAAAAGTTTCGACTCACATCCACAGGATTTCACATTTATTCTGGATTTTGGAGTGTGCCTTTGCTACAAGGCTTGCAGAGGATTCAGGCTGCAGCAGGCCAGCATCCCATGGGATCACTGGGTGCCCACCACTGGTGCATCCATGAAGCTCAGCAGCCCGTACTGCCCACATGCTCCAGAGGTTGGGTTCCAGCACAGGAACTCAAACTGATCAGCATTTCTGTCAGAACTGGCTCTCATCCAGGGCATAACACTAAGCCCCAAATATGTCAACTCTGCTTAAGCAACACAGCTAATTTTTTTTTTTTTAATTTCACTTATCAGCTAAGACAAACAGTTGATTTCCAACACCAGAACAAGACAGAAAGCAGGAAAGGATCAGCTAAATTCTCCTTCTGGAAATAAGAAGTGTATCTTGATCCTGAAAAAGGTATTTGAACAAGCTACAGACCTGGAGGGCAGAGAATAAGAGCAAAATTCATCCTTGTGCAGATGTCTACAGCAAGTTTGGGCTGCACTGAAGCCCACAGTCCTGAGTTCTCTGCATCGCACATGCTGTAACCCTAACACTGCATTTATTGTAGCCACTCAGTGCAGTGTCAGCCCCACATCAGACTCCAGAAGTGTAAGGTTAGCTGGGTATCAATGCAGCACAGCAGATGACACTGTGGGCAGTTACACTCACTTAGTGATTCCTTTCTGAAAACAAGAAAAGGCAGCACAACCTTTCGCAAAACAGGTGGTGAAATCTAGACCTAGGGTGAGGTTTGTGTAGAAAGGTGAAGTTGAGCCTTTAGGGAACATGCATCGTGTTCATAGCACCTTTGTTAGCCACATCTGAATCCACTGTTACCACGCCTGTGACCACAGGAGCAGCAAATGAACCTCTAAAACCTTTCTGGAAATCTGATCAGGATAAAAGGGGCCAGTGAACTTCTCAATAGATCAACAGAAGCAGCTCGGTTTAAGAAACAGCAAACTGTTTCTAATTTCAGACTTCTGTGAGAAAAGGCTAAATCAGGACTTTTCTGTTCAGCAGCACTGACTGATGTTTTCATGTGCTGAGTTTCAGTCACAAAACCACTTATCTCTAATGGAAATATTGACACAGATACGAACAGCAACGCTAAATACTTTTAGAAAAGCATTTTATTCCTGTGCTTAAGACCTACTGTTTCAAGTGGCCACAACCAGTACTTCTCTTAAGCAAATTAAGTCCAATTATCTGATGTCTAAATTAAAATCCTCTCCCTCCTCAGCTCCATTTGCAGCAATTTTTAGCACAAGAGCAATAACAGTTATGCACACTTACCTAATTACAGATAATGATCTTTATAAAGAGCTGCTAGAATATGCTAAGCATCTTAGCATAAACATACCCATTCATTCCTACAGCAAGAGAATGGTATAGGTTAGTGATCACAGCAAATAGTATCCCCACAATCTGCTCAGTGCAAAATACTATGTTAGTCAAATGATCTACTTCCTCCTTTTCTCCACCCCATCAGCTGCAGGTGTGCTTCCCCAGCTCACGGAGATCTTAGACCATCCCCTCACATCAGCAGTTTTCAAGGAAAGCATCCTTCATTGCCTCTCATTTGTGACACTTTCCCTCTTCACCACCACAACCACATGTGTCCTGAGTGCCAGCGCTCCCCCTGCTTCAGTGTTTGCTTTGCTTTGTGCTTTCTTCCAGGTGGAACTGTCACTGCTGTCAGCTGCAGCTCGGTCAGAACAGAGCTGGGATGGTGCAGCTGGCTAGTCTGGAGACCTGTTTTGTCCCAGACTCCAAATGCTCGTACTGCTTCCATGTGAAGGAGATAAAGTTAATGACCAGATTCTTCTGCCACGGCAGATTAAAGGCACCACTTGTTACAAAAGGGACAGATTTCCTCAGCATGACTGGGACAGGCAGTGCCTTGATCTTAATAGTCTGATGCTGAACATTTAAGTCACACAGAAATTAAAATGTAGATGAACACATCCTTTTGGTATCCAAAAGGTGAAACCATACCAGTACCATACCCCATCTACTGAAAAATACCCTGCACAGAAGGGCTCATAATGCTAGGGAGGAAGGCCATGGCTACAGAAAGTAAAGCCCAGACTTGGAGCATCCCTGTGTCCTGGCAGTACTCAAGGCACAGCCCTCCATTGTTGTGATGGTTGGGGTCCCTCAGCTACTGCTGCTCCCCAGCCTGCAGCAGATTCTCCAGTACCTGGGCAGTCCTCCTGTTGGGATCATGCCTTTGCCTCTCCTGACACTGCATTCAAAGACTTCATGTGCAAAAGCCACCAGTTGTCCAGACAGGCTGTGCCACACTTTCCAGCCCTCTCCATATGGCAGAAGCAACAGCTTGATCTCACAAAGTACAGCTGCTGGAAGGACAACTCCCTCCTTGCCACTGTGAACTTCCATGCCTCTGGGACACGGCTAGACTGCTAATAGGGAGCCAAAGGGAGCTGAAGTGCAGCCCTTGCATGAGCAGAAGCAGCCACCGAGGAGCTGGGGGTTTCCCTTGCAAGGTCTGAGGGACTCAGCCCGTAACGTGCCGTCTGGAGCACACATGCTTTTTCATATCTGAGGACGAGCAGATTTGCTGCCAGCAGACCTGACAAACCACAAACCGCACAGCTGGGAGGGGCCGTGGGAGCAACCTCTTCACAACAGTGGTCCAGAGCATCTGCACCTGACACGAGAGCATCCTGAGAAAGGTGTTGCTAGCCACAAAGGTTGTGCCAGAGCGGTTTGTGCTCTTGCAGCTCTGGCAGCACCCTCTTAAGAAATAATTCCTGCTGCCACTGTGAAATAACGAGAGGAAGCCCACCGTGGATCCCAGTTGCCCATCAGATTGCTAACAGCTGCCCCTGGGCTTTGGTCAATGGAGACACGACAGCAGCCCAAGGTTGCAATTTTTTTACCCTCATCGACTGGTAAAAACAGAAATTTCTGCATACGGCGTTGTGAGAGCTGTCACGTGGACCACTTTAAAAGACAAATTTGCATGAGTTGTTGAGGGTCTGTATCTCTTGAGCATACAAATAAGCTAATTCTATCAAGGGAAACAGGCGAGCACCTTTGCTGCTGTCAGGAGCAGAGATTCAGCAATAAGAGAAACTTCAGAAACAGCCCCATTAAGGCCGCAGCTGTTTGATCCTGCCAAATTAAAAGGTCTGCCCAGAGAGAAGCGGGATGCTGAAACAAAAGTGCTTTGAGAGGCCAATCCCATGCTTGGGAAAATGCAGAGATGAGGCTGTTACAAAAGAAGTGTGTCTGGTGAAGGACCTGCTTCTACGTGCGGTGCACTATCTGTGTGAATATCAGCTTAGATGCAAACTCATATGACAAGTTACTGTACAAAACCTTTCGTAACGTGGAGGTGAGGTTGCAAGACTGCTAAGCTTACCAGTGCAAACCTCAGAGCTGCAGCCAAACCCATCTCTGTGCTGCTGTGTGCAGGCCACAGCCGGTCCCACACGCTCATCCCCTCCCCACCACCTCGGCACAAAACAACTGCACAACGTGTTTTTAGGAAAGGCACACTAATAGCGTGCAGAACGGATGAGCGTGTAGCTGGTGTGCTTGATTATGAAGATTTCCTGCCTCCTACCCAGGAAGGGCATGGTCTGCAGGTGTCGTACGGGGTGAAAAATAAAGAGCAACTCCCAGTGACTCGTTCCTGGTTACCGCTTTGACTTTCAAGGTTTGTGTTAATGAGAGAAGCCCTTCAGCCACGGTGTGTTTATATGGCAATACATTTGGAGAACACATGTAATTGTAGGAAAAAGAATCTTGTTACTATTTTGGGCAGGCAGATGGTAATTGAAGCTACACATACTCACCAAACCCTGCTCCTTGCAACAAAAGGGGAATGGACCCAGCACAGCTAGAAACAACTCCTAAAGACTCATCTGCAGGGCCTGGCTCAGTAGCTCTACAACAGCCTCTGCCTGTGGCTAACCCAAAGTGTTTCCCCCATAACTCGTGCGCTCTGTGTGCAGGTCCCTGTAAAGAGCCCTCGCTGTCAAAGCATGCACAGCCCTTCTCATTCACTCTTTTGTCACGAAGCATCTCCTTGGTGCCACACCGCAGTGCCCTGCCACCCAGAGACCTTCTACATGCCCCAGATGAGCAGAAAGAAGGGCCTTGTGTTTCAGTGAGATGTCCCATGTTAGCCAGCTGCTCGCCATAGCTCTGTGAGAATCACCCTAGAATGGGCTCAGCTGGGTGGATTTAACTGTCAAGAAGAAAGTCATTTCCTGCTGATATAAGAAACAGCACCAACTCTTTCCTGCACAGAATTTTTTTTTTTCTGTCCTGTTTCACAGATTAAGAAGAAAAGATATAGATAGAAAAGGGCTGTGATTCACCTGACCTGGATCAGTCCTGGCATTCATCTGAATCAACCAAGAGCTTGCACTATCCACTCCCACAGCCCAAGACCTTCTCTTCAAGGGAAAACACCTGCATAATCAGCTTTAATGGTGTAAGCTGAGAGATAGGAGCTATTCTCTCCTGATACATAGACATACATTTCTCAGTACCTGAAACTATGCAGAATTTCTGCGAATGGGCCCTGCTAAACAATCTGAAAGACTTGATCAGATAAAGACTTGTTTAAATTCAGCTTTTCATAAAATATTTCCTTTGTGTAACAACAAAAAAAAAAAATAGAAGGCCATATTCTCTTTCATGCACATAGGCCTCTTTCTGTATAAGTCTTACTGGCATTAACGATTTTAGTGTTGACAATTATCTACTGTGGACCAAATCTGGAAGAAGATTTACAACAGCCTTGAATAGTTTCATCTGATTCACCACAGAGTTCAGTCCTTCCCCATTTAATAGTATGCTCTGCAGAAAAGGTGATGTGCTAATTTGTTATGAATATTTGTAAAACTGATGCTTTAATGAGTTTGAAACACATTTAGGCACAGTGGGTCAGATACCCATCTCCAAGACCAGGGCTTCAGAGCATAATAATGTCTGTTTTACTCAGCAAAGTAGACTTTCAAAATGAATTGATAGCATTGTACATGAGCATGATAGGTTTTTCTCCTCTTATCCTGTCTTTTTCAAAAGAAAAGCAAACCCAGCATGCTCTCCTAGCTAGTTGAAAGAGTAAGCAAGGGAGAAACATCAAATGGCATTATGTTTCACCCAAGGACAGCAAGAAACTTGGCTTCATTACATCATGATCAGCAGAGAGGATTAAATTGTTTTAATTTAATTAAACTACTTCTAAGAATGGTTTTCAACTATCTTAGCCAACAGATTAAATTGAAAGGAAAGGAGCAGCACCCATAGTGATTCACAGACTGCTGATGATACCAAATGCAATTGCCCAGAGTGAGAAGGTGTTCCTGGCTGTGCTGCACTCTTCTGTTATGAAACCCACAGGAGCACACTTGGGATTGTTCCCCAACCATCATCCAGCCACTTAGGCTACGGAGCCCCCTCAGCCTACTGAGTGGCCATGACCCTTGCTACACTAAGCTGGAAAGCTTGCAAACACCAGTTTCTTACTTGGTGCTCCATGGTAATATCTACCTTCACAACAGTATCTCCAACACAGAATAGTGCCAACAGAGACTCCCTAAAGAGCTGTGCAGAATGAGGTATGACTGTGAAGAGGAAAGGGACCTGGGGGTGTTGGTTGATGCTTGGCTGAACTGAGCCGACAGTGTGCCCAGGTGGCCAAGAGAGCCAATGGCGTCCTGGCCTGTATTAGAAATAGTGTGGCCAGCAAGAGCAGGGAGGTAATCATCCCCCTGTGCTCAGCACTGGTGAGGCCGCACCTCGAGTACTGTGTTCAGTTTTGGGTCCCTCAATACAAGAAAGACATTGAGGCCCTGGAACATGTCCAGAGAAGGGCAATGAAACTGGTGAGGGGTCTGGAGCACAAGTCTTATGAGGAGCGGCTGAGGGAGCTGGGATTGTTTAGCCTGGAGAAGAGGAGGCTCAAGGGAGACTTCATTGCTCTCTACTTAAAGGGAGAGTTGTGATGAGGAGGGAGGGGTTTGGCCTCTTCTCCCAGGCAACAAACAGGACCCAAGGAAATGGCCACAAGTTGTGCCAGAGGAGGTTTAGGTTAGACATAAGGAAAAACTTTTTCTCTCAGAGAGTGGTCAGGCACTGGAATGGCTGCCCAGGGAGGTGGTGGAGTTGCTGTCCCTGGCAGTGTTCAAGAGGCGTCTGGATGAGGAGCTACGAGATCTGGTTTAGTGCTTGTGGTAGCAATGGTAACAGGAGGACAGTTGGACTAGATGATCTTGTAGGTCCTTTCCAACCTTGTGATTCTATGATTCTATGGTTCTGGGTACACAGTGGTCACATACCTTGTAGCCCAGCAGCCCCACGCTTCCATGCATTTTAAAAACTTCTTTAGCCAGATAAGACATATTCATAATGTAGCTACATCTTGAATTCTGTGGCATCTTTCAGACCTTCCATCTCAAAAGTTATATAGTAGAATTGGAAAGGGTGGCGTAAAGGATTATTTTAAAGGGAGATAAGAAAGAAGCTTCTGTATAGGTTATGACCATGGAGACAAGAAAACAGGGACTGAGGGGGAATATGACATCAAATATAACAACATGCATATTGCATCCTTAGCGGTATGGACAAAACAGGGAACTTTTCTTCATTTTCCCCTCATACGCAAAAGACTAGGGGGCATTTTATGAAACTAGCATATGGCAGTTTCAAAACAAACAAAAGGAAATACTTCACACACATGCACACACGGAGAGCTGTGCTCCTCGCAACTAGTCATGGTAGATGCTAAACATTTAAAAAGCAGCCAAACATGCTCACGAAACTTGTGAAAACATAGAAAGTTTGAGAACAAATATATAACCTACTGACACCTATTAAATGCAAGGCTATTCCCCTCTCTCCCAGGTGAGGAAGTGTCAAGAGAGATAACTGTAGGAAGGTGGGAAATTTTTTCCATGAAAGTGCTATTGTATACTTGCAATTCATACTTAGGTCCCCACCGTGAACCAACTGAGGAGAGCTGCTTGCCTGCCATTGGTCTTACCCTACAGATGCTCATAAGATGTTTCTCATGATGTACAACACTCTATGCAGTGTCAGACCCGTGGCAAGCTGTACAGACAGTGCTAAGGCAGCCCATTGCCTATGGGAGTCACACAGCTCTGCAAAACATCCCTTTCACTCTTCTTCATCTGGAATAGTTACACACAAGATCAGAGTTTTCAAAGGCCCATCACATCCACCAAGCAGTGCCATTGCCCAGGGTACAGAGGGAATCTCAAAGCCACACAGGCCCTCCAGCAGATCAGCAGACATCACCTGAGTGGCTGCCATGGGGACTCATTCAGTCTTTTTTAGAGGCACACACTCCATGACAGAGAGGAATTCGGGAGGGGGCACAGGGCAGTCCTTGAGAACACATTACCAGAGCGGTATGGATATGGCCATTGCTTCTGACAACAGTTCAAGTATGTTGACGTATTACATCTGTTCCTGAAGTTCTTCATTTATTTCACAGTTGCCCTGATATGTAAACCTTACACACTGCCTTACAGGTAGATTTAGCTTTGCTTGCTAGAATCAAAAAACTTGTTTCCATTCAGTGTTGCTTCACGATAGCTAATAATAAAGGACCACAGAAGGCAACATGCTGAGGTGCATCCACTTCAGTTCACTTCACAGAAGTTGAGCTGGGATTCCCAATAAGCTAGAAGTGATGGTAAGTGCATAAACATCAAGATGAGCGCGATTTCTTGATTTCTTTCCAGCACAAGCCAGTTCACTTGACTAAGTCTCTGTCAGCCTCAGTTACAGAAGTGAAAATATTTACTCCCTTTGGAGATCTACAAATACAAAAGCATGAGGTAAGTGCTATCAGCTGAGGGATCATAACACTTTGAAGAGACATGAGCACCATGCTAGAACTTCCATCAGCAGTGAGGAAGACATGAGCAGAAAAGGAAAACATCATTTCCTTCTCATTAAGTTGCTGAAAGTATAATTGTAAATCACCCTTGACCAGATGCCACAAGAGAAAGAAATGCTGTTCCTAGATCTGTTTAGAAATCAGTGCCACAAGCACTAAGTGCTCCAAACAATTATTTTTAAACTGGGGATGGTAAAATTACAGTCCTTGTCGCGCACATCAGTAATGGCAGGCGATGCAACAAAACAGCTCCTATTACAAATAGGAGTCCTGCAAATTAATGCAAGCACTCTCAAATGGATGAGTTTGTATTCAATCAATGAAAAGCTACAGGGCAATTAATTACTGAGCATACATGGTTGGAATATTCCCTTCCTCCACAGGAAGATGGTTTAAACTATAGACTCTGCACTGCTCCTCAAAGGCACACGTCCTAAAACCTGCAGTGTACTGTCTGTGTATGCCAATGGAACATCCAATTATAATCAATGTGAATATCATTGTTTGAGCCTTTGTAATATGCAAATACACATACTACAGGTTGGAGGAAATTGCAAGTGAGCCATTACAACAATTAAGTAGCCGAGCAACCTTTTGATAAGTTCCAAGTAATTTAATTTCCCCTGGAGCTATGCTGTTGAGTCCTCAGAGTGATGAGCACCAGCAAGACAGTGAGTCCCTCTGTAGCCACGCTCACGCATGCAAACGGCATTTTGGGAACATCCACCTCCTTAACCACACTTCCGCTGAGCTCACTCTTTAAGGTTACAATTAAGTTACACACTCCTACCAAAAAAGCAGCTGACACATGATGAAATTTTAAGGGATTCTGTTTGCCATCTGACTGCATCACCGGTCCTGCCTTGCATCACTTCTCTCGGCAACTGCATCAAAAGTCCTTTTTTTGTCTGGTTTCTGCAAATAAGGATTTGGGGAATGGGTACCTGGTGTAAGCCCCAAATCTACCAAATTCTCTTCCCTTAAAGTCCCACTTTTCAAGGAACGTGGAACAGCCTGCCAAGATGAAGAGTGGCACTATCTTCTTTACGCTGAAAATGCTTCTCGGTCACATTCTGCAGATTAACAGTCTTAAAGATGAGTTGCAGTTTAGCTAGATATTGACCCCTTTTTAAGGGGTGTGTGTTCTCCTCAAAAATGTTTCTTAACTTGCAGGAATATAGCAGCATCCCTATAATTTGCCTCATGTTCCATGCAATCATGGCAATGATACAGCAGAGCCTTCTGGATTTAACCACAGCCCACCAATTAATGTTGCATGGATAAACATAGTTCAGAAGTGAATGAAGTAAGTTTTAACCAAGGGTTGTCAGTGCCACTGTGCAATTTTTTGAATGGGAGAGAAGCAAACACGCTAATTTGAATCTAATGTAATTCCCTGTGCTTTTGCATGAAAGAAACCAAGTATTTGGATATGAGAGCAGATTTGCTCTTTGAAATAAGACCCAAATGGCATTTTTTTGTGTGATATTAATGCTGGCAATCAACACAGCACTGTCGTTGATTTTTACAGAACAGAGTTAAGGCAGTGCTACCTGCTGTTGCAGACCCAGCCCAAAGGCTCTGCCCTTGAGCTCCATATGCACAGGTTGTGCAAAATCAGGGCCCAAATAGCAGAACTTCAAAGTGGGAAGGAAGTAGGTGAAGAACAGACAGCAGTGAGTTTTGATGAAAGGGGAAGTATCAATCTGTAGAGAAGCTACTAGTAGAATAATTCAGGGAGCAGCCTTGGCCCTATCTTGTTTAAGGTTTTTACAAGTGAGCTTGATATACAAAGTGAGTGTACTGCTGATATTTGCTCGTAGCATAGAGGAGAAAGGTCTTATTTTCCTAGGGAAGGTTTACAAAGGCTCCTCGAACTGGAGGAGTAAAGTGACTGAAGACATAAAAATGGAGTGAAATTCAGAGCTACTCAAAACAAGATCATATTCATGGAGTAATAGTGAGAACTGCTACCATAAGCTAATGAGCTCCAGCTCATTAGCTGGAGATGACTGAGAAGGAGAAGAAGCAGGGAGTATTAGTTAATTATAGGATGACTGAAGCTACCGAGTGATGCAACTGTGAGAAAAAGCAAATGTGATCCTAGGATATGTCAGTCAAGGCATTTCCAGGGGACATAGGTGATACTTGTCAGGGCATAAAGCAGTACAGCAACACGGAATGGCAACCACATACAGACAGCCCCACTAGTTCAGACCAGAGGTCTGCCTAGCCCATTAGCCTTTCTTCAACAGTGGCCAGAGTAAGAACAGGAAGAATAAGTATAGGGCAAGCATATGTAAGACTTCCCTCTGATACTCTCACAGCCTCAAAACATTTTCAGCTCAGGGGATTTCCTTCTTAGCTAGTTGTGGTTTGTTGAATTAAGCAATTCACAATGGATTTTTCTTCCACATGATTCTCAATCTACCCTTGAGCCACCATAAATTCCTTGCATCCAGCGTGTCCTCTGGTGAAGACTTCCTCACATTTACTGCTTATCACAAGAGAAATCATCTCCTATTTTTTTGTTGTTGTTGTTTTAAATTTAGTTGCCGTTCATTTCAGGGGGTGGCCTTTAAATTTTGCACTGGGTAAAACAGGATACAGTCAATACACAACTAACTTTTCCCAAATTTCATAGACCTCTAGCATATCTTCCCAAGTAGCTTCTCTTCAAGGCTGAAGAGTCCCCATGCATTCAGTCACTCCATATACATCAACATCTCTACTGCCCTTCCCTTAACCTTCACCATCTTCAGTACACTCTTCAAAGCTAAGAAGAGCAGGACCACACAAAGCATTCAAGGTACGGTCAACCTATGGGTTTAAACAGTGGCACAAAGTTGTTGTGTTCTTTATTCCATTCCTAAATAGCTCCTATGTTTGATTTGGATTAGTGTTGTGGTTCTTTTTTATTAATGGGGATTTTTTGGCTGCTGATGAATATGAAGCCAATATTTTCATGTCTAATTCAGTCATCCGTACCCAAGAAACATTAGCTTCACCTTGAAGGGATACTGAAGTAAGGAATCAGGCTAAGATAATGAGAGAAACTGAGAGTCCATCATAGGAGTTGAAGTTAAAGAAAAGGCATCATTCCTGTCTGTGCACATCACTGAAAGCACCAAGCTAGGAGTGGTTATTGAGGATGAAAGACAGCATTAGAACAAAGATGTAAGTTGGGCCTGGGTGTAAATTATACTTGGATAAATTCAGACCAGTGATTAAAAGAAAGCTGGGGATTGGGAGACTCTGGAGCAGCCTTTCAATAGAAGGAACACAGCCAGTTTGTGAACGCAGGAAGGCCTTATCTAAGTATGTGTTTTAATAAATAACGTGTGAGGTGCATCACACCAGTTCCCCCTGTGCCTCCATTTAGACATCCCAAGGACAATGTTTTCCTTTCATTTAGGATGGAGCACATTTCTTTGCAGAAAACTACTAAAAAACATACACAAAGACATGAAGGCAGAAGAATTGAGACAGGCTAGCAAGCTTGCTGCTGGTTATGCAGGAAGGTTTCCCCGTCTGAACCAGCCCTTACTAGATGAAGAATAACATTGGGCAGGTACATAGCAGTAGGAAGTCTGTGTTAATCCTTCTACCTCAGAGAGAAGAAGCAGTGGGAGGAGCGGGTTACATAATCCCTAACAGTTTTAATACTTCAATACTTTTTAAATACTTAAATCATTTAAGCAATTATTTGTGGACTGGCTAATCCCCTCATGCCCCTTGTGTAGACAGACCTGGAGTAACCATTACCGCAAAGACAAAAGCTTAGAGCAGGTCAGGTAACAGGAGAGTAGAACTAAGCACTCTGTGGATGAGCAAAGCTTTTTGAGTTGGGATAGAGTTTTTCTGGTGGGGTTTATTCCCCAGCTTCAGCTGTCTATGAAACTTCAGACTACCACCACACTAAAGAAAAACTAAAAAAGCACCTACAAATCTTCAGGCTCGCTGTTTTCATTTGATATATGATCAAAACAGAAGAGGATACATGTTGGAGGATTAAATAGTAAAAAGTACTGTTGTATATACCAGCATAACAGAAGCACCTTACAGAGAGGTGTAAGGCAAATCTAAGGCATTTCTTTATTCCTGGGAGGTCAGAAAAGTGAGAAGACATATTTCTGTATACTCAGAGAGATCCTGTACACCAACAGGAACAGTAAAAGTCTTCCTTTTTAAAGTGCCAGTAGAGATGGCAATCCTAATTCAAAAGACTTAAGACCACTTCTGCAAAATTCTCTTTACCTCAGCTGCCAAAAGCTGCCAATTTTGTTAACATCACTGGCAATCACTGAACACTCAGTCTTGTAATGCTGGTGATAATGTTGTTTTAGTGCCAAAGTCATCCAGCCAAACTCTGGTTTCCAGAGGAGCAAAGAGTTAGAACCAACTAAATTTAGATAGCTTTTGCTAAATAATCTTTAAAATTGAAAATATGAAATTTGAATAGCTAATGCAAGTTTTCTATTAGATGCAAGCCAAGAAAATGCATTTAAGGATTGAATAAAATTTTTTCTTTGAATTCTTGGTGTCTATGTGCAGTGAAGAAAATACTTGTTTTCTCCAAAAAAAAAAAAATCATTTTTGGCAGTCAGAGAAACACCCAGATGCTGGTTTGATAAGCAATCTCTGTGCTTTTCGTTCAAGAACAGAGGAGGGATGGATGAAAAAGGAATCTCAGAGGTCTTTACAGCACCTAGCTGTAGACACCCCACAAAGAAACCCCAATTTCCATGTAAAGGAAAAGAGATTCAGCAGAGAGTAATGCTCCCTCCCTAAAACATGGTCCTAATACATTAAAATTCTTGAAATCTTGTATCTGGAAAAAAAAAAAAACACATCATGATTTCTGTTCTATTCCCACTGGGGCCATGTCATCTCATCGTCAGGAATAACAATAAAATCAATTCATTATGTTCCATTGAAGGCAGCCTCAGGAGAGAGATCAAAGAATGAAAGGAAATGAAAGCTGACCGACTTTATCACCTTTGGAGTCAGTCCCAAAGATCTCAAATTAATTTAGATCGGTGGGGCAGCGCATAAAAGCTGGCAAGCCCTTGTACAACAGCAGAGCCTTTATACAAACCAGTGGAGAACTGCAGTCTCCAGGGCTTTTCCATGAGCCAAGCATTTTTGTGACCACTAAGTACTTCTTCCTTTGGCTATGTCAAGTTTATTATCAGAGGCAGGGGGGAATACTTCTGTGCTTTCCTCTTGAATTCTGCAGGAGACATCTGTCTCTCCTGAAAGACGCAGCAGTGACACTTTGGTGTGAAAACCTGTCCTCCCTAAGAGGCAGCCAGCTCCCGGGATCATCCCTAACCAACCCCCTGGGGGGAGCAGGGGGCCAGATGTTTCTCTCTCATCTATACAGCAAAGCAGTACCCTAAGCTGCAAGTCACGGGGAGTTTGCCACAGTTGCAGCAGCACAGAAACTCTAAGGGAAGGGTCAGTGGTCCAGGGGAGCTGCTTGGTTGGGGAGTGGGCATCACCCTACCATCAGCTGCAGTCAGGAGCACAAATCCTGAGTCCAGCCCTTCCTTCATCCATGCTGGACCATGATGGTTCCAAGGCTCCCTCGTCCTTCTCTTTATTCTTGCCCTATTCATAGGAATTTTACTTCATCTGGGAACATCCCTGTGAGCTCTAGTTTCCCCTCCAGTCTTTCCTTGCAATGCTTTATTGTGTTTTATTTTCAAACCAGATCACCATTTCCTTTTCAGTCTTTGTTGTAATACCCAAGCTCCGGAATCCCAGATGCAAGGCAGGTCCTGTGCAGCTGCCCTGACTTATCCCAAGCCAAATCTCACAGCATCTGTGGTACCACATGCCAGAGAGAGACAAGTTCCTGATAGACCTTCCCTTCCCTCACCTCCTTGGCAAGTGTCTGCCTACTGTAAACACTCAATTAGTCAGTGGGTCCCATTAGCCCTGATGACTCAAAGCCGTGTCATCTGCAGCTGCAGACAGGCACTGCCTTGCTTGCCCTTGGTTGCATGCAACTCTACAAGCAGTATGAAGATGTTAAGCCAGCAAAATGAGCCCACAGAGTAGATTAATCTACCTGAAAATGAGACACAATTGATACCTTCACACCCTCTGCATGAGCCATAAGATGCTTTGAATCATGCATTTTGGAGAGGAGGTGGGCTTCAATCCTAGAATCATAGAGATTGGATAGAATCACTAAGATTGGAAAAGACCACTAAGATCACCAAATCCAACATCAGCCCATCCCTACCACGCCCACTAACCATGTCCTTCAGTCTCACATCCACACAGTTCTTGAACACCTCCAGGGACGATGACTCACCCACCTCCCTGGGCAGGCTGTGCCAGTGCCCAACCACTCTTTCAGAAAAGATATTTTTACTAAAATCCAATCTGAACCTCCCCTGGTGCAACTTGAGGCCTTTCCCTCTCATCCTATCAAGGAGGCAGCCACGCACGTGGGCCACCTTCCTGCTGCGATCCAGCCCCCACTGCTGAAAGCAGGGCCCTGTGAAAGGCCTCTTTTTTCAGCTAGTCGCTGAACATCCAACAAAAATGAATTCCTTCGTTCAGCCCCAATTCTACATTCAGTAGGAGGTAAAACCTCATGAAAAAAAATCAGATTTTATGGAAGAGTTCCTCATCTTCCAACTTAACTTGCCACCTGAGGACTCCCACAGGCAGTCCCACGGGGATTGTACAAAGTCTGCAGACAGTCCCGCATTCGCCAATTTTGAAAGCTAGCCCTGTAAGAAAACTGCTCTGAAGAACTAAGAAAAGACGCCTTTATTACCATCAAAAGCTGTACTCTTTAGAAGCAGTCTGAAAAACATCACTTTCTTTCCCTAGCTGCCCCTCCATGTTGCCATGCTGTAGAGGGTCTCCTTGCCCACTGTTCCCAGTGTATGGTGGAAACACACTGTGAATAAAAAAAGGTATGAAATATGTGTGCTAAAAAGATCAATTCCAACCCCAGCCCATCACTTGATCCATAGGCATTCACATTTGCATGCAAATAAAAAAAGTTGTGATTTTTTTGAACTGTCTGACAGCTGTTCCTGGACTGGAGCGTGAGGAGTCATTTGTCTTGGTGCATTTCTTGATGGATAGATCCACATGACCAAAACTGCTTTCATAAGCAATGTGTAGTCAGGCTGCTGGC
Source organism: Pavo muticus (assembly GCA_016647715.1). Classification (NCBI taxonomy): domain Eukaryota; kingdom Metazoa; phylum Chordata; class Aves; order Galliformes; family Phasianidae; genus Pavo; species Pavo muticus. Next base: position 1,398,290 of record JACDJE010000297.1, on the reverse strand, counting down.
AAGCTCAGGGGACAGAAGGGAAGAAAGACAGAAGGACTTTTCAGACTTTTCAGCTGCTTTTCCTGGTGGTCAGCTCAGCTGAGTGTCAAAGTACACTGCTAGCCTAAAGAAGAGATGCTGCCACTGGCTCATGCCAGTCGTGCCTGTAAATAAATACAAGGCATCATTTTCCTCTGCTCTCAGTCTCACCAACACTAAATTGATTTAAAACCTTCCAAAGGAAAAGCCTCAATGTTTAATTTCTCTGGCTAGTCTTAGATTCTTGGCCCTCATTTTGTTTTCCATAACATCCAGTTTCTTTCTTTTGACACTTGTTATCCTTCAAAAATGCTATTGTAATTAGATCATGACACTCTACAACTATCTCCAAACTTAAATATTCCCTTTCATTCAAGACAGTTTATGTGTAAATTTTATAAGATTTTTAACAATGTTATCTTGAAAGTACACAGTGTACAGAGCCAGAGTGGAAGGAAAATAAACTCACAGAAAATAAAAAGCGATTCAAACTCCTGCCCAAAAATTCAAATAAAACTCTTTGATCTTCCAGAAAAACTTACTTGATTTTATTTATTTTCCCATTCTTCTCAGCTTCCTCTATTCAGACAAGAAGGGAAATAGTGAAATGCTGCATGAAAAAAATATTTTTACTGTATTTTCAGCCTGGCGAGGACTGAAAAATTAAAAAGAAAGCACTGTGACCTAAAAGGAATCCCAGTTCATTCACCCCAGGAAAGTTGTCTGATTAAAGACTCTTATGTAATACTTTATCAGAAATACGGATCTATTTCAAATGGTGCAATGCCACAGACTCATCGAGAATAACCCACTGTTACAGTCAAATTTATTGCTCCTGAAACACTTCTGATTCCTGCCTCAAACAGTTCACCATGAAATAGTTCTCTCTCCATTGTTTTTTTCCAGAGCGGCTGTGACCTAAAACCACTTTCTTTTCCCAGTTCCATTAGTCTGTCCTGAGCACGCACCCTTACAGCACCAGCTCCCAGGTGCATCCATCCAGTGCTCCACTCCATACTTCTATATGGGTCAAAGCTAGGTTCCAGTCTTGATGTAGGAATGCAGGATGACCAAGTCCTGTCACCTTAATACACCTGCAAGGCACTGAGCGTGGGAGCAAATGATGCAGGGGGAGGAATCTCAGAGCTGCTCTTCAGCAAGATCACAAGCACAAAAAGAAGTGCCAGGAAACATACATACATACAAGAAAAGATTTTGGAGGCAGCTCCAATGAAGTTTCCACTGCCTCTGCATACTGCTGGCATCAAATCTCTGCAAACCAATGAACCCTCCAAACCAGAGGCCATTGTGAGGGACAGGATTATACTGAGATTCCAAAGCAGCAAGACAAGCAGCTGAGTTCCTTAGACCTCATATTATGGGGCCCAACCAAGATTATCCATAGAGACCTCATCCATCTGATTCCACTGCTATGCAATAGCCTGCTGCACTGAGCAGGACTTGGATTTCATGTTCGTATGCTGGGCATGCATTTTCCGCCTAACCTGCTCAAACTGGCATCTGATACGCAGCCATGCAGCACAGGCTCTGTTTCCCTGAAGTTTCAGGCTTTATTCTCGGGCTCCATTTTCTCCCATCCCTATGTTCCAGCCACCCTAATCCATCTAGAAGTCAGCACTGTGCCTAAAAGCACACTGACAATGTTCCTTAACGCAACAATAACAGAAGCATTGTTTTAAAAAGCATTTACTGTTGCTACACTCAACTTCTAGGAGCACAAACCAAGCTCCTGAGACATATAAAACTACAGAGAGTTTGAACTCACCTAATCATCCGGCACTCAAATATCCAGTGTCCCTGGCTCCTGACAATGGTCTCCAGCAGGTCTCGTGCATGAAAAGCAACCAAGTTCATTCCTCTTTATCAGACACACTACCTAATCCTCAGGTACTGCATTCCTTAAACCCTTGGAAAGTGTTGGTTCAGCCTATACCTCAAGTAAAATGCCTTAGAGCATCCAAAAAGAGGAAAAAAAGAAAGAAACATTGAGAGAGAGAGAGAGGAGGGAAGGGGAGGCGAGGGGAGGGAAGGGTGGGGTAAGGACACATTAAAATCCTCAAGCACATTATAAAAACATTAAATAAAACAATCAGTTTTCTTTCAGGCAATTTTAGAGCCCTTTCCTTTGAAATCCTGTTTGCCTCAGGGCCAACTGACTTCAGACTGTTTAATATTTCTCAGGACTGGTTTTCTGAAGAATTAGAGTTGTCTTTATGACAAAGCTGCCTCTGAAATCCACAGGCTTTATACTACAGAGGTCAAAAGGAACGACCATTCCAGGGCACTTCTGAAGGTCCCCCAACCTTTAAACACTCTTTGTCCTATCTCTGTCTAGTCTCTGGAGCAAACACATGGTAATAGCATTAATCCAGTTCTCTTGTTGAACTGGTTTGCTTCCTTCCTCTGCTGATACACTGCGCAACTCCCAGCACCAATGAACCACTCGTAAAAAAGGTTATGAATGAGCAGTAGTGACAGAGGCTTCATCTGTCCTCTCTTTTAGGGACACTGGAGTACTCCTCAAAATGCTGATTCCACGTCATCAGAGGGAATCCTAGATCCTCTCTTAGTTTTCCTCTTTCGGAAAAGCAGTTCACACAGGGAGGAAATTCAGCCAGCTTTAACTTTCTCAGTGTGAAACTCAGAAACACTTTTGGGTGGTTTATGAGCAGCACAGGCACTGAATGGATACCTGGTACTATTCAACTAAGTACAATTTAACGAAAAAAAACATGTGAAAACAATAGAGGTACAAAGTTCCCAGGGATAAGACTGGCCTTTTTCTTTTCCAGTTGGAAGAGCTGAAGGGGATGCCCTTTTCCATTAAAGATGGTAAAACACCCAGTACGTCTGAGGGCCAAAATGCTCTTTCAGTTCCCGAAAGTGCAAGATGGAAAGAATTTCACAAGACTTTATCAGAAAGAATTCACAGTGAGATAAACATTTACTTCTGCCATTTGTTTTCATTCAGACTTGACTTGTCACTAATAATTATGACAGAGGATGTGATAAATGTCCGCTCAACATTTGTAAGAACAATATGCTTTACCCAAACACGAGAACATGCAGGAAAAAAGGCTAATCATAAACTAATTATTTCTTTCACTAATCATTACTGCTCTGAGTCACTGCTTCTATGAATTGCCTCAGTTTTTTGTGTGTTTGTTTTTCTTCAAGAGTGAAGCAAAGAGAAAGAAAAAATCGGCCTTGGCTTGTTCTTCACTTTGCATCTTTCTCTTTTCTCATTCTTATGTATTTTATTTCTCCTTTCCATGAGTATGTTGATGTTCCAAACCTATGTTTGAGTTTTCCAACCTTCATAAATCTACTTAATGGCTAAAAGTAGCTAAAATATCAAAATGCTAAACTGACTGTGTTCTCAAGGAGCTGGATGGAGCCTGAATGACAGTATAGACATACTTTTTCTTCTGTTTCACCTACCACATTTCTGGTGGTTGAAAGAGCTCTTCATTCTGCCAAAGAGATAAGAAATATTCCTACTTTGGGTCTGTGCTTTGCTTTCATGCCTCAGCAATAGGTAATGTGACCTGGGCAGACCACCTTGTTACCACCCCCAAACAAAAAACGCACATGGGAATTTCAAAGTCTTAACATTCCCTCCTTCCAGGAGAATGAGAGTCACATCAATAGCCCTGGAAGGCAGGCACCACAGGTAAGAAAGAAGGGCAGTGAGGGGAAACCACACAGGCTTTGCTGGAAGACTAGAGTTGTTGTCACATCAAACACATTTAGAAAACTCAGCTTTACTGAGTTGAACGCATCCTGAGAATATGAAAGTGATCCTTCAAGAAATGCCAAGATTCCTTGATCAATGAGACTGTGTAAAACTGCAAAACAGAGTAAACACTTTGGGGTGTTGTACCTAGCAAGAGAGTCTCACATACATAGCATACCTACATTTCTTCTGGGTACATTCCATAGAGCAACTTGGACTCACAAATCCACCTCCATGCAGTCCAGAAATCATAGAACCGTTAAGGCTGGAAAAGACCACTAAGATCATCCAGTCCAACCACCAACCTGTCCCCACCATCTCCACTCCCCACATCCCTCAGTGCCACATCTCCGCAGCTCTTGAGCACCTCCAGGGACAGTGACTCCACCACCTCCCTGGGCAATTCTGTGCCAGTGCCTCACTGCTCTTTCAGAGAAGTTCTTCTTAATATCCAACCTCAACCTCCCCTAATGGGACCTTGAGTCCCCCAGACCCTGCATGCCTTCAGGTTTTCTGGCTGGCAGGCAAGGTTTCAGAATATCTCAGGACTTCATCTGAAGTGCTAACACCGATCTTAAAAGACAAATTCCAGATCGTGCACAAGGCTGTTACAACTCCTACAATACCAGGTGCTCTCACCTCTTCTTCATTTCCTAGTGCAGGGCTCACAGTGCTTTACAGTAGGATCTCGGCAACCTGCTGGATCTAATCTTTGATAGAAATAGAAATATACCTTTTCTTTGGAAGGAAGCAGGTGTCTCATTTACTTAACATTCAGGAGATGTGAGAAGTTCTGGATATTGTACAATCTCTAGGAAAAAGAAAAAAAACAACTTATGAGCAAAGGTAAAACTAACAAATTGCTCTTTAGAAGCTGCATAATCTGACAGTTACATAGCAATTTGGAGTTATTGTCAACAACCCTATCTCCTTGGAGACCAGCTGACGCTGCAGAGAAATATTAGATGGGAAATTAAGGTTAACAAAGGGTTTCCTACTGTTGTTCCTAGTAATATAAGCACTTTACACATCAGTTCTAATTCTGTTGAACTGAGAAAAAGGAAATGGGAGAACAAAATTGAAACAGGGACCATCGTTCTACAGCAGAGTTAGCAAGCAGAAGCCGCCATTAAAATCAGAGGTACCCAAGTCTCTATAGGCATATATTCCCACTACCAAATCACTGGTGTAGTCTTAATTTATCTGGCTCCACTTTAGCTGGCTTGTTCAGAGGCAATCTTTTGATTTTAACTGCCTTAAAGTTCCATGGCTCTGCCATTGACACAAGTTCAGTAAATGTTTTTCAGCAAGATCTTATTTCTATTCAGGTAGAAACACGACATGGTAATGCTCTCAAAGATAGGACACGTTGTTTACCCAAAAGCTGCCTTGGGTCTGCTGCTGAGAGGTGGAGGGCAGCCCCGGCAGACGGTACCATTGAGGCCGTGCTTGCTCAGCACTGCTCACCTCCATGAACACCAAATGTTTCAAATCAATATGAACTCAAGCCTCTTCATAACAGCTGTGCTGTGTTCTGCTTTCCAGCAAGGCTCTGACATGAATCAAGTGGAGGATAAAAATACCCATCTCTCTTACAGAGATGTTTCAGCAGCAATGGAAATATTTCAAGAGGCCTAGGAGCTCATTTCCAGTCAGAGCTTACTTTTTCAGCCGTTCTCCCAAAGTACTGCACTACTGCCTTCTAGCACTGAGAAGCTCTCAGGTGTTTGAGGTCTTACTGCCAAGTCCACATTAGCATAAGTCATTATGGTTCTCCATCTTCTCATGTGTTAGGGAAAAGGGGAGATTATTTATATAGTGACTCTTTCATAAGGAACTAACATTTCCAGGTCAGGCTTGATCTGAACAGGCTGCCCAGAGAGGTGGTGGAATCACTGTCCCTAGAGGTGTTCAAGAACTGTGTGGATATGGCACTGAGGGACATGGTTGGTGGGCATGATGGGGATGGGTTGGTGCTTGGACTAGATGACCGTAGTGGTCTTTGCAACTTCCATGATTCCATGATTCTATGAAGATGAAATGCCTTTGTCATTCTCCTCATTCATGTTGAGAAGAACATATTCAAAACTGGACACTGAACATTTCTATCACACCGTGGCCAAACAGATCTCAAACATCAAGACTCAGGACCATCCTGTGAGTTCTCTTTGCTGCTTCTGCAATTGCGTACTTAGTGCATGCAGCCTCTGCCATCACCACATGTGCAGCCACTGCTGCCGTGTACTTTACCCTTTTTGTGGCATTAGCCTCTCACTTCATCTTGCTTCTGGACAGAAAGATTTGGAGAAGGACCCACCTATCTGACCTTTCAGGTATCATCCATATTACTTAGAACTCAAGATTTAGAAAGTCTGAAATTCTGCAGAACTGTTCTTCCTTCTGAACAATATAAGCCCAGTTTAAAAGAACAGTGAAAGAAGGGAAATAATGCAGTACAGAAGTGACCTGCTGATAGCAAAAGAGTTGACATAATTCAGAAACTCTGGATTTTAATGGGACTGAGAATACCTTGGCTAATTTTCTCGAAGCCCCTCCAAAATCCCTCTGTCCCAGACTGTCTTCTGTACCCTTGTCTGAAGCTGCATCATGCTCCTCTACCCAGTTCATACCTCTGTATTCCAGTGATCCAGAATATCTGCCTTCCTTCTCCTTGTTCAGCCAGTAGTTGTGCCTCCTTTTCTTCACCCACATATCTAATCCCTGCTGCCTTCCTATCCACCTATCTCTTTGCTAAATTCCTCATCCACTTATACCAAATGCAGCCTCCCAGCACTGCTTCCTTCTCTCTCCTCTTGTCACTTTTACCTGGTGACATTCTTATTTTACCCCTCTACATTTGCATAAGACAGTTTTCTCCTCCATACTACTGGGGTGCCAGGAAAAGACCACAGAGAGCAGAGCAGTTCCCCTTTCCATTCTCACTTCCAGTAGCTGCTCCCAGCGCAGCCCACAGCAGTTCCCATAGCTGTGGGAGGTGCTTTCCAACCCACTGCACTCTCAGATGCTCTGCAAGGATGGAGCACGAATGTGACAGTGTTGCCAGGGCTGGAAGGTGACTGGAGCCAGTGAAGAGTATATCATAGAATCATAGAATCATAGAATCATAGAATGGCTTGGGTTAGAAGGGACCTCAGAGATCATCCAGTTCCAACCCCCCCTTTCTCAGGAGATCTGAGCTCTAAAAGGACCTGCAAGTTTCTTCATCAAATTTATGTGAAATGCACATTCCAAGTGGTGCATCACTTGATCAGGCCTGGAGAGATTTTTCACAGGGAAAGCCCATGGAATCCTGTTACAAAGCACAGGGAAGTGTGGAAAAGAGAGCATTCAAAAATCACAAACTTTAATAAAGTTTTTTAAAAACCTTGAATTTATCTTGAATTGTCTTTGAGGGGGGGTAAAAAAGAAGAAGAGCCATCATAGTCTCATTTTCTCATTATATTTACCTTATGGCAGCAGGCATACTGCATTGAAAATTTCAGCCCACACTGTTGAGCTTTGAGAACGTGAGTAATAATTAAAAACAGCCTTGAACTGCCAGGTATCACATGGCTTTAATGGTAATTAAAGCTACCAGCCCCACCTATAATCACATATTTAAGAGAATAGAAATGAAGCAGCCATTTCTAACCTCTTTATTACTCGTTATTGGTACATGAATTTTGGTTTTATTTCCTGTCTGCCACCCTTCTCCAGCACCTCCCATCCCAGCCTGAGCACACTGTAGAAGCACCAGTCACAGCCCAGTGGTTAGGATTGTTTCTAGGACACGTACACAGATTTCACTGCAGCTGGCAGTTTAATGCCATGGTGCATCATACAACAACGTAGCACTATTTTCAAGCAACTGTATAGTGCTTCATTCTTTCTGAATCAGCCAAAAGTTTCATTATCTAAATCCGTGTGAGAACACAGGAAACTGTGTTTCCCCAACTCCTGAAATATCTGCCTCAGGAAGGAAGGTATATTGTCTTTTTGATGCCTCTGTTTTGCTTGTGAGGTGGTTCTGTGTGCCTGTTTTGCAACAGCACTACAAAAGCAAACCAATTCAAATCTCCTATGGAAATGCCATGTTTGCGAGAGACGGTTTGCATCCTTTTAACTCAAGAATGACTGGATCTTGAGCATATCTTTAACGTTATTAAAACCTCTATGATCTGGGGAGCACCGCAGTGTGATCTGCTTGAGCTGCAGTGGGAAATGAACAGCATGAAAATGATTTGCTGCATTTTAATCGCCCTGTGCTTTTGTATCAAGAAATACACTTCCTGAAAGTCTTTCACTCAGGCAGGACAGAAAAAAAAAAAAAAAGAAAGAAAAGAAAACCTACTCTAATCTTTCCTTTTACTGTGTGAAAAATAATATCTGCAGCAAGGGATGATTTCTATGACCTCTTGAAGGCATGAAAGCCAAGCTGAAATAATAATGATTACCAAGACTTCAATCCTCCTCATTCTTTGCCTACACAAACCCTACTCCAGGCTCCAGGAATTTGATCTCACAAATAAAACATAAAGATAGTGAGATTCAGCACAATTATGAAAGTAGTGCTTCACAAAGCAATGCAAGTCTCTGACATGATAAATCTCAACACGCAGACATAAATTATCAGTATATCTCTGTGAAGTTGAACTTACAAGAAGACTAATTTTACAAAGCTTCAAAATAGTTCCTGAAAATCTTTGTGTTTTTTTTTTCTACTATCTCCTCTTCCTCCTCTACCAGCAGAAGACATAATTAGAGAAGCACTTATGTGTACATTTGCACAGGAGCGTTCAGTAGAATCCCACTGCTATCAGCTGGGAAATGAGTGTGAATTTCCACCAACCCAAACTGCCCCTTCAGCTGCTTCTATAGCAGTCTGTGAGCACCTCCTCTGATATATCCCCATCTGATCCCTGAGCACTGACTTCTTGTACATGGTTCAGTTTAGCAGCAGGATCAGACCCACCTGCTTGCAAGGTTTGCCACCGACTGCAGCAGGCTTCAGGTGAGAGCTGGGAAGGTTACTGCTGCAGATTACCACAAATGCAGGCAGAGACGAGCAAAGTTCTGAGAGCTGTCAGAAAGGGTTAGTGAATTCCTGCCAGGCAGTCACTAAGGGATGGGAAGCTGGACATAAGCCAGCAATGTGCCCTCGCCACCCAGAATGCCAATTGTATCCTGGGCTGCATCAAAAGAAGGGTGGCCAGCAGGGCGAGGGAGGTGATCCTGCCCCGCCGCTCTGTGTCAGTCCAGATGTGGAGTCCTCAGCACCGGAGAGACATGGACCTGTTGGAGCAAGTCCAGAGAAGGGCCACAAAAATGATCCAAGGCATGGAACACTTCTCCTGTGAGAACAGGCTGAGAGAGCTGGGGCTGTTCAGCCTGGAGAAGAGAAGGCTGTGAGGTGACCTGAGGGCGGCCTTTCAGTATCTAAAGGGGAGCTGTAAGAAGAAAGGGGACAGACTCTTTAGCAGGGTCTGCTGTGACAGGACAAGGGGAAATGGTTTCAAACTAGAACAAGATATATTTGGACTGGATATAAGGAAGAAATCTTTTACATAAGGGTGGTGAGGCAGTGGCACAGGTTGCCCATAGAGGTGATGGATGCTTCATCCCTAGAGACACCGAAGGTCAGGCTGGAGGGGCTCTGAGCACCTGATCGAGCTGTACGTGTCCCTGTTCATTGCAGGGGAGATGGACTAGACGGCCTTTAGGGGTCCCTTCCAACTCAAACAATTCTATGATTCTGTGATAAGCCACAGGGACAGACAAGTGCCCATAGAACAGCACAGAGGTGGTAACTGAGACAGACGTAGCCAGAAAGAAAGTCGATGGTCAAAACCAGTGTAAGCCATGGTGCAGCCTGCCATGCAGACTGACGTTTTTTCCTGTGGAGAAAACACATGGCAGCTGTAAGCAACAGCCCAGCCTTGTGTTCACCTATCATTCAGGAATTTTTATCGTCACCTCTTCTACCATTCTCATATTTATTCGTTTAGGAGATTTGGCATGTTCAAGCAAGGCCAGTGGGAAAACACTTTGGGAAGGTGACTCAGAGAGTTTTCTTCTTGAGCCCATACATTTCTGAATGGCAGAGAGGTTCCTCAGGCTCACAGGATACCTTCTCTCCCTTCTACTCATTAAACTGGATAAATATTTCACAGCAATAAAACAAAGCCCAGAAATAGCCCCACCAGGCTCTGACAGCCCATGCCACTTGTTATTCTTTCTCTCTCATCTGAGGAAGACAACTGATTATTATTATTTTAAATTACATATGTCTATATTTATGTAGAGTCAATATTGACCTCCTGCTACAAAAAATAAATAAGTAAATAAATAAAATCTCTAAAAATTTAACACAGTGCTTTCAGACTAAGTGAATTAGCAGCTCGGAAATCTTCACCACAGCTGCCTGTGATAAGAATTGAAGAACAAAAGATCTCTCTTAAAAGGGCTCCAAATATGGTAGATAGGACATTCATTCAGGACTCCTTAATGTGTTTTTTATATTCTCCCATGGATACATTTGTACTTTATAATTCAGTTTCTCCACTGTCCAATTATCTACAGACAATTTAGTCTTAAGTGGATTATAATAGGTTCTGCTTCAGTTTAGCCAAGACAGACTTGTAGATGCTTGGTACAAGGCCAGCTGCAAAGGGGTGGAAGATTGCTGAAGTATTTTCAGGGTCATTTCTTTTTCTGAGTTTCCTACAGTATGTCCAAACATATTGTAATCTTAGCTTTTTATGTTCAGCACATATCCAGGTCTGTCTGAGACAGAAATTTTTACTTCCGTGCTTACTTCCAATGTCTTTGAGATATCAACAATTACCAGCTTGCTCCTCTTGTTGAGTTCAGAAATAACCTACCTTCCCACTCTCAGACCTCCCAACACCACCATTTCCCCCATTTTTTCACAATCAACATGGAAAGACAACGCTTTTTACTGACCAACTTATCTGATGTACAATCAAGCATAAGAGCGTGGGTTTTGATTGTTTTATTTTTACCTTTTCACTGGAGAGGATGGTAACCTGGGGGAAGATTCTCTTTGAGTGCCTTTTAAATAATGAGTCTATACTCCACAGTTCAACCAGTGTGATACCGTGTGTGCCCGGAAATATACCAAAAGAGGGATAAACTGAACGTATTGAGAGCTCAGTTATTACTGTGCATTGATACCACAGACTTTAACTTCTCTGCAATTCTCACATGCAGCTTCCTGTAATATTATAAAGTCCCGACTGTCTTGTACAGAATGCAGTCGGGTACTTTCCTCCTTTTTAAAATATACTTGACTTTTATAATACCATCAAAAGCTTTGAGGTTTTCTGACAAAACTCTCAAAGCCTTGCTTCCTGTTCTGGTCTGCAGGCAGACATTCACAGCAGAGACAGCAGAGACACAACTGCACCAGCAAGCCTTCAATTTCTATTGGGTTTGTGTGCTTTAAGGGTTTTTTTTCCATTTTTTCTCTCCTAATATGCACTATTACCATTACCTGGTCTAAAAAAGAGCACCAAGGTAGCCTTAAATCCTTGTCAAGTGAAGGAAAGTTTTCAAAGTACTCATTGACAGACATGGATATGCTTTTGGAACCCTGGAATGCCCCTTTGCGTTGTCTAGTTTGCTTTTTGCCATTGTCTTTCCATCGGAGGTAAAATCTGCTCCTGTGGGATTCCATTGTGTAAACTGGCACTGCACATCAAGAGCCAGGAGCAACACAGGTAGCAGGATTCCTTCTGCCAGACTGTCGGATCCATGCACATCACATGGGTTCAATATGATAAGTTTCCTCTAGATTTGGGGTGTTCAGCCAGCAAGAGCACCCTGCTGCATAGGTATGCTAGGTGATAAGAGCCTGGCATTCTGCTAGCAAAGACACACCTGGAGCCTCCCATGGAGAGCATCTGATTTATTCACAAACAACTATTCTGGAGAGAAAGTATCCTATTCCCTCTTCAGGTTTCTTGAATTTCCTATTATTCCCAAATAAATCCTGGATTATAACCTCCTTGGTGGAGTACCTCTCCCTAGAGCTAGAAATATGTTGATTCTGTGAATAATGGAAGGACCTTGGCAGTAACTGCGACCGGATAATATCCATTTCCTCCTACTAAACAACTCCATTTCCATCATAAAATATCCTTAGAAGGATATTTTTCATTTATATAGTTGTGCCGCCTCCAAAATCAACCAGTCAGACAAGTCTACAGGTTTCATCCTTTGTTTCTAAAATCTGTTTGGCCTGATACATCCCAACAATCCAAAGGCACAACTAAAAATCCACAGTATCATTAAAACCTTTGCAAAGGATTTAACTTCAAGACAATAAACTAATGTAGTCAGTGGGCTAACATAAACTAAGCTGGCTTTCACTGCTTAGCATCTGGCAATGGCTCTACCTACCTTGTTGGTACTATTTACATTGCAGATGGCCTCCTAATTACACCTCCAAATATCTAACAATTTATCTTTGTCCACACCCTTTTTTACAGCAAACAGCAATGCCTTTCAGTGACTGTTTTGAGATAATTAGGCCTGTTTTGCAGAAGTCCATGGGCTGCAAAGAGCTAAGGCACTCAATTCATTGCCCTTCAGAGCTCATTCTCTAGTCTAAAAGGTAAATAAAAAATTCAACACCATTCTATCAGTCTGATTCAGTTGGACTGGATGATCTTGGAGGTGTTTTCCAACCCTGGTGATTCTATATTCTCTGATACTGACTCTAGCAAAATAGCCAAGCGTTTGATAGAAGCATTTAGAATGATGTAGAATTTGAAGATAATTAGCATGGATTTATGGAAAATAAATCCCATCAAATTAAACTGATGTCCTAACAGGACACAATTTTTCACAGAAGCTATAGGTGTTGTAGACCTGCTTAAATATATATGAAGTATTTTGCTGGGCACTAACGTTTGGCCCACAGTGGCAGAAGATAAATAATCAATAAAATGCTTGATAAATTTAATTAAAACTGGTAATGTCAAAATGGCAAAGGCAATAACCATCAAGGGAATCTCTTAAGTGATGTTCTCATAGGCAAGGAAACCCTTCAGGCATCCACGACTGACAGACAATGGGTCATCAACTGACAGCAAGCTTGCAGCACTACATTTTAGCCAAAAAATAAATGCACTATTTGGATGTACGAATAGACCTGTACGACATCCATGCTGGGAACCATGTGACTACTGCTGATTCAGTGTACTCAGCTCTGATGTCAGAGAGAACACTGGAAATCAGAGAGGAACTCAAAGAACGACTGAAGAGTTTTTTAAAAGTGCCTGATTCAGAACCCTGCCAATCACTCCAAATTGTTTCTCATAGAAGATTAGGTAAGAAAACCACAGCATTTTGTCAGAGAATGGAAATTTATCTACTCTATCAGAACATTGTAGGACAAGAATCAAAGGCTAAAGGCAGAGGTTAGGAAACTTGTCTAGCATCTCCATCAGGGTTGGTCTTGTACCAGAATTCCTTTACAGTCAGCGGATAAAAACAGAGTCTTACAGGACACTGTTCATCTACACCCATTTTTCTACCACTTACGGTGTTGAAGAGTCACTTATGTTCTAATATACAGTACAAGAAAAAAGGTGAAGTTTGTTAGCAGTGTTTATTGGCCCTCTGTGAAATGGCGATCATTTCACTCAACCCAGAGAGGCAGGAGTAACACAGAAACACATAAAAAAAAAAGCTATTCCAGTTGTTTTGCATGCATTGTCAGCTTGGGCTCAGCAACTAGACATATGGTCTTTCCATCATTTCTTCTTAGCACTTTCCCAGTAAGAACTGAGGTCTTTGAAGAAGATACCTACAAAGACCAGCCCAACGTCTACAACAACAACGTTCACACTGGTTGCTTGTGTTTCTGCTCTCCAGTTTCCACCTCGGCATGAGGCAGAGGTCAATGGAAAGCAGGAGTCAGTTGGGCCAGTTCAGCTCTTGTGTTGCAGCTTTGTGGGAGGGGACGCTGGCTCTCGCTGCTGTAAATCAGGGAGAATAATTCCCTCATCTTTGGCTGGGGTGGAGCTGCCACAGAATTGCACACCTTTGCTTCCTGAAACCCAGCCAAGGGCTGTTACAGCTCCATATGTGACCTAATTGGCAAGCAGTCAGTGCAACCTGTCCGAGTGAGCTTGGGACTGGGCCTCTCACTGTCTCAGCAGCAATGGGAAGAAAGCAAAAGAAAAGAAGCAAGCAAACAAACAAACAAAACCAATCAAACAAACTAACAAACAAAACAGTAAGTGATGTGACTTTTTTCAAACTACCAACTGAAATCTGTTCTTCACTGCAGCACGTCACTCAGATTCATTGGGTCACTGTTACACCAAAGAAGAACAGCTGCTGACCAAGACTCAAATCTGCTAACAAATGGCTGAGCCACCTCAGGGAGGGGATAGTGTTACTAAGAAAAGTTGCTCAGAACAGCGGGTGTCTGGTCTATATTGCCAGGTGACAAAAAGTATTTTATTGCAAGCTGAGGAGTTTTCAGGCCCTTTTTTTCCCATGTTTGCTCAAAACTGTTACAAGTCAGCTCAAACCCCTGCTGCATTTATTGGCTCAGTCCCTTCTCTCCTTCATCTGAGGAGTGGAAGAAAAAAATTCTTTTATTCTTATTCTTTCTTATGATTATGGAAGAATTTCTGTTAAAGAAATAGGTGATCCAGAGTATCTCTTCACTGGCTCTTTCCCTCTATAGGGACAAATAACTTGTTTTGTAATAGATTTTTTATTCTCATCACTAATTATCACTCATTTGCAGCACTGATATAGAATGTCCAACTGTTCAAAAATCACCTCTGTTTTGGATTCATCAGAAATCTACAACTCAGTCTGCTTATGGACAGCAAGCATTTCAAGAACCGTATGGATGCGGCACTGAAGGACATGGTTGATGGGCATGGCGGGGATGGGTTGACAGTTGCACTCAAATGATCTTGGAGGTCTTTTCCAACCTAAATGATTCTATGATTCTGTGAAATAGCAGAAACTGGCCAAAGGTCTTCAGTTCTCCTGTGCAAGGCACTTACATGACACCAACCTCCTCTGTGCTATGCAGAGAAGAGTAGGAAGCTCTAGTCTAAGGAAGCAGCCTTCATAGGAGCAACATATACACTTATGTGTGTTCCTTCATCTGAGGAAATAAAAAGTAGACTCTTTTATTAAGTGAGCTCCTAAAACCTGCTGTGAAATAGGTAGGAATAATTCTAGGGACATAGTATAGAACCTCTGGAGTCATTTATTCTTTTTTCCTTTTAACATCCCATTTTAGTTGAGCATGAGCCGGCTAAAAGCTAAATAAATGCTGAATCTGAGCCCCTACAACTGGAACACATTTGTGGATTTAGCAGCTTAAATTTTCCAACAAATGCAGTTTTATAGCCTAAAGTCTCCAAAGCTGAACATCTCAGACCTAAAAACATTGGGCTTAACCTATGCCCAAAGGTCCCTCAGCACCTGATAGACTTCACAGCTGCTGAGTTTTATTGCTAGAACCAGACAGTTCAAACTGAGGCCATCAGCCAGTTTAATAAAAGCACAGCAAAATATCCCAACGGTGACCTATTCCGAGTATCATGTGTTATGGGCATGCTTCATGCCTTATCACAAAGTCATGTTTGAACAGGTCATTAGACTGGAAGCAGCAGCTTGCTACACCTGGTTGTGGAGCGCTGAGAAGCTGGACTCTCTCAAAGTGAAAGCCACAGCACACTGACTACAGGCTCCAAAAAGTAACAACGCTGCACAGTCTACAGATGGGCTGGAGAAGAAATAAGAGGAGGAAAAAGCCTTGGTCTTCTCTTCTAAACAGGCTCTCTAAAAGAATTACAAGGAGCTGGGGGTAGATCTGAACATCGGACCACATATAGACAGTTTTATTTTGCACAGATCCATCCATGTCTGAAAGTAAAGTGCCTCCTAGAAATTCTTCTACACTGCAAAGTATGCATGTCTTTGTTTCTATTAATTTCTCTGGGGTGTTAAACTATGGACCAAAGGCCTCATAGGGTGGGTGTGTGGGTGGTGAGGGCATGTCAGTTGTCATGAATTCTCTCAAACAAAAGGGAATGTAATAGCCAGCACCAGAAATGGCGCTGAACTTTTCAAACCAGCATTGGAATAACAAGCACTGGGGAGTTCCCATGCCAAGAGTAAGTTCTGACCCCAAGTCAGAAAGAAATTTCTTGGAAAATTTAAGCCACTAAATCCACAAACGTGTTCCAGTTTTAAGGGCTCAGAATCAACATTTGTTAAGCTTCTAACCAGCTCACTCTCAGCTAAAATGGGAAGTTAAAAGGAAAAAAAGAGGATAAATGATCCCAGAGGTTCTACACCAAAAGCACTGGTTGGAGTACTCTTAATCAGATGGATCTGACTTTGCAGAGGGAAAAAGGCAGAGGGCATGGGTAAAGTAATATTTAAACCATGGTATTTAGGGGCTCCCAGAAGAGGGAAAGCTTCCTTGTTTAGCAGTGCTCTTCATCACTTGTGTTCAAAAGCACAGTCACTGGTGTATGTTTCAGCACCTGCCTTTTGGGCCAGGTAGTAATTCCTGGGTTTCCCTGTGCCTTGTTTTGGAGGAAGTGCTGACCTAGCACAGTTCCATCTCAGAGCCACAGATACGCTTCTCTAATGCTGTAATGCCCAGGACTTCTTCTCTGATGCATTCCTTTTTGGCTGAATCAGTTCCCTGTGTTGGTTCCCAAGCAGCTGCCCTGCACAGTCAACACAAGGACCAAGACAGGTCACTGGAGTTGCTTATACTCTGCAGCCACTAATAGCTGAAGCTCCTGATGGCATTGGGCTTGGCTGGAGATGGAAGATGTGTCTCAGATGTTTGCTTCTGCAGGTGAGTCCCAGTTTGCAGAGATAGTCCTATCCCCAGACTCAGAACTTGGCTATACAAATCCCAGTTCCAGCTCCTTTGAAGACCAGCAGAATACCATCCCCACGCAGCCTGGATAGAAGGCCATTGAGTTATGCCTGCACCCACCATTTTCTTGACACTGCCTCCTCAGCCACCACAAATTCATCTGCTTGTCCCTGGCCCTGTGAATAGATAGGTGACAGAATAGAAGTGGAAATAGCAAGCGAAAATGCATTTAGTAAAATCTGAGGTCAGATCTTGATGTCTTAGATGCAAAACTCAAGATAAATCCTAGCTTGTGGAGATTCTGCAGGCATATTGTTTTTCAAACACTGAATGATATCCACTTCCACTGCCCCTTCTAGTTTTGATTCCACTGGTACCTCTCCCACACTGAGAATGTCTCTGCCTGGCATCAGGCTCTCCCAGTGGCTGAAAATGTGTTCACCTGCCTGGTGCACACCCCATCGAAAAGGTTCACATCTGATTGACCACATGAATACCATTAAGGACTCTTCCAGGAGCTGAGATTCTTTGTTTCCCAGCAGTCTGGTGGCCAGACAATCTTCATACTTAGTCTAGACTCTTCATTTTATACAAGATTGTTAATACTCTCATTAACATTATACAAGTATGAATACCTCTATTAAGCTCATTGCTTTGGGTGCATGTCCTTTCAGTCTTCTTTCCCCTTGGCTTCTCTGTTCCTACACATATGAAATACAATTAAAAATGTGGGCCATAACACTGCTTGCCAGCATGCTACTCAGTGCATTTATTTGTTTTCCCTTTTCCCACCCTGTTTCCCTTTTTACAACAAAAACCATAAAGGCTGCAAATCAGAGATGATTTCTGGAGTGACCTTTTCCAACACGCACCCCAGTGGGGCCCCATTCTGCCATCTACAAGTTTAAAACCAGTGGCAGAAAACTCTCCAAAAAGGGAAGGACCTTTGGAACCTGGATAAAACCAGGTGTCCAGAAGCCTAGCACCCCGTGACTTCCATCATCTGTCAAGGACTGTGTTCGTATCTGAAGTCTGTATTATTGATGGATTTCTTTCTGACTGTGTCATACTAAAAGCAAGTCTACTATTTTTCTCCATGTATCTAATAACTAAGATGAACTAAAAGATGTACCTTGTTGAAATACATAGCTAAACTGTATTTCTGAATTGCCTGTAACCCAAAACGGCATGAGGAAATAATGGACTTTTTTTGTTTAAATTCACTGTTCAGATATACATACTTCGGTCTCACCTTGAGAGAAAATAAGTCAAAAATCACCTGCCTTCCTATTAAACTTGCTCCTATCAATATAGCAGAATCCATAATCATCTGAGCAATTGGCAGATAATTCTAACACATGGTAAATGCATCTTGAACTTAAGGACAACACTTCTAGAGCTTTACAACTCCCCTGGAGAAGTAAGTCGTTTTTCCAACAGACAGACAGAACCCCAGGTAAATACGGCTGCTATATTCCCACCATTTTCAGAGCAGCCTGTAACTTCAGTGGCACTGGAAGCTGAAGTTACAGGCTTCCTAACAGCATGATTTATTCTATCCACACCACCAGAAACCGAACAAACAGAATTGGAGATGGAGCCTTCGATGCGTGCTTTCCAACTGGGTAAGCTAAAAAGAAAGAAAGAAATTGAAAGCCATCATGCTCTGCACAGAGTGCTCCCTTTGTGCAGCAGGAGGGATTGGAGCTCTCACAGGGCAGCTCCTGAGTGCTTGCAGCTGAGAAGCGGCTTACTGCAGTAGAACAGCCCTTGGAGCTCAGGGTGGCCAAGGCTTTGGCAGTGGGCTGCATGAGCCTTCATTTGCCTGAGCTCGTTCTCTCTCCTCTCCCTGTCGATAGGAGTCACATTCCAGCAATTAGCATGGCAGCATTGGAGCTGCCCAACTGAGACCCCACAGCAGCAGGTCTGCCAGCTGGATTCCATCCCCTTGGCAGCCAGGAACAGCTTTGCATTGTCACTCAGTTAACAAATGCACAGAAAGCAACTGTAAGGTTGATATGTGAATGTCTCTTAAACTGGAGAATTATAAGGCCTTCCTCAGTCAGATTGTGAGGATGCACAGAAACGAAGTGAACAAGGGAACTTGGTGGTCATGGCCACCTAATGTTACCAGTTCCCTTTACAAGGCCAGAGGTGCTTGCAAGAAGTCGTGATTCTGCCTGATAGAAGTTACCATTTCTCCTCAGAGCCACTGTAATTGTCTGTCGGAATACCACTACACCATTGTCTATGGAAAAAAAAATATATAGAGACATATATATAGATGTAGATATATATGAGGGCTGTACTCAGCCCTGGTGAGGCTGCACCTCAAGTACTGTGCTCAGTTTTGGGCCCTTCACTACAAGAAAGACATTGAGGCCATGGAGAGTGTCCAAAGAAGGGCAACAAAGCTGGTGAGTGATCTGGAGCACAAGTCTTATGGGCAGCTGCTGAGGGAACTGGGATTGTTCAGTCTGGAGAAGAGGAGATTTAAGAGAGACCTTATTGCTCTTGACAGCTCCCTGAAAGGAGTCTGTGGCAAGGTAGGGGCTGGTCTCTTCTCCTGAGTAACAGCAGTAGGACAAGAGATAATGACCTTAAGGTTGTCAGGTGGGATGTTAGGAAAAATTTCTTCTCAGAAAGACCGGTCAAGCATTGAATAGGCTGCCCAGGGAGGTGGTGGAGTGGAGTCACCATCCCTAGAGGTGTTCAAGAAATGTGTAGATGTGGCACTGAGAGACATGGATAGTGGGCATGGTGGTGGGAATGGTCAGATTGTTGGACTAGATGATCTTAGTGGTCTCTCTAACCTTAATGATTCTACGAGTCTGTGAATTGATATAAACCACCTCCAAATTAAGTTTATTTGGATGGAGTAGGCTTAAACCTTTCATTTTGCATTTGTAGTAGCCTCAGAGTATCTTCACAGCTTCTTGAGAGGGTGGCAAAGAGCGTCCTGAAGCTCTCACAATGACCTCAACACATCTAGTTTCTAATGGCTCACGTAGCTGAAACAGGGTTCAGGACAACCAGGAAAAATTGGGGAGAAAAACTGTAGCCTTCAAAAACAGCCATATAAATCCCATTACTTACCAGTAATTACTGCCAGTTGCAAGCTTTGTGAAAACAGGAATATTTTTATTATGTTTGGATGCTGTTAATAAAAGTGAGTAATAATCAACAGTAGATAGCAGTATAAATGGGAGGTAGCTCTGGATGCAGTCTGTGACATTGCACATGTTACAGGAGTCACAAACCCGTTGCTAAACCCAGCACCAAGAAGGTGGTTGAAAAAAAGATGGAAGAGGGCAGAGATCTGCTTGATTACAAAGCCTAACTAGTGCTTTATAAATTGCATGGTTCTCTGTAACTCCACTTGAAATAAATCAAAAAGTCCAAGTTCCAGTCAGTTGAGGTGCCAAACATTAAGCCGATTTAAGCAACCTACAGGTTGTAATTATGGAGTTTAAAATATCAACATTTTCTTTTAATGATGGAAATTTAGAGAAAATAACCAATTGCTTTTGAAGGGGAGCATGTAGACAGGTTTCTTAAAAATTCTTTTTGAATGTTTTGAGAAGAGTCAGCATTGATCAGACTTCACATTTCAAAGCTTCACAGAGGAAGGAGCTTTGGACACAGATCTAAGGAAAGAAAGCGAAGTTTGCAATGCATATGGCAGTCCATTAGCATTATATTTTCAACACTTGAGTGAAGTCTGTGATTTCCCACATATTGGCTGATGAGCTAAAGCATAAATTCACTCTCACCAGTATTTATAGCTACTGGCATTCGAGACTCGCAATGTCTACTCAGGATCTCTTCACATGAAGTCCTATAATGGGCTGTCTGAGCTACAAGCAAGATAACAAGCCTTATTCTCTCCTTGCATCTTTAGGTCAGCATTTCTGAATCAGTTGCAGTGAGTTAACAACCCTGGTGTCATTCTGTTAGCGTGCAAAGGAAAGAGCTCAGACAATGAATCCAGCAAGAAAATGTCGGGTTTTTTTATTCAAGAGAACTCCATTCTACATTATTTCTCTTCTGGTTGACTTCAACACTGGAGAAGTTGCTACCACTGACCCACCATTACTTCTAGACTGGTTCTTCTGGGCTTACTGTCCAATACTATCACTGACTATCTCTGAAAGGTTTTCAGGTGTATGAATGAGTGACTTTAGCCCCTTGGCTACCTATAAAAGCAAAAAAGTAGTGCTTTAGTCATCAGTGTGGGAGAGAGGCTGAGACATGCAACACACCATTTTATCCATTTTATTTTATTGATTAGTGGGCACAGTGGTGATGGGTTGATGACTGGACTAGCTGATCTCAGTGGTCTTTTCCATTCTTAATGATTCTATTATCCTTGCCCTGAGAGTAAACCTCTATAGAGCTGCTTGCAAAGAATGCAAATTTTGTTTTTTTTCCTGATCCTCTCTCTTCCTTGTGCTTTTTTCCTCCCCTAAAGTCTTATAAATCTAGTCAGGTAATTTGCATTTGTTACATCGCAGCTTGTAAGAATGAGAACATACTCTCAGTTGATGCCTTGCCCTGAAAGGTATCAGATAAGTCTTCCAACACAGAGAGAGGGCAGTCCATGACCACTGCCAGAGACCTGAGAAAGTCTACATGGATGTTTGAAACCTCCTTACAGAAGGGTGCTGGGTAGCTGTTTCTGGCTGTTGCTATTCCCTCCACAGTTATATAAAGGTGAAGACAGCCTTGCCAGGTCAGATCAGAGGTCCACTTACTTACACCAATATCCTGTTCCTGTTAGTGGCCAACAGTGGATGTGTAGGCGAAAGGAGCGCAAGCAGCCGGCTATGGACTGAGTAATCCCTTCCCTGGTACATGCTTCCAGCAACTGGTCATTTAGAGACTTCCTGAGCTAGAGGCCGCATCCGGAGCATTGTGTTTAATAGCCACTGATGGACCTAGCTTCTATTAATTCATGTAGTCCTTTTCTGAATCCATTTAAACTTTTGGCCTCTGCAACATCCCATGGCAATGAGTTACAAAACATAATTATGTACTGGGTGAAAAAGTACTTCCCTTTATTCCAAAGCTGTTGCCTGATCATTTCATTGGGTACCCCTGTTTGTGTCCTGAGAAATACTGATGAATTATTTTCATCTCCATAGCATCCATAATTTTACATATCTCTACCATCTCATGCACCTATACCTGCCTTCACTCATCTTTTTTTCTGTTTAGTCTCTGCTTCTGAGTCTCTGTAGCCCCATAATATGCTGTTTGAAAGTCAAACAGCATGCAATATTTATAATGCAGGTGCAATTTACATGTGGAGTAGCACAACAGAGGTTTTCAGTTCTTGTCCCCCGCTCGTTTCTGCTTTATCCTTTTGTCCACAGCTTAACAGTGAGCCAAGACTTTCAAGAAACCCTTCCAATGACACCAAGGTTTTTCTCATAGTAGTAGCAGCTCATTCAGGGTTCATTAAGCATCTTAATGTATTAGGCTCCCTTTTTCCTTCTCCCTTAAGCGTTATTTTACAATTACCGACAGTCCATCATATCTGTTGTTCTCACCTAGTCATACAGTATCCTCCTACAATTCTTGGCACAGCCTCACATTTCCCTGTCCTGTATAATGGTGTACTCAGTAATTTAGGTCATCAAACATGCCAGCTGATCACTTTTCAAACTCATTGAACAGTACAGCTCCTTCAGGTCTTTGACAGAAGGCAGTTGTAGCTTCCCCAGTGTGGAAAAGCCAAGTATTATTTGTACTCGGATGGCCAACTCTGTAAAGCAGTTGTAGGCACCGAGAGGACCTCCGTTACATCCCATTTCTCACAGGAGCATGACTGAGGAAAATTCCCAAAGCCACAGGAAAACTATACAGGTTACACAGACCACCCTTGTCTTCATGCTTGCCGACAGCCACATTTGTGAAGCACAGCTCCCTCCAGATGAGACATGGCTGCTGTTTGCCCCATCACTTCCGAATGTTGCCAACTGTCACATGTTTTGTGAAGTAACTCTGAGTGGAAGTCAAACCCAGCTTCTCTGATCACGCTAGGACCCCTTGCAAGGACAGGAATCCTCATTTTTTTACTTTATGTCCTGGGCAGCCTGATCTAGTGGTTGGCAGCCCTGCCCATTGCAGGGGTTTTGGAACTAGATGATCTTTAAGGTCCCATCCAACCTAAGACATTCTGTGATTCTGTTTATCTGGCTGTCATTCCTATCTAAGCAACAACTCTCACTGCAGTTATACTAGAGTCCAACATATTTAATATTATTATATTCAATATTATCGCTCAATATTATTTTGGGAGTGAACATAAGCCCCATTCACGTCATTGTGCTTGGTCACCACCAGGCACTTGGCTTGCTGTACCTACCACACCAGGACTAGTGTGATGAAGACAAACAACTGCTCAAGAAGCAGTCATAGTCAGGAGGGTCACACTTGTTTTACACTATTTCCAGACACATGGATCTACATGAGCTGCCTGCCTGTGGCTGAACAAAACATAGCAGCTGCAGAAACCCTGCTCAGAAAGTAATCCAGTGGGAGCCCTGCGTGCTCACCAAGGCCCAGTGCAAGATCTGAACACTGAGGTAGCATGGGAGAGGACCATAGTGAAGTGGCCACCCAACCCCAAGACCAGATCCTTCCCCAGCACTTCCCTCACTACCTGTTTTCAATTTAGGAACCTTTTAGCAAAAGAAGCAGAGACAGAGGAGATGTTCCACCTCAGAAGGCTCCTGGAGTTAGCCATGGAGTGAACTGAGCTTGGCTTGGGGGCTCATTTGGCTATTAATCTGATAGATCTGTTGAGGGGGCTGAAGGAGGAGGCAGAGAATATCTTTATTGCAGATCAGCCATCACGGTTGGGGTTGACGGCACACAAGGTCTTATGAAGCCCAACTGCTCTGAGAAGGGGCAGGAAGGAAAAAGAAAAAAGAAAAGAAAAAAAAAAGAAAGAAACACTCCTCTCAACTGCTCTAACTTGATGGAGTAAAGGGGGAAGAAAGGGAGGAGCAGGAAGTGGTAACTTATTTGGACTCCTGAAATGAGACTCCAGCTCTTGGTTTCACAGAACATCTTTTGTTTTCAATTGATGAGAAAGACCCAAGCAACAAATCGGAGATTGTGCAGTCTGTGGTTGCTACTTAACACAACTTCAAATTTCAACCAAAAAGAAGCTCTTTTCCTGCTAAGCTGAGCCCTTCACCCTAGAGCAATCCTCTGCCCTCTGAAACACACCCTTACCCTGCTCCATCAGCCAGGAAAGTGCTTAGAATACCTGCCAAAATTCCTATTCCCCCCCTCCTCTGCAGTTCACATACATGCACTTCTGTAGTGGTCATGCTGAGATACAATCCCCTGGCTTCAGCAAAATTGAAAGGACTGAATATTTCATAAGCAATTTACACATCCCTGCCAAACTCTACAGTTCCCTGGAAATGCAGCAAAGTTCTTGTGCATGCTCTGTGCATTTGCCTGCTCAGGTAATGTCACTCCTAGGGCACTGAGAAGGAAATACAACTGTTTGGAAAGATCTCTGTGTTGATGGATGGCAAAAGCAGTTTTAGATTGCACACAGCAAGGAGGTAAAATGTTCAGGCTCCAATTTACGAACCGGCTCTTTGCCTCTTTCTTCACTCCATAGCCCTGTACCCATCAGAAGTTTCCTGCAGCGCTCCTCTTGATGTACCCAAAGCCCTCATCCGTTTTCCCACCATCCGCAGTGATAAACACCCCCGCAAGAAGTTTACTTGCAAGAAAAAAACACATGCAAAATTTCTGAATGCCTCAGGGTCCAACAGCAAGTAGAAAAACATAAAATAAAATAAGATGGGGTGCTCTCCCTGCCTCCTCATTTTGGCATATGCCAGAACGTTACCCCAGGCAAAACATAAGCAGGTAATGAACAGGGATTTGCATGCAATTCCAGCAGTGGTCATGACCACGGGCACTGCTCCTTGCAAGTTTCTCCTTCTCAGGGTCTTCATAAAACCCATCTTTGCACATCAACTGCATGACAGCCAGAAACATCTATGGCTATTTGTACTTTTAATTGGATTATCAATTGATGTGACAGGCTGATGTTTCTGCACAAAAACATGTTTATTACATTGATGCAGAACTGACTCAGAGCACAAGGATGCTTTGAGGTTTGTATGCTTGTTCAGCAGATGCAAATCCCTTGTTGCCAGCTTGGCACAAATTGCTAGCCAGTCCCTTCCCAAGAGACAAGCTTTGACTATCTCTCCCGACAGCAGTAACTACTCATGTACCAATTAGATGCACATCCTTTCCAACAACGGCTTTGCAACACTCAGACAGTGTATCTTTGGATCTTAACTGTCTTCTCATTCCAGAAGTGAGGCTTTTGGAAGCACCAGTGAAGACACCTTCCACTCCATGCCTTTCCCTTACCGTACAAAAATATAAAGAGGCAAAGCTAAAATAAGGTTGTAAAGTACAAGGTAAAATTATTTTTAAAATACCTTCAGGTCGTCTGGTTTTATGTGCAACGGTACCCCGGCGTTCTTTCACTCTCCTTAGTCCTACCTCTGCTCACTTTAAGATCAAACTGGCATTTTTTGCCAGCAATTCATTGGAAGCAGCTCACCACCAGCCCTCTCCCTCCCCACCTGCAGGCAAGCCAGGATCTGGGCCTCACAAGACTATGGTGGCGTGGGTGTTGTTGGCTGCCTGTTTTGGCAGCCTCTCCTCCTTTCTTCCAGCTCTGTTTTGAAACACAATCTAAATTTAAAAAAAAAAATTAAAAATTAGATGTTCCTGCTCTCTCCACTCACGTCAGTGCTCCCACAGCATTAAGCAGCATGCAGGTTGGCCTACATGGCACAAACTTTCAGCAAAGAAGCTCTTACTTCTAGGGAAAGCATGAACTTTGGGAAGGAAGGGGAAGACAGAGACAAAAATGAAGGAGAAGGGCCAAGAGGCCTTTGGGAAGTGTCTCGCCTTAATGGAAGGGGCAGAGAAAAGAGAAAAATGGCTCTCCAGAGCCGGTTCCCTCCCACTTTAATAGCATTAGGATCTAACATAATTTGGAATAAAAGACTAATTTTTTCCTGCAGTTTGATGGATGCTGGTATCCCGTTTTTTTCTTCTTTAACAATGTGTTACATAACATTCTGATACACTAATTACCATCTCATGTCATAGCAATTTTATTAAGAGCTTATACTTACAAATACCCATTCCAAAAGGATTTCAGGACTTGTTTGCCATTTTCTCTGAACTAGGCTTGCCGAAGCACTGGCAACCAGGTCTGCACTGCGCAATGCAGCTTCCAGTAACAAAGTGCCTCTACACAAAATCTCTCATGAGCTCCAAGAGTCAGGCATGGATTCTTCTTGCGTTTAGTCTCAAAGACTTGCAAACAAGTTTTGTTTAGCACACTATGAGATAAAACACTTGTAACACAGCCCTTGTAGGTTCCTGTACCTGCCACACTTCCAATTCCAGAAGCAATTCTGAGACAAATTCCTTTAAACCAAGTAATGGAAATTTTGTCTAACTATTCTGCAGTTAGTGTTTGCTTGTTAATATGGTATCATCTTGTCAGACAAGACTAGGTACCATGAGGTATTTTTCCATATAAAATTGCTAATGCCATCAAGATTGTCCAAATGGGATCATCATCATTAAAAAGATTACGCGGTACGGAAAGTGATTACGACAACGTCTGAGCAGAAGGATTACTAATCACAAGTAGAATCCTGGTACAAATCTCATTCTCCGTATACAAGAAAGGACACAAAACCTTTTGAACATAATTTATATACATTTATGGCTTTATACAACAAACTGTCAGGGATTGTTCTCGTGTGTCTGTAAAAGTACATCAGGCACTTTTCTGAAAATATCCACGTATGAATTTTAATTCTGCAGTGTGACTAAGTCAGAGCAGTGAAGCGTTGAAGAGCTGTCACGCCACTCGCAAGTAGAGCTAGCGGTATGTACATGCCAATCTCTCCAGATATTGCTGGTTTGTGGAACACCCTCGAAAAGGAGGCCAGGTTTAATGCCAAGTAATTTGCTTTCTGTTTGCATAAACCATGCTGCATCTTACATTACGATTACCAAAATAATAATAATAATAATGAGAATACCTTATTTAAAATCAGTCATAAATTAAGGATCCTAGCAATTTCATCATGAAAATAGGAATTTCAAATCAGTAAAAAAATAAAAAAGTACTAACATACATCCATCCAGTGGTTTAACAAGTGCAAATTTTATACTGTTTTATAATTGGTCCAATTTTACCTTCTCTTCTTAGGGACGCTCTGTTGACTTAAGCCAATAATAAGCAATGTGACTTTTGCTTATAAGTGTAGGCAAATCGTCGGTTTATCAAAGCAGAGCTTTCCAATTAATGCATCTACTACCTAAACATATATCATATAGCTATATTATGGAAACAATACATCTTTATATTTAAAATATCTGAACAGCTCTATAATACAATAAACTTTTAATAACAGTACAAACCAGAGAAAAGTCAAAAACAAGGCTGCATAGGTAAGATCATCCTCACAATTCACAAACCAATCATTTACAACAATTCTGACAAACTAAGTTACTCCAGAAACTCGGTACTTTTTACTGAAAAAGGATTTATTACCAGAGGTCGCATAATGTTTGCTTTCAAGGCAGACAACAACACGCCCTTCATCAGACTTCACAGTATTCCAGAATTACAATTGCAAAATATTTGAATGGCACCATGCAAAAGAAAGTAAATTCGACCACGCAACCCAAAACCTCTGATTATCTACAACTGTTTTCTCTCAGTAATTAGAAGGGGATTCCTACAGAGGGTTGTAACTCGGGGACGGCTACATTTATGATATTCATAGTTATAAAAGGAAAGGAAGAAAATACCTGTATCTAGGAATCTGTACAGTAGCAGTAAATAATAAACAGGAGGTATATTGTTAAATGTAGCATGTTTAGCTGCAACCCCATGCAGTTTACAGTTAAGTACTGCTTTCTTTGCTCACAGAGGTGGATTTTGTGCCTAGCTTGGACTGCACTATCAATCCCCATTTGGGAACAAACGCTTTTGTGCACACAGCAGAAAGAAAGATCCTCAGAAACTCACGTGTGAGCCCATTGCCAGGATTTACCAACAAGTCTCAGAGACTGTGAAGTTGGTGGTGATGATGCTAGTTGAAGTTTTTGACTGTAAAAGCAGGCTGCTTTGCTGAGGCTTCGGCACCACAAACATTTATTGCTCAACAGTTCAAAGACCACTATCACACTGGGGGAGATCCCCTATCACAGGACAGCTTAACGTCAACCCCTGGAACTGCTGACAACTGTAATTAGATATCTAAAAAGTAGCTGTAGTTAGTAGTAATTTAAGCCCAACAGGGTGCTAAAGCACATCAGTGGATGCATTGCAGAGTCTTAGGAAAGTCCTAACAGGATTGTTAAATATATGGCCTGCTACTGAACTTCATTTTCTTGGCACATCCCATTTCTTTCTCCATCATACAGCATCACTACAGGGAAGCAGAGTTTCAATCAGAACATTTTCCAGTTGTGAGCATCATAGACAAAACAATAATCAGTGAAAATACGTTTTTCTCTCTTTCTTCTGCCAGCACAAAAACTGTTTGTCCTGTCAGCTCCAAAGATTTCTATAACACAAATGGCGTGCAGACCAATGGAAAGACAGGTGAGGCTCACGCTCCACACAACCATGAAAACTGCCTCGTTAATTGCAAAGAAAAATTAGAACTCTCTTATCGATGACCCAACCCTAAAAATCCTCAGGAAGCTGTCAGTGTGCCTCTCAAACAAGACCAAGTGTTTCCACAGGAATAGTGCCTCTATCATTAATATTCACTCCTACCCCAAGGTTCTTGTGTTTGTATAACTTTCCCACTTACTTTTTCTTTCTTACTAAAAAAAAGTATTTTTTTTTTCCTGCAATGGGGTCACACAAGTTTTAGCCTGCCATTAAAATGTAGCATTTCTGCCACCTCAATTATACTGCACACTGACAGAAACATGGGCAGACTCTAAAACCAGTGCCAAGTAAGAAAAAGATCGATTTTGTCCTTAATTTTATCAAAATCATGAATTTTCTCCAAATGGTCCTGCTCTCAGGTGTACAAACATTATGAGACCTCCATGAAATAAATATAAGTGTGAAGAAGCATTGTACAAGCATCTAACAATGAATACTTAACACTTTGTGGTAGTCAGAGTTAAAATGATAGCAGAAGCAGATGACGTTTCTAAAAATGCATATATAAAACTGATTAAATATTTCCTAAACATAAAGTTGTCTATTTTTATACATCACACAACAAAAAAGGGACAGAAATGTTTTGTATTCAATATACTTATTAAGCTTTTCCTTTATTAGCACTCCCAAGTGCTAGGGAAATTTATAAAAACAAGAACTTAATCCAGTTAAAATACTGTACAAAATGAAGAGGTTATGAATGCTGCCAGATCTCAGAATTATTTTTTAAGTTGCCTATGTAACAAAAGTAGATTTTAATTATAAGAAAAATAGCTTGGAAAGTATTCCAAAAATTATCTTAAGTCCAACAACAAAGTCATTAGTCTGACAATGAAATCCAGATATATTCTTGCATAAATTTACATGAATACAGGTAACTTATCAAATGGCATTTAACCTACTGTTTGCTTTGAATAGTGAGAGAGTTTAGTAGGATCATATTAACCAGCTACTCTGTTCCCATATGAAATGTGTGACAATTTTTAGTAGAATGAAGCAGTTCATACTGCTGCAAGGCAAGTCCACAGTTATCTCAAATCATCAGAACACAGGTAACATCAATGAAAGTTAAACTTACGTAGGGCATGAGATCATCACAGTATTCTTACAAAAGTTTATAAACTTTTCTTGGACCAAAACAGATAGTCTTAAAAAACAATTCTTCTACAGATCATACTGTACAAAACCGAAAGCACGACATGATGTAAGTAAGAGTCTTTGCTGCGATTATATGGTGTAGTGAATTTGGCACTTCAGAGTAATGAAATTTCCAATGGCACAGTTCTTATCTACAGCAGCACATAACCTGCAAACCTTGGGCAAACATCCTGTACAGGAAAATAATCGGTCTGCTGCCAACTCTGACGAAAGGAAGAAAAAAAGAAAAAAAAAAAGACCCCAAAAAAAGCTAGTGTATGCGCACAGCTTTGTCAAGAAAATTAAAAAGGAAGGTGAAGGACATCCTTGTACTGCTTTTCTCAGTTCCTGCTGTCAGACAAGTCTGGAGAATTTAACCGTAGCCTAGGAAAAAAAACAACAACAATAACAACAAATTAACATTCACACCAAAAGATGAAGTCTATTAAAATACGTTCAAATTAGCTTTAAAATAAATTAAATGGGGAAAAACGTTTTCATTAATTATTGGTTACCAGAAAGTTTTCGGTTTAAAATATTAATGGCAAAATATTAGCGCTCCAAGTGAAGTAGGAGAAGGCGGTACATGGCAATCTCAGTGCAACAGTGCAAACCTGATTTATAAACTAATAAAGGACTGGAAAAATCACTGACTGGAACAGAGGCACTTCACATGCCAACAAAGGCGATCACCTAGGTTTTAAGCATTTGACATCTCTTCCCTTTAAGCTGTTTTTCAGATTTATTATAAAAAGCACAGCTTACCTCCTACTACATCCTAGCCTGACACCCAACTGTGTGTGGTTGTCTTTACGCTGTGCTGAAAACTTTGGTTAGGTAATACACTGTCAAAGTTAAAATCTAACGTTTCTCCATCCATTAGGTCATTACGAATAATCGACTCCATGTCACAGTCCAACCGTTCAATTAACATGTCATCTAAGTCACTGGGAAGCTTCTCCTGGTGGAGGGAAACAATTCCCACCCTTCCGTAGCCGTTGCAACTGTTAACAGGGGCATACGGGTTCATAGCATTCATCTGCATCTGGTGACTCATAGGCACTTGTAACGAAGTCTTCACTGTCGACAAGCGATTTAGACCTGAAGTATGTGACATGGGGTTCACTGTGTGTGACAAGGCACGGCCATTAACTGCAGGTGTTGGCTGGTTATGTCCTTGGTGAGGGCGGGCGTTAGGGTTCATCATTTTGTTGTGAGGTGGCTGATTGCCATAAGTTGGCATCACCGAATTAGTGACCATCAGTACACCTTGGCCCAGCGCCCTGCCACCAGCCTGGGAAACACCAGTGTCTACTGATGCCAAGATATCATTGTGCGGAGGAGAATCAGAAGTCAGTAACTCCTTCAAAAGTCCTGCAGGACAGTTAAATTGGCTCATCGATCCATAGCTTGATTTACTGTCTTGAAGAGTCTGCATAGGAATTTGGGGCAAAGAGTTCATGCTAGCTTGAGCATACGTAAATTTCCTGTAGTCTGGATTTGGTGAACATATACTTGTGGTCGAAGATGCAAATGAGTAACCTGGTGTTTGCTGCATCAGGGTAGCAGATGACGACTGGGTTGATACAGTCATTGACGTATTAGGTGACAAAAGATTAAGGTTATCCAAAAGATTTTCCATGTTCTCTGAACTACTCATCTCTGAAAGGCTGGGTAGAGTAGAAGTCATTTTGGTGGCTGATGATGGGTATACCATGGAGTGCACATCCCCATCTCCAAGATCATCTTGCTCTGGCAAAATAGGAGAAAGTCTTCCACTAATTGTACTAGCATTAGAGCTAGTTCTAGGTCGAAATGTACTCCAGTTATCAAAGTCATCATTACTGTGAGAGCTGGGGCTTGCAGGCCACTTTGAGAACTGAGATCCAGGGCTGTCACCATTTCCCTCCTGACCAGATTGAAGAGATGCTTTTTTCTTGGCTGCTCTGCCTCTGCTTTTTGCAAACTTGCTGTTGTTATCCATGGATGCTGCTCGCCTCCTAGGAGACTTGCCACTCTTTCCTCCTTCAGGATTGAGCATCCACCAGGAACTCTTCCCAGTTCCCTCATTCTGCACTCTGATGAATTTGCTGTGCAGGGACAAGTTGTGACGGATTGAATTCTGAAAAACAAAATAAGGTGTAAGAACGCAGGTTGAATTTCTGATGGCATTCAAAGAGAGACCTCTTCTGATGCTACATTTGTAAGAGTCTTTTCATGAAAAAAAAAAAAAAAAAAAAGATTTCAGAACTGAATCCTTACATACAGCTTAGTTTCCAAATGCCATATTCATACCTGTGGTTCCCAGCATAACATTCAGCTATAGAAAAGGAGATGCTCATCTTGTTCAAGATTTAGGAAGCAAAATATATCAGAAGACCAAAAAGCCCACTGAAGATCTCATTATCAGCTTCACTCTAATGAGTTGAACTTGATGGCTTTTAGGGATTTCTTTTACGCAAAGCTGAGAAATATTAGATCCTGTTTTATGGTCCTTATAATGGGATCTCATCACGCATTTCTCTAAACCTTACAAACATGCCAGGATGTGTACATTGTCATTGAACATTAGTGAAGTTTAAATTACTTCTGTCAAATGCAAAAACACAAAGAAAACCAAGAATTAAGTTTTTGTATATAAACATAACTAAATGCCTAAGAAATAACAAGGGAGAAAGGAATGCAAATAGCACAGACAAACTTGCATTTAAAACTTTAGTCTTAAAACCATCTTTCTCTTTGAAAATCAACATTTTAATATGCAACATTGACTCATGCAGTACCTGAGGGCACAACACATCTTGTGCCAAGACTGACCAGGGGATACTGAAGCTTTTCATTATCTCCTCAGTCACCAGCTATGCTTCATCAGAAAAAAAATTAAGAATCTAATCCTACAGTTTGACCTGTTAACAAGTCACTACCCTTTGTAATACCAAGTTGGTCTTCCTTCACCTCTGCTATCCTAAATGTCCTCCCGCGCACATCTAGTTTCTCAAACCTTCTGCCAATATGCACATCTTGCTTCATTCCCAATATATCCAGCTGATAGAAGAAAAGCATCAACAGTCATAAGGAGCCATGTCAAGAAAAAAAGTCATCTCGCGGGGCCTGCCTCAGATCAGAGGCTCAAATTTTCTGCTACAGCCATGGCACAGTGTGCATTGTGGAAGCCCAATAGACCAAAGCAGGGCTGGCCACCTGCAGAGACCAACAGGAATGGTTACTCTAGAGCTAATTTTCAGCAGATTAAGGCAGCAAGCAGTCCTGAACAAGACTGTTAACACCTTATAGACTGCAACACCCTGAGGATGTCCCCACAGGAGCACAGCCTCACACCAGACGGGTCACTAAGTGCTCTCAGACAGCAGAAGATGGCAGAAGACATCATCATGGTAGCTCGTGGTTCAGCCAGCCAAACAGCAAGTCAAAATGTCTGACTAACTTCAGAAGCCTTTCCAACCTCTCCTTCCCCTCCAGAGAACCGTATTTAACAAATTATCCCAGTTAGATCAACACTAGTGACAATTTCAGCATTTCCTTATTCAATTTTGAAAGGAAGCCAATCTTTCTGATATTACCTAATTAGAATAGGACTATATCTCTTCACTGCAGTAACTTTGCAATCAAAATCTCATCTCCTATCCAGTGACAGAGCCTTGAAATATTATTTTCACCGCATGCAACCCCATAAAAATATCATCACCTGGAGTTCTGCTCTGCATAGCTTTAGGCCTGTGGCGCTCACTGCCTAGCAGGGCTCAAGGCAAGCATCTGCCTTCCCCATGACCTGACATCATAGTAATGCAGTGTTAGCATCATGTCAAGAGGGTAAGCCCAAAGATCTGTCTCTGGACCTGCCCCGTGGCTGTGGTTGAAAGGGCCAAGGAGTGCTGGGAGCTGGCCCCGCCAGCCCTTTGTTTTCACTGTAGGGCCAAAGCGGAATTAAAGGCTGACACAATTCCAGAGTTAGCAATGTCGCAAGAAAGTTGTTCTGCATGTCTGTTGATTAAAAAACCTCCTGCGCCAGTTCATTTTTTTTATTGTATTTTGTAAACATACCCAGTTGGCTTAGGCTGAGTGTTTACTATGAAAATAAGCATATAAGGCATGCAAAACATCAGGCAGTGAAAATCTTCTGCTCGTGCTCAACTCTCTCTTCTCTGCAAGAGAAGCGTTAAATATTTAAGAAATTACTGCTATTCCTTAGTCATCAAAAATATTATAATCTGGTATTATTGCACTGAGGACATCTGAGGTCACTCTTTGAGTAACAGAGCTGTCTCCTAACACTGCCAACAATGAA
Source organism: Pavo muticus (assembly GCA_016647715.1). Lineage (NCBI taxonomy): Eukaryota > Metazoa > Chordata > Aves > Galliformes > Phasianidae > Pavo > Pavo muticus. The sequence continues at coordinate 1,364,407 of JACDJE010000297.1, read as the reverse complement.
AAAAAAATTTTCCTAACAGGAAAAGGTTTGCGGCCCAGAGCTTGTTACATAAATTCCTGTTTTTCACACAGCCAGCAGGACATTAAAGAAGCTATGATTTACTAACTTGGAAAAAGTGTTGAAGAGGTAAATCTTGTGAAAATATGCACTGCTGTTAATGATGTTGTGTCTACAGATCTTTGCCAGACGCAAACATGACCTGATAAAAAAGTATAGTTTCAGCAGTGGAACTTGGCAGCCATAGGAGCGGCACCGCGAGCCGCAGCCCCGCCGCCTCAGCGTGCTGTAAGATGCTTCGAACGGTGGCTTTTGGCAGGACTTTGAAGCAAAGCCTCCCAGAGCCCACCTGAAGGATATGCAGAGCAATCGGCTACATCTCCAGCTGGGCTCCTAAGCACAGCAGTGTGTGCCAGGTCAGCCTGAAAGCATCTGTGTTGGAATTTTATCAAACCCACATTATGACTCCAGACTGCTGCCACCTGTGGGGTGTTTCCTGGGACTGAGTCTGCATGTTTGAGATGAAGCTCAGGAAGCCTGCTCCCATTTGGTCTTCAAACTTCAGCATGTACTTCACATTTCAGCCATACTTGAGCAAAAAGAGCAGGAGCTATGGATACACATATTGGTGGTCCTTGCTGATGAAGAGCCAAAATATGCAATGCCAATATTTGCTGAATGCTACGTAATGAGCAACTACCAGCTAATAAAACTAATGAAGCCAAGAAACTGATTCATTTGAATCTACACACTTACATTGTTCATCTACTTTTCTGACATTTCTTGAAGCTGAACCACATCGCAGCAAGAACACCCAGCTTGCTCTTCTTCAAAACAACGAATAAATTCAAACTGATTTACATTTACTAACAATAAGTCTGTGACATTTAATTCCTGGATGCCTGCTGATCTTTAATACTGTATTTAAGCCCAACAGATACTCTTTAAACGTGCAACTGAAGGTTAATCTGAATAACTGCTGAAAAAAAAGAAGTCTTACAATTGAAATAGAGTTATTTAATTATTATTATTTTTTCTAGTGAATTGTTTTGGTGTTTTACTAAAGAGAAACACCTGAAAACATAGTGCTTTAATGAACTTAACAACAGTGTAGGCCTGTACTTGAAGAGAGGCCATACAGGTACGCTGGCCATCTTTCTTCCACCCCATTCCATGAAGCAGGTATGGGAGAGGAAAGTAGAGCTCCTGTATAACCTTACTGCAGGCCTTTCCAACAGTCCAGGCTCATTGCAGCCTTCTCCAGGATCAGACTGTGGAACTGAGAGTATTCTGAGAGCTGTGAGACTCAAGTGTTGTAAAAGCCTACATGGGTCCCCTACTGGGACTCCTTCTCTCCCTGTTCAACTACAGTGCTGCTGCAATAGCCACCTAAAAGGGAGAGCAAGGATCGGATGCAACAGTTGGTTCTGAAAAACAAACAAACAACAAAAAAAAGCAATCTCCTATCACAAATCTGCTACCAAGGTACACATGCCGATGGTACTGCAATAAGGCACACCGCAGCATCTTGGACAAGAGATTCACCAGTATGGCAATCAAGGTGAAAGACTGGCCTCTGAAGACAGATGCAGCCATAACAAAGTGGGAGGCAGCAAGGTAAGAGCAAGACAGGCTAAGTATATCTATAAACATTAACAGTCTTATGATTGCCCACCAATTTTTCATTGAGAAGTCATCTCAGCAGTCTACTACTTCTTATGTAAATTTATTCAAGGGGATGGTCTACAAGTGCTGTTAGTCAGTTGACACTACCATCAGAGGAAATGGCTGTAAATACAGATGGGGAACAGTATCTGACTGTAATTCTCAGATCTCTCCAAACAAAATCTAAACTAGATTTGGAAGGGTGAGATAAAACTGTCTATAAATGTAACACTTCAATATTGCTTTTGTCATGATCCTCTAAGATAACAGTGATTCAGAAAAAAAGAATAAATAAAAGGAAACGAGATGAGACTTGAGATCGCCTTTTTATTTTAATGGAGAGTTGAACAGTATTTCAATAGGAAGATGCTTTGTAAGAAAGTCAGGCTTGAGGACTGGTAGGAGTGAAGTTCACAGACTTATCAATTAACATCATCACTACGAGATGATGTTAATTGGTGACTTCTGTGGAGAGGATACCAAAGCAAAAGCTTGGCAGGAGAGAAGGGAAGACCCAGCATTTACATAGGCTGTTACAGAGGACATCAGACCTGTCTCTCTAGGTCTGTGTACTGGAATTTTACTGCAGTTCCTCCTCTTGGAGCCCCAGCCACTCTAAAAAGAAGTCATAAAAAAACCTCATAGGAAAGTATGCAAAGGGCTGTTAGTCCATCACCATCCTTGCTCAAGTTTCCTTCAACATTAACAACCAGAGAGCAGCAAGAGCGACCCATGGTAAATAGCGCCACAGAGCAACTGTTAAGGATAAGTTAGACTGCCTGGGAAAATCACAGAATCATAGAATGGCTTGGGTTGGAAGGGCCCTTTAAGATAATCTAATTCCAACGCCCTGCTATAGGCATGGACACCTCCCTCCATTTCAGGTTGCTCACAGCCCCATCCAGCCTGGCCTTGAATGCCTCGAGGGAGGGGGCATTCACAGCCTCCCTGGGCAACCTGTTCCAGCGTCTCACCACCCTCACAGTAAAGATTGTCTTCCTAATACCTAGTCTAAATCTACCCTCTTCCAGTTTAAAGCCATTTCCCCTCGTCCAGTCGCTGCATGCCCTTACAAAAAATCCCTCCCCAGCTTTCCTGTAGGCCCCCTTCAGGTACTGGAAGGCCTCTATAATGTCTCCCCACAGCCTTCTCTTCTCCAGGCTGAAGAGCCCCAGCTCGCTCAGCCTATCCTCATACAGGAGGTGCTCCAGCCCTCTGATCATCTTTGTGGCAAGTCTGATGAGAATAGTTATGCTGCCTGCACCTGCCTTGCTGTGGTTTCCAAATAGCCTGCCAGGTTTGCAAGGTGCAGATTGAAGAGGCTAAGGAGGAAAGAGAATATTGGTAACTCCAGATGTAGCAGGATTTCTTTAGATACAACAGTGTGTTGCAAGGCAATCCTGTTTGTCTGAACTAACAACTGTGAGATACAGGAAATTCAGTGCAGATGCTGCACACAGTGCCTGAGGTGGGCTCAGAGCTAGTGTTTGACACCCAAAAACATTTGGTCAACAGACAGCATACTTGTTCATAAAACAGCCTTAAAAAAAAAAAAACAGCCTTTCTCACTCAGGAGAGTTCCTGACTCCACAAAGTTCACCATCACAACCACACAGCTGGCTGCAGTGCAACAGGCTTCAACTGCTAATGAAACAGCTATCTTTGTCACCCAACTGCAGCATTCTTTCATTACAGCTCAGAAGCCCTCTCCACTGTCTGATAAGAGCGTGGACAGAAAGCATATCACTTAGCCTCAGGTCTAAGAGTCATATTTAGAAGAGGCTGGCAATTTGCCACCTGCAGCTGCATGAAGGTGGAAAGGCAGGATTTCCTCCCAAACAGGTCGTGCTTTTTTGGGTCCTTTGTTCTTAGGGGGGTGCTTTTGACTCCGTTTTTGTCCTACACTGCTACATGGCTAAGACGTTTCAGCTGGAAAAAGCACAGAAACACTGCAAGGGACCTTGTACTGCATCTCTGTGTTTTTCATTACAGATGGTAGCATAGTGAGAGTCTTTCCCAGAACACCACCCACGAAACATCATCTCCAAACATGGAGATACTTTCTCGGATTGTTCCATTTGATGAGATTTCAGCAATCTTTTGTTCCCTGAGTGAACGTACAAGAATGTGGCAGGCTGTATGTTATCACTATACAACCATTACACATGCCTCTCCTGGACACAAGAAGTCCATTGTGCCCATAGTTCACTGGCAATAATCTAAGTCCTGCTCCTTCTTAAGTCCACGGATTTATACCCTACTGCACTTCCTCTCCACAGCTGTCGAAGGGTTGGCCATCCTCCAGGTTGCATCCTCTTGCCCCATAATGCACCCTGGACTGGAGGGGATTTCACAACCACTAGAGCTCTCTCTGAAACATAATGTGCAGTAACAGAAAATACACACACAGCTCTAGATTTTGGTGTCTAGGGACTTGGCATACTCACATGTCAGGACACAACTCTGCTGACATGTATTTGAAGGATTCCCAACCACTATAAAAAAGATATATAATTAATCTTCGTTCTAGGCAGCCTCCTTTAAAGTACTTTTCCATGCTTGCAATGTGGACGTTTCTAATAAAATGTTAACACCTTCCTACTTTCTCTACAGGGGCATTTAGAAAAGATGAGCATAAAACCCAAGAACAATATAAAACATAAAATAAGCAGTATACATACAAAGCAAGCACACACTTGAAGACTGTTCCACATGTGATGACACACAATCAGAGCCTTTCATGACCACTCTTCTCTATTCTGTACCCTCTGTTCTATAACTACTTTAGATCTATAACCACAATACAGGCATGATGCAGCAGCAACACAGCACACACCAAATATGTAAACATTTGTTAGCATTTCAAAGCCGAGGAAACTAAGTGACACTGATTAGGAAAAACAACAGACGAAGATGCATATGAAAACTGTGAGATATTTAAAAGGAATTTGTCAAATGGAACTTCCTCCGTCTCTGGCAATATCCGCTAGGAAGCCAAGAGAGACAACAGGTTTGTCTAAAAGTTGCCTATTTCAGGGGTGAAAGTTGTGAAAGAAAGGCAGTAGTATGAAGGCAGATAGGTATCAGGATAAAACAAAAGTTGTGAAGTGTGGAAAACAGGGAAAGACATAAATATCAGATGTAAAAAATAATACAAAGTTAGCAGGGGTCACTATGTATTTGATGATACGGACAAATCCTAACATTGCCATTGCAAAACTGAAGACTCCTTTAAAGCAATTTTCCATGCTAGCAATTTGGACGTTTCTAATAAAATGTTAATACCTTCCTACTTTCTCTACAGGAGCATTTAGAAAAGGTGAGCATAAAACCCAAGAACAATCCAAACAAAGAGTGCTGTTACAACAGGCAGAAAAAGACAAGTGCTTGACAAATAAAAAGATTCCTGTTTGTAGATAGATAATACAAGTTTTCCACAAATATGGAATGTAAATATATGTATATGCATATATGCTTCTGATGAAGCAGCAGCATTTCAAGGCCAGCTTGGATGGGGCCCTGGGCAGCCTGATCAAGTGGGTGGCAACCCTGCCCATGGCAGGGGGTTGGGACTGGATGGGCTTTAAGGTCCCTTCCAACCCAAGTCATTCTATGACTATGATTCCTTACTTCATTAGTGATGTGGGAGGCCAAGTCTGAAGCCTCACTGAAGAGGAACATTTTGAAGTCAATGCGCCCCAATAGCTGGGCTCCTTGCCTGTCTCTTAAAGCCGTCTCATACCTCTCCCCTCAGAACCAGCCTCTGCTGCAATCACATCTGTAATGTGAAATAGCAAAGCAGGATTGTATGCACAACCTGTGTGCCTTGACATCAAGTCCAGGTGATAAAAGAGAAAAACTGATAAAGGATTCCATCAATCAACATGCTGATGTCAGGGATATGATCAATTCCTTCCAAAAAACAAAGTACATTTTGAAGAGTTCACTAATTTGATCAAGAAAGGTAAGACAGAGAAGACCTGCAGATAACCTGTTGAGTGACATCACAGCCAAGATTAACACTACCCAGCACCTCTAAAGCGCACCCAAAGGGATTACAGTGATTAGAATTATCTGCAGTGCAATGAGCCGTGAGGAAAGCTGTTGTGATCCGTGGCAGACGGTATCCCCATTAGTCACTGCAGGCTCTAATGCAGCAACCACAGGACGCAAGCACTACAGTAGGGATAACAGTCTGAGGCAAAGCTGTTGCTGAGTGCAGAGCACAAAGAGATTATTACAAGGTAAACAAGAATCCCAATTATAAGCAAAGTTTATTAAAATAAATAAAACCATTTGGAGTAATGAAGTAGTAGTTCATCTATACAATGCCAGAATGACTAATAGCTTAAAATTTTATTCTGCAACTGCAGTAAAGAGAGACTGAGAGGTGTTTATTTTTTTTCAGCCAGTGGGAATAATTACGATCAGTAGGACAAAAAATGTTAATCACTCATTTCCTGTTTAACAGACAGCCTGCTTCACCTCTGCCACTCTCCACGGTTACACCCAATTCATCACAAAGACTACTGCACTGTTTATAGAAAGCTTGCCCCTTTCTTCTTTTTAAATCTAAGCTGCCTTTTATTGACATTTGCTAGCTCCATGATGAGGTACAAATGTGTATACGTGCTAAATATATCAATATTATCAGTATATTAGGCCAGCAGATAATCTTAAGAGGAGCACTACAGAAACGTTATCACAAAAAAATAGCACTAAGGAGAGAAATAGGTCAAAGTCTTGGTGAAACCACTGAGGTAGGAAATAACACAGTCCGAAAATGGGGCTCAAATTTTGTACTGCTCTTTGTAGATATTCAGAGAAGTTCCAGGAAACAACAACAAAAAGGGATATGATTGCTTCAAAAGCTGTAAAAGGCTAAGTTAAAAAAATAGAAATATCCAAGCCTCTGCCTGAGGGTTAACATCAACTTTAAATGCTAAAAGTCCAGGAAAATGACCAAATGGGGTCATCTGTCGCTTGCCTATGTGAAGGTACAAGCAGATCTAACCCAAAGGTTTGGTTTCAATCGGATAATTTACCATGGAACCACACATCCTCTTCTCTTCATCTTTGTGGATTAAGACTTTTTGCTTTCACAAAATCATCTATAACCTGGAATGCTGGAATGATTGCCATTAATTGATGGACTTACAAGTAATGGAAAGGCTTGAGGACTCACTTCACCTGCAACACCTCCGCTGCCTGATCACAGACCTCTCCTTAAGAGACAGAGAAGGAACAGCCACCAGTTTCTGGCCATGGACATAGGGATGGAGCCCTGTGCACGTGCACCTCTGCACCCACGACACCCACAAAGCACAAACTCATCTGGCAAGGGCAACAGAAAAGCATTTGTTTTTTTTTTTTCCAATAAAGCCACCAAGCCTGTGGCTTGTATGTATGTATTTCTTACCTTGAGAAGCAAAACACCAAAGAAGATGTACAGTTGCAATAATGTAAAATTTGGGTTGACTTTGTAAAGATGGATAAAAGAGAGATAGAGATAAATACATACTTTACATACTTGCACCAGTTTAGCAGAGGGAGTGTTTTCTTTTCTTCATCAAGCAAGCAAAGCAGCAAAATTTTCTGGACATGGGTGTCACTGAATACTAGTTTTTGAGAAACAAAGAATCAATGAAAGCAGCAAGCTTCCTTTGCAGCAGGGTTAGCTGTGCCCCACAGGAAATCCCTGGCTGAAGGAAACTGCAAGTCTTGTAAAAAGAAGGGCAAAGCCTTCCATTTACGGGCTGAATAATATCTTACACTGGATCTCACTGTGCATTTGATCTTTATTTTGGCTAAATGAAGTGCAATGATTCGCTATCAAAATTCAAGTGTACCCCCAAAACTACTAAAAGGAAAATAAAATGGAGTCAATTGGTTTTATTTGTTTTCACTGCATCTTTAGAGATTCTTCACCTCACCTAGTGGAAAAAGTGCCAAATGTTTTACATTTGAAGGGGACAGTGTCAACTTAAGAAAACAACCCTTTGGATTTCACCTCATGTTGCTGATGTTGCTGTAGCAACCACGAGAAATGGAGGGAAGAAGACAGAGACATTTCTCTTCCCTTTGGTTTCTTTTGTACATGAGCACTGTCCAGTGCATGAAGTCATCATTTTGTCTATTTATTTTTCCTCTCGTCAATTCTCCCTGTATCCATCTTGCTCATAAAAAGAAAATAAAGCATTATTTTCTTGTTAATAAAATACTAATAGAAAAAAATGGATTTGCAAGTTTTTATTAAAATAGCTGAAACAGCATTAGATTTAAGTTCTCTTTAACCTACTGCATTATCTCCAAATACATAGATACTGCCTTATGCCATCAATATTCATTCATTTATCTTCGTGTTCTATTTTTAATACTTGTTCTTTTTTCCAAAGTTACAAGAAGCAAGTACTGATTTACAATTACTCCTTTTCATACATCCCCAAAAGGCAGCACCAACACTAGGTATACACTACATATTATGTTTCTACACAGCTTCTTTGAACACAGTTTGCCTTGGTACAGTTTTTCCTCACTAGAGAAGCATGCCAGACCACCAGCACAGTCTCTTCTGGAGAGCTGTTTCCAGTTCAAGCCTGGTCCCAGCACAGCAGATTTTATATAACATGATTTACTACTGCAGGGCCCACAGAAAGCATTAACCCAATTTCATTGTAGCCTTGAGCTATATTCCATGTGTACGTTGCCCCTCTCCGTGGTCTAGCCAGTTGCAGCCACTCCTTTTTCAAATAAGGTGCGGTCTAAACTTAAAGGCTTTTCAGTCTGTATTCTCCCATGGGGGTCTCAGGGCACAGCGGACTCATGGCGGGTGGTTGCAATGTTCATGCCAGCAACCTCTTCTTGAATACTGCTGTCTGTGATGTTCTCCAGGCTGCAGCTTCAAGAAGCACTGGTGCTCATCATTGGCTTTCATGACATCTGTTCAGCGTTACAAAGCCATGATCACCCAATTTTGCAAAATGAGCAGCACCAACAATGAACAAAGTTACCCGTGGACGCGCTCACAACCCACATTTCAGCAGGCTGTGGGAAGCAGAGCTCTATTTCTCAGAGCAAGCTGGGCACAGGGGAAGGAAATCTAAAGGAGAATTTCTTCCCTCACACCAGTTTTGGAAGCGTTCCTATTCCCTCACTACTGTAGGCTGTGCTCTGTACTTAACAGACCCTTATTAAATCAAAGGACTATTTACAATCTACATACTGGCAAGTCCACATTCCCATAGAATGTCATCTGGCAGCAGTGACTTAAACCATCAGCTCTGTATTTACTTGCTTCCTTCTCTTCCAAACTCTCAGAAGAATAAAAAGGACAAGAGAAAAGCAAGTCCTTAAAGACAAGAATGGAACTAATAGAGTAAGTCCAAGAGTAAATTAGCATTCATCATACTACCCAAATATACATGTTTTTTGTTGTTGTTGTTGTTGTTGTTGTTTTTAAAGGAAAATATTACAATGAGGGCAATTAAAAGGAAGATAAGACACAAGGCCTTCTTTTAACTACACGCCTACAAGAGAGATGCAGAATCATACTGAGCATAAACTAAGACAGCAGAGTGGGACACTGTTATGCAGAAATGAGCTTTCTTAAGCATTCTGGGTGCTGTTGTTCCTATTTCTTTTCCCTGCTAACAAGGTTTAGCCAATCTCCCCTCCTATTGCATTTGATATATGCAAGGAGACCGGCCTCATCGTGACTGCTCAGAGAAGACTTCACTCATTCTTCCATTGCTCCCAACAGAACAGAACCTAGCACAAGGAGACTCTGGGCACACTGGGGACACCCAGGGGCAAAACAATGAGTCCTGGGAAGGACACTGCCATCGTGTTCATGCCAGGCCAAATCAGGGAGAAACCACTGATTCTTCAGGATGGGAGGCAAAACAAAGACTGAGTGTATGAGAGTTTTTGCAAAAGCCTGTTGGTGCTTTCTGCAGAACACAGCCCTCATTTCATTAAAAAAAAAAAAGACTGCTCAGTCTTTCTTGTCCTTAGGAGATGCTAGAAAATCAATTGGAGGCTTGAGCTCAGAAGGTGGGACATCCACAACCACACTCAGTTCAGAAAAAAAAAAAAAAAACGCTCCCATTCCCCTTCACTAGTTCTCCCAGTCTCTAAAATCTTCTGATTAGGCTTCCTCCTCCTAGAGATCACAGTCTTGGCTGGGTGCACATTTCACCACCACTGTGCCCGCCCTTCCTCAGTGAGAAGCCCGTGGGTAACTGGGCTGATATAGCCTGCCTGGCTCCTTATTCGAATTTAAGGACTGCAACATCCAGCTTCTCAGTCACAAAGGCTGCCTTGTGCTACCCATCCCTTCCATGCCTCAAGACAAAGTGGAGGAGCTCTCCTCTAGATTTCCCCAGCACTGTGGTGAGAGTACAATGGAGATAAGTGACCAGAAGTCTCCTACTTTTTTAGTTTTAGTTTTCCCTCTTGGAGATGCTCAGAGATAGAGGCAACATAGGCTCTGGAGATGCACAAGCACTTTTCTGAGAGCGTTTGCTTGATAGGTCAGAATGGGGCACTTGTCTCAAGAAAAAAAGAGAGAAAGAACCTCACAGGACAAAAACTTCAATCAGATTAAAAATAGCAGGAATGTCAGCAGGAGGAGCTGTCATTTGCAATACCTACCAAGACACAGGAAGTTAGTTATTCTGTAGATCACAGAAAAGTCTCTTTAAAAACAAGGATGAAACAGGAAAAAAAAAACAAAAGACATGCATGTTTATTGAAGCTTGTTTTCCAACATTATGTATCTAGCCAAGTTTGTTCATGAAGTTTTATAATCATTTGTCATTGATACATCTATGGATTTATGTCCAGATTCATCGAACCGCTGACAAATTCCAGCAGGCACTGCAGCCCTTACTGCTCTTTTGTTTTTGGATTACTTTCAGTTTTGAAGATTTTACAGGGAACGCTTCCACATTTTCATTTTGTTTTAAAAAGAAATTAACTTCATCCCAGTGGAAGATCAGGTGTTTTCAAGTATTTTGTTTGCTGATTATTCATATAGGCATAAATTACGCACAGCATTTGTCAGGCCACGCTCTACTCTAGTAAAAAGTTTTTTTTTACTTTTGCAGTTACTGTTTAGATGCTGGTCATAACATGCTTCAGGTTGTTTTGAACAGCAAAGAGGAAACAAGCAGTATTCTTACTTATAGCACACACTATCAACATTAAATGCCTGTGCAGCAATACACTGCCTGTTCAGTATTTCCAGCTTTCTTCCTCTCCACTGCTAACCTACAACAGCACGAAGATTATCCATAATTTTATGCAGCTTTCCAATCTGTAAACAGAGCTATGATTGGCTCATGAACGTGGCCAGAAGACAACACAAAGAAAAATGAGTAAGGAACAGGATGTATAAATGGAGAAGAATCTAAAGTAACTGTTTTTTCTGGAGGTTGATTTATAAAATTAAAGGAAAAAATCAACAAAACTCTTCTAGGGGCAGCTCCTGCACAGAACTGTTTGCACACGTTCATCCTAACACTGAGGCAGAAAGTTAGAAGAGAGACTTTGAACTCCATGCCACCCCCACTGCTCATCTGGTCTCATCCTTGCTGCTATCCCATTGCAACTCCTAGACACATGCTCTCAGGATTCCCAAAATGAGAAATGTTCTAGAAGTCACACCAATCCATAAAAAACTATCTCAGCTGCAAAGCAGAATTTTCAGAACTGCTTTTCAGGAATTTCTCAGGGATTTTTAATAGGGTTAAGTTGGATGCTATTTTTCAAGCTTTGAGTTCCCATGGAGCAGGATTTCTGTCTGCATCCCCTAGAAAGAAACATGACTATTTCACTCTGTATTCCCTTTGGCCATCTTGGAAAAATATACCTTCAAAATGTAAGAGCTTGAGTCTTGACATAATGTTTTAATGCTTGAAGTCCTCCAAAAATACAGGCTCAGATAACTAGTGTTTTCTGTTCTCAATGGGCAGAGAGAATAACCCCAATTAAAAACACCTTATTTTGGATCGCTTTAACATGAACTTTTTAAGATCTCATTTTCTAAATTACCAACACTTACAAATTAAGGTAAGTTGGCAAGATAACTCCCCAACCCCACAGACGTCTGCAACCTACTCAAGCAAACCTCAGAGCACTACAGCCTTCAAAAAAAAACCATTCTTTTTTGAAGCTGGAATATTTCTGGCAAACCAGCAACAACAGAATCCTTCCCCCATCCCCAAATTTTATGTGTAAATAAAATGTGTAAATAAAAGCACAAACACAATTGCAAGAAAGAGTACACCTACGTGTCTGTAAATCCAAAGAGTTTGCAGATGTTTTCTAGCTGTAAACCAAAAAAGTTGCTATGTCAGCTCTAGAAGCACAGCAACTGGAGATGGGGCTGAGCCTAACCATTACCAACTGCACAAAAATAATTAAGGCAAATATGGTTTTCTTAAACACAGGACCATATGCATCAACCCACTAATTTTTCTTTTTCTCATCTCCTGCCATCAGCTGTGCATACACCAGGCTTGACATCAGCCATCAACTCCTCTTTTGTGTTAAATTAAATTTAATCGGGCCAGCTTGACAAAGCTATATCAAAGGAGCCACACCAATAAAGCAATACTGTCAGGGAGTCTCTGCCTGACAAAGTTGGTGTCTGAAGCATTCAAATGGTAGTGGTAGAAGTTGGGAGAAGCATACATAATTGCAGTATATCTGCTTTTACACTTGAGCAATATTGAAAGTATAAATGCTAGGCCTTAAATAACAATAGGAATGCTTATCTACCCTACTCCTTCTCCTTCCTTTCCTCTTCCCCCATTCACTACTCCCCCACTGAAATAAAAATAAAATTGGTGAAGATAACAACAGAAGAAGAGTCCTGGCCTCAGCATTTACAAACTAGTCATTGTTTGCTGCAAGATCAAGTTTGTATCCCTTAAAATGACTTCAGTTAACAACTGTTTTGATTTAACTCAGTGTTCTTCATTTATCCAGTCAGGGGAGAGAACTGAAGGAAAGAACATTGCTTCCAAAACGGGCTCTGTAAAAAAGGTACTTCCAAACCTCAGCTTTAGAGCAGTGAGTGACGGATCTCGACCTAGTACCTTGAAGATATCTATGCACCAATTACTATGTTAAGAGAGATTAGTACCTCCTTATACACTCTTTTAATGAAATTGTCAAGGGATCAGCAGATTTCAGGAGCTATTTCCTAAAAACTCATAGTAAGTGTCAGGCTCAAATAATGGAAACTGGCAAAAGGGATGTGGGCTCAATCCTCCTTTTCCCTTCTCCATCAATTACGCAAGGACCCCTGCTCCACTCCTCCGCTGCTGCCTACTTCCTTCAAAGAGAGGCATCTTTGGGACATCTGATAAGGAAGCTTAGAGCTATCTTGCCCAAAGCCTGCTTAAAAAACAACAGCCAACCCCCACCTCCCTCCCTGCACATACATTCAACACATTTGACTGATTTTCCAAAGAGAGGAGCAGCTGAATAATTTTGGCAACAAAAATATAAATCTCCTTGCTGTGTGTCTTTAAAACAATTATGAAGTACTATTTTAAACAGAGTGAATGTAACCTGTAGCAAATCTCACCTATTCCAGTCATTCTTTTTTCTGTTAAATACTGAAATGTGAAAAAAAAAATTAAGAATGAGAATGACCAACCAAAGCACCAAGAGGTACATTCACACCCAAGGAGAACTGTAGAGTCTCTAACGCATACAAATTCCCCAGTGGCAGCAACTTTTCCATGGTACAGCTGGCTAATAGAAACCACAGAAACATGTTTAAAGTGTGCTTAAGGCCCTTTTACCTTAGGAAAGAAAGCAGCAGTGACAATGTGTTTGCTTCCTGGCACAGTTAGGGGCACACCACAGCCTTTAATGTTAGCAGCCTGTGTGACTTTTGTGACTTTTCTTCATTGTCACAGAGGCTGCTCACCTTTTTTACATCTCAAACAGCGTTAACCTTATAGGATTTTTTTTTTAAATCAAGTCAAACACGTCTTTTTTAATGTAGTTGTTTTCAGCTTAGAGCCCAGTAGACCCTTGATGCCCCTAAAATGCTTTTAAAAGCCTTCAGAAGGTAGGCTCGGTTGTATGTCCTCTCTACAAATATACTGGTGTTCCTGTAATCCAGTACCACCAGAAGAAAATAAAACAATTTTAAGCTGCTAATCCTAGAAACAGAGCAAGAACCACCCCCAAATTAAACCCAGCCCCCAGACTTCGTCAAAAGGCTGATTTAGAGGATAAGCCCAAAGCAGATTAACACGAGTAAAATGTCAAAGTGCACTCAAACAGCAACAGCTTCTTGACAAACAGTGAAGGGCAATAAAAACCAGAACATGTAAGAAACCAGCTCTGCAGAGAACAACTCCTAATTGTGCAGCATGTGCTTGAAGGAAAGCCCTCCCAGACCGCGTTCTGGCACCTGGTAAACTCACCTCACTGAGCTCCAAGCCAGAACGGCGGCCAACCCAGCTAATGTCAGAGTAAGCTAACCCTCTGAGAAGAGAGCCACGTTGTCCAAGGATAAAGGCAGCATTATCATTCTTCCATTCTTCTTCACGGAACAGGAACAAGGAGAGGCAGACGCATCAGCTGCCTCCTTTCATTTCTGCCACAGAGAGCAAGAAACTTTTGGAATCGTTCCTGTAGAGGGATTCCCAGGTCCTCATATGCAAGGGACAAACGAGCAAGTCTCTGGTTAGAAAGCTCTGCTGGCTTGTGGTCATCCTCCCCACTCCACATGCTCTGGTGTTTATATAAACACTGCATATGACAGTCACTGACAAACATCACCTCTTACCACCTTGGCCTACTATTCCTCATGCACCAGTGATGCATTCACCACTATTTCACAAATATACCACCACCAACGCATCTTAAAGAGACTTTCCGTACTCCACACCACTACAAATGCACTCTGGAAGGTAACTAATGGCAATTATGGCAGTAGTCGCCTAGGGTGCAATCGGAGTTGGTACGTTTTATGTCCATATGTTGGCCTGAACACCAAACCCAATGTCTTTGAATGCCCCCGTTGCAGAGAAGACTGGCTGCAGGAAAGAGAAGCACAGGAAGGCAGGGAACGTAAGTGCTCTTGCCCTCCTCAATTTAAAACAAGACGGCAGCAAGGAAGTAATTAAACAGGAGTGAAAAGGCATTGGAGGAATAACCCACACTAGCAGCACTAGCAGAGAAGGATTTAAAGAACGTGACTCATGTTTTACAACAGTTTCATCACAGCTGCTCTACGAGCCACAGAAGACAGCAGCACTTTGCAGCATTCAGCATGACATCACTGCAGGGTTTGATTGCACAAAGCTGCGCCAAGCAGGCCAGGGCAGGAGGCAAAGATTATCCAAGAAGCCTGTGAGGAAAATCCCAGGTAAACTGAGTTACAAAAGCTTAAACTGGAAACGTGACTGCAGCACTGGAGTCAACATTTCTGATCTTGAACAAGTTTTGCAGCTCTGAAGGCCTGTCTCATGACACCAGAAGACCTCCTCTGCCTGACATTCACACAGTGATGCTGAGGGACAAGCATCAGCTGCTGAACCAGGCCACACTTTCCTGAACACTTGGGCTCCTCCAGGTCAGTAACATGTCAGGCAGGAGTACTCCAGCTTATGGACTGGTAGGAGCAGAGGCTGCTACTCACAAGTTAAGCTTTTGCTAGTTCAAATTAAATCAGGAACCTGCAGTCTGACCTTCAGCAGCTTCAAAACAGAAAAGTAGCTCCTTCAAATGGGCAACCAGAGAGCATCTCAGTGAGAGCTCCACCTGGACAGAATCCATTCCCAAGCATTGCCCATGAAGAAGCATGGCCAGTGTGACAACAGATGCCCCATGCACAAGGCACTCCTCCACACCTCAGCTGCCGTCCACTGAATCTGCCAAATTCCAGACTCAAGCCTGTGCCTGATCAAAATTTTCCTCTTCCCCTTCCTCCTCCTGTCCCACCCCAAGTTTACTTTATTTCCGCTGGAATGACGACGTCTCCAACACCCAAACTGAACACAGGCGTTTTGTCCAACAAAGAAACCAATTCTCCTACACTGATTCCCAGTCGCAAGAGCTGCCAGCAAGCGGGTTTCAGTGATTTACCATGTCCATTACAGACAAAACTTCAACGATTCAAGGCAAACTTTATCATTTATTTCTCTCATTCCAATACTCATTTTTCTATTAAGGGCATTCCAATACTGCAATTAACATCTGCTTCCACTCTACAAAGATCTGCACTGCTTTGGTGTGGTTTTTCCTTCATCTAAATTTCAGTACTACATCCTTGAAGCTGTATTTATTTATTTATATATTTTTTCGAAGGTTAGTTTGTTATTCATCCTAGAAACCCCACAATAAAAAGCAGCAAAAGTGGTATAAAAAGTCCTTAAGAAGACTGAAAACAGTAATGAGGACTGTGGGTTGTCACGCAGGAGGCTGAAACCCTCGCTTGTATTTTGGCTGTTGACTTTCCAACTAACTTTGAACAAGTCTAGCAGCGCCATAACAAACAACAAGGAAAAATAACTTTCACTCCAACATACATCTCTCCCAGGTAAGTTGAGACACTGCAATACGAGGTGCCCTGCCCTACCCACAACGCCACTGCTAGCAGGCACTCCTACTTGCCTGCTTGCTTGTGGAAAGGCAGAAGAGGAGGGAGATGAAACGGTGCTTGGCCCCTTTGTCAGACATTCAGAAAACACTATTTTCTCCAACACAGAGGAGGAAGCAAACAAACTCTGTAAGCCCCATCCCTCAGCCACAGCCTGACACACGTACATGCACACGCATTTCCTCTGGCTTCAAGAAAACAATGAAGTGTGGGGAGGCCAGCTCTTATATAAAGTACGTACCGACTATGTATAAAATTAGGAAAGCAGCTGCTTCAAAAGCTCAGTCACCCTTTTATCATCAACAGGGCTTTAATTAGTACCCATCTGCTTCCTGTTTTATACTACAGAGCTAACTTTCACCTGTTTCAGCAAAACACCCCTTCCCTCAAATGCAAGTACACACACACACCAAGTTAGCAAACACCATTACGCTTAAGCAGTGATCATCAGGAAGCCTCATTCCAAGTATCTGGGCTATTTATTTGCTTTTTTAGAGAATGAAGCTTTGACACTCTTGTGCAACTTCACAGCGTACACCTTTAAACCACACACATGGTTGCATGAATGCAATGGCACCCAGGGATCCCAAACGGAGACGGGCTCAGTATCACTCAGAGCCTGCCCAGAGAAATCCCAAGTCAGTTCTGGGTTTTTCTTAACGTCCGTCACACACATGAAAGGATTTATGAATAAACAATGGCGAGGCTGATAGTTAAGAATGGATTCAAACTCACCCCATTGTTTGAAGGGAAGAAATAACATGCGGAGAGAAAAAAAATATTACTTAGGGAGGAAATAGCTTCACCTTTGAATTTCCTGACATTTTTCCTCCCACGCTTTTCCCCTTCACACATCATTTATTTATTTATTTTCCACAAGGAGACAAGTGAAAGTTAAGGACAGCAGCAAAGCTACGTGCTGTCAGCCCTGCCTACCTCTTCGGCACGGACTCACTCGAGCTTGAAAGTTTGCCAGGCACGTGGTATCTCCAGAGAGCAAAACAACAGCAAGCAAAGCACCGACAGAAAGAATTGCCTGGTGATGGCCAAACAAGAACACTGCTTGCAAGCTCCTAGGCCCATCTATGGGAACGGGAAGAGGGGTTGAGCACCTAAAGAGTTGGTATTTGCAAGTGCTGTACACAGATTTTGAGAGTATGTGAAATTTTGTCAAAGCTGCCACTGCAGAAAGGAGCTTTCCTTAGCACACCTTTAGCAGCAGCAGCCACCACCACCAGCACTTCTTATGCCAAAGTAAACCTGGCAAGCAAGCAAGCATTCTACTTGTGCTCCAGCTTCGGAGCGGGAAGAGAGTATTTTCTGCTTGTGGTTAACAACACAATCTGCCGCGGCTTTCCCAGATGTATGAAGCTGATCAAACTCTTTATTAAGAGTTTTTACCCTTAACTTCTTGGATCTGCTTCCAGAGGTGCTGAAGCTGCCTGCCTGCAGGTTCAGTGAGATTCATCTCCAGAAGCTCACATTGGATGACTAAGAGTCTTTTCCACTGATTTGAAATCTTAAACCACCTGTGAAGTTGGGTATTCAACTTCTCAGCACCTGGCAGTTAAACAGGAGAAACACGAGGACACCAGAATCAACCATGGCAAGTGCACTGATTTCCATTTCTTCACCATTCCATGAAAAAACACAGTCCTTTTGCCATCCCACTTACTAGAGGGCCTTTTCATTTCATTCTTTTGAGTTGGAAGGAAAAAAAAGGACAATACAAACACCTGAAGATTGAAAAGTAAAAACTCCATAATCCCCAAAAGCAGAATTTCACTGGTTACCACTTAATGTAGCAGTGATGGGGTTACCATGAGTAACCAGCCTACAATACCCTGCTGTGTTCCCTACACAATCACTCATGGGGAGATCACATCATTGCCAACACCAGGAGGGTCAATGATAACCTAACACTATTGGTTGACTCAGTACACAGACCGTGTTCCCTATGACAATTATTTATAGTATAGTGTCACTTCATTAAAACAGCACAATTTATCATCTCTGAACATATATTTAAGAGGGAAATAGAGAAATCAGTCTTGTATCACACAAGCACGATAAAGAATAAAAATTGCAATTCAAAAGTAAAGATTTTGCCTTGTATTTAACCTCCACCTTCTAAAATTTCTCATCAAATCTTCCACTATGCCACTGTTGAGCAAAAGTAGAACTTTATACATACATTGATTGTGTTTGTATAAATACTAAGTGAGCTAATAGCAACAGGAACAAGCTCTGTCAGTAGAGGAAAGAAATCCAATGAAAAAAAATGAGTTTCCAGGCACAGTGCTCTGAGCAAGTGAAATTAGTGAGAAAAGATGGAAAATGAGCACCAAAGGTGAGAACTGCAAACATTACTTGGAAGAGAAAAGGTGGCTCACATCTCTCTAACCTCGCTGCTGTGATCAGATACGGAAAGAATATGGGTACTGAAATTTAACAGATTTTATTTATTGATAAAAGCAAATAATCGATTTCCTGCTAAAGCCGTATAACTGTGTTTTCACCTAGAAGATTACACCACCACTTAGATATTTTTCCATGATATCTCAAGCAGCATATTACAAAACTTCATCCAGGACTGAAACAACAGATTGTCTCAAGAGCAAATGACAAAATATTTGTACCAGAAATCCTGGCAACGTTGCGTGCAGATGGGTTTCTGAAAAATGGGGTTCCAAGAATAAGTCACCCATGGTTCCAAAAATATGAGTTCAATTCAAACAAAAACTGGATGTTCATTTAGCAGAGCACTGCAGACCCTCCCCAGGGTCCCACCCTCGACACACACAGGAGGTACTTGCTAACCACAAGCCTCTGAAGTCTGAGTTATAGCTAAATACATGGGACTGGGGGAACACAACCAAGTCCAACATCCTGGCTACATAACCCAGAAAACGGCACGCTATGTGGGCCAGCTATTTTGCTGTCAACAGACTTGAGCCTGAGCACTGGGGCAGCTCCAAAATTGCTTGGGGATGGTCTACAGCAGCTCTGAGCTGCAGCTGAAGAGAGAGCATCCCACTGAGCCTGCCCTCAGTGAATGTGGGGACCCAGGTTGCATCCTGCAGCTGGTCAGGGTACAGCTGGGGCCACCACCCCAAAATGCTCACCCTCCCCAAAACACTGGGGCAGGCACTTTGTGAACCGAGACACTGAGAGATGTTATGCTTTGGGGTGAGGGCACCAGAGCATGACTGCACTGTGGCAGAAATAGATGTCTGAGACTGCTATTATAAACAAAGATGGGGAGATTTCAAAACTTTCTGTTCTTTCTCTCCATTTTTTTTTAATGATAGCATCACAAGCAAAGTCCATGGGGTGGTATGACTTTTCTTTACACTACTCCTGGGCTTTGAGATGCGTTGTTTTCAGGCCTCTTGGTTTTAAAAATCTTACCCAACCAGGCAACTGACTTTCACTGTCATCAGCTACTGACCTGATAGGGAATTCCAAGATATTTTGAAACAAATATTAAAAAATGGGTGCTTGTTTTAAAGGACATAGTCAGTATAACTCACATCATCAGTCCCTGTAGCCTTCATCAGGCTTTTCACCATTGGCTCTCTTCCTCAGCCATGGCCAACATCATATACTGTTCACAAAGGCTATGCAAAGCTAGTGATGTTCGGTAGGAGACAGTTGTGTATTAACACAGTTCTAGCCTAAGAAGAAAACACTAACATAACATTTTTGAAATCTGGCACTCAACCGAGACCAAACTTTTCCGTTAGATGATTAAATAACTGGCTTGTCATATTTTGCATAAAAGGCTTAAAAGTGTGGTATGGATCTGGGGGAAGGAGAAGTGAAACAAGAATGGGCTAATGAGATTTCATGATAAAAGAGAGGATTACAGCCTGGTGCACAAAAGCAGACAGTGCCCTTTCCTTTCTTCCCTTTTACATTTTCTTCTACTTAGGAAGTTAATAAAATGTCTTCTTTAAGCTTAGGAGATGACATAAAAATCCAGTCTTAAACTAAAAGCTCGGTCATACTCAATGGAGCCCAAAGAGACACGATAAGAGAACAGAAAACCAACTCAATACCTAACAGCCACAGCAGAATAGTACACAACTATAGTTCTGGTTATAATTACAAAGTAATGCATAGAGGTTTACTTACTATTTTACTCATTGTAAGCTTTCAACTTACAATCTTGCATTCTCAAGAAAAATAACCACTATCAGTATCACCACAGCAGTCCCCTGGAGTATGCTATTCTCAATGAGTATGAGTATTCTCAACATTCAGTTAGTTCAAATGACAGCTGGACCAAAACTTCTGCCATAAAAAGTCAACAATAGCACATCAAGCTGATGACTACAAAAAAAAACCCTTTCCACAATTTTACTGCTTCTCCATCATATTCAGTGTACGTTGACCAAATACATTTATTCATCTTGGATACTCACATGCACTTTTTGTTGTTCCAACACATTTAAGGCTTATTCAAGCTGCACTGCAAACTCCTCTTGAAAAAAGACACACACACACATGAAAAGGCCAATCCAATATAACTGTGAGCAGGTCAGATCACTGGACAGAATCTGCAGATATCTGTACTGCCTTCTGCTGCCAAGATACATGCCTGAATTCACGGGCAAGCCTCTCTGCCACCAATATTCACTATGGCAGTGTTCTAAATAAGCATTCAGTGGTTCTGTTAAACAACTCGCTTACTCGGGACAAGAAGTATTATACACTATTTCAGAGTTTTGTCAAACAAAAATAGTCATAACTTTCAAACACAATTAAAAATATATTTTCTTTAAAGATTTTCCTTTTTTTTTTGTGAAAATATAGGCTAAATGAAAAAAAAATAAATGTACAAGTCAACTGAAAACTGAAAATAGATACTTTAAGCCACTGTTATAATCTACTAAATACAAGTCTGAGTTCCCAAAGCACAAAGAATATTTATTTATTTCCCTTCATGTTCACCCCTTTGGTAATCCACAGAAAGGGAAGAGGAATACAGCCAGCTGCAAAGCAGTAGTTCAGCCAAAGTATATAAGCACTTCCATCTCAGATTGCTACACAGCCATGCAACAGAAATCCAAAAATCATGGTACAAAATATGCAGCTTAGCCCTGAGTTCAAATAAGGAAGAAGAGCACAACAAAAACTGCAGGGACTCAAAGGCCACTGATAAGCAAGCAGCCCAAACTCCACTTGATATCTTTTTTTCTTTTGGAATAGAATCATAGAATGGTTTGGGTTGGAAGGGACCTTCAAGATCATCTAGTTCCAACCCCCTGCTATAGGCAGGTACACCTCCCTCTAGACCAGGTTGCTCAAAGCCCCATCCAGCCTGGCCTTGAATGCTTCCAGGGAGGGGGCATCCACAGCCTCTCTGGGCAACCTGTTCCAGTGTCTCACCACCCTCACAGTAAAGAATTTCTTCCTAATATCTAGTCCAAATCTACCCTCTTCCAGTTTAAAACCATTTCCCCTCATCCAGTCAGTACATGTCCTTATAAAAAGAAGTAAGGAAAGAGTGATTCAGTGACAAAGCAGAATAAAATCCCATGTCTGCAGTTCTTCTAGATCCCAGAGAAGGGCAAATTCTGCTTCAGAAGCTCTGGATTTCAAGGGAAATTAGAAGAAGGTTCTCTGATAAAAAGGAGAGATGGGAATGTGATGAAGTAAGACCTCATGACATACTTCTCTCTTCCTATCTGACCTGGGGAGAAAGTTCAGCAGAACTGGATGGGCTTGAAAACTGCTGAACTGAAGATGACTTCCTTTGGTTCCAGGAAAAGCAGAAGACAGGCTCCTGAAGCACACACGTGCATGCAGACAGCCGTCAGAGCACACGGCAGCTCTGCACTCATCCTGAAAACCGCCCAGAGAGCAGCTGAAGGCAAGCAAGTGACCTGCTCTGTGCTTAACAGCAGAAGAACCACCTTTTAAAACCTTTAATTTTGGCTCCATGCATTACAGTAAGCTCAAAAATCACAAACATATTTCTTGGAAATTTCAGCCTTTAAAAATACTGAGTATATTAAAGCAGCATTTTTGAGCCATCAGCGTAACAGCAATCATAATGATAAACCACTGCAGTCAGTTCAGTCAGAAGTCATTTCATAATGGAGAACTCTTAAAAATAACTCAGATATGCAAAGCCAACATTTAACTGTTGATGTGCTTGTGTGACTGCAAATGTATCCCGAAGTTTTACTTTTACTGCTAGAAAAAGCCCAGAGCACAGCTGTGATGAGACATCTTTCTGCTTCCAAACAGAGAGGTGACTTTGCTCTTCAATGGACTCATTCACTCCCTTTGGTGTCATTTACTTCTGCTGTATCTCAGTTGTGGCAAGAGCATACTTCTGCTTTAGGCCACAGATACAGAGATGAGACATATTAAGAAGGAAAAAAGAAACATTCATTTTCTATGTTGCTGCCACAAGACCACTCAAGTTCTATATATAGTGATGTTACCTATATTATTTCTCTTAAAGGGGGGGAAAAAACACCTCCTAGAATCTTTTGCAAAGTCATCACTGGGCTCACAGCCAACTAACCCAGCCAACTGGCAAGCACTTTGCTTTACAAACACGACCGCAGACAAGACAGGGTTACACTGACAATCCCCAAATCCAGCTGGTCATGACACCAAGGGCAACAGATCAACCGATCAGCAACACCATTGCTTTCCTCTGCCTCCAGCCCAACCACAAGCAGCTTCATGCTGCCACAAGCACAAGGGTGATGCGGGCAGAATGTTACCCAAAAGCCATGGATGGGGGGGACACATGGAGTTATGCCAAAATCCCCAGCAAACAACCTTGTTCTATTTTATTTTCTGTGGGTTTCATCTGACTGATCTTCCCCAGTAACTCTGCCCAAACTGACTCACAGCAGCTTTGTGGAGATCAAATCACATCGCAACTGCTCCCCCTCCAAGCCAAGCCAAACCAAACCCAGGGTTGCGGCAGCATTTTTAAGAGTTCTGGCTTTTTCATCTGAGAGAGGTCACCATACAAAATCAATCAGGATTTTTCTTTTGTTCCATTTTACAAGTTTTCATTAAATCTTTAAGCCTGACTGTACCCTTTGGACCACAAGGCCTTCTACATAAGGGAGCCATTTGTCCAAGTTCACCTAGGCAAAAAATGAGGCCTCTAGGTCATAGATCTACCATTACTTCCTCTTGCACTGATTATCCTGTGAACATAGGCACTGCATCCCACTCCTATAGACTTTTTGCAGAAGGGCTGACTTCCACTGAGGAAGGATCTCCTCCTGGAGATTGCTCCTTGTGGAGTTTTGTGAGCCTACAACACCAGTGAGCACCCTTCATTTATATCTGATTATCTTTTCTAATGTAGTAATCTTACTAGCCTGACTCTCCTGTATACTATATAACATCTGTATACTTATTAACCTTACACCTTACAAAGGTGTGTAATGGCTTTCTGAATGAGGATACTGAAACAGTTTTGCTGAACATAAGCCACTGGAGAGAGAGCATGAAAAGAGGTTTTGTACAGAAGTAGGCAAAGGAGATGGATACCACAGGTGAACCAGAGGTGGGTGTAAATGTCACAAAAGTGAATAAAAGTGGAAGGGAAAATAACAGCAGGTTAAACAAGACCCTGAATGTGGAGATAAGACACTCAGATCTGATGCAATACACAGAAGAAGGGGAAGGTAGTGATTAGGCAGGATGTGGCGTGGCATGGTAAGGGGCTAGGGGTGCCAATGGACACGAGGTGATTTTCTCAAGGCTAGAGATAAACTGCAAATGAAGAGCACATTCTAGCTTCTCAGCACTGGTCTCCAGTGTGTTTGAATGTACTTCAGCTCTGTCGGCAATACTGAAAGTGGCCATTTGCTTTCATGACACCATCTCATCAGGCCCCTGGCATTATACCCCCTTTTTTTTCCAATGAAATTACCATTTCCCTGATTTAAGACAAACCTTTATAGTGAGAGTGGTCAAACGCTGGCACAGGCTGCCTCAAGATGCTGTGAAGTCTCCATCCTCAGAGATCTTCAAAGCTGCCTGAATGTGGTCCTGGGCAGAAGGTGTCGGACTGGACAATCTCCCAGAGACACCTTCCTGCACCAACTACCCTGTGATCTCTCCATTAGTCCATCTCCACTGATGGTCATTGTTAGCACCCTGGAGGCTCTAGCACTGCTACAGGAGGCACGGTCACGTAGCTGTGCCTTACACAACACTTTGATCCACACTGCCTCCATGCTCTTTTGACATTTTGGCCCACAGCAATTCAATAGAAATTGTGCTCTGCTTTTTATGAAAAAGCACAAAAGGCTTTCCAATACTTAAATGGAAAACTGCAAGGCGCCTCATGTTCCCAAACCATTTTGGACACCAACTCAGCACTGTCCAAGCTCTCCAAAACAGCGTCACTACAGCTGCACTATATTTTATCTACCCCTTGAAACAGAGCTGGCCTAGCACAGCTTTGGTTTACACTGCTCTGAGTACGTTTCAGTGAGACAAGGGATTTTCTCTGCACAGTATAGTAGTCACACAGCAACTACTCCATAGAGCACAGGATGGACCGAAGAATAGATGGGCTGTGTTACCATTGCTCTACTTAGGAAACCAGGGTCCAGATGCTGCAAGCTGTGTTTCAGGTACTGTGTGGATAAAGATGCAATCACCCTACAAGCCCAGAGAGCTATGAGCGTGCATTAGAGCAGGTCTGCTCAAAACAGTAGAGAGCCCCTCCTTGCTCCCTCTGTGCCGGAAGGATGTAGAGCAGCAGCAAGGATCTTCTGAGGGTATCCAGGGTACAACTTCAATGGGAGGGTGCTGCTTCCAACTGGAAAAAAGGCCACTGCTTGCTAGGTAACATTATTCATGACATTATTCCTGTTACATTCAAGCTTTATAGTCATGACAGTTTTTGCTGTCATCCCAGCAAAATGGTCTGCGGAGAAAGTAATACATAGGTCAGAAAAATAATGAAGTAACTGGTGCTTTGGGTAAGGGAAGCTCCCCCAAAACTGTGTCAAAGATTGCAAGTATTCATGTTCTTGATGTTCACTATTATAATCCCTTTTTATCATAGGACCTCCTTTCTCCCAAACAAACTACGCAGGCAGAAGAAGTAGAATTATTACAAAGTGATGTCCGTCAATAAAGATAGACCAGCAACTTCATTCAAATTCCTTTGAATTACACATTCTAAAAGCATTCATTTTCCTGAAGAAAATGTTCAGAATAAATTGCAATTCATTTTTCAGCTCATTACCTCATGTTGCATTAAAATGCCATCATCAGATGAAGACAAGAAAGAAGAATTAATACATCTCTCTTTTCCAGTTTGTCATTACAGAAGTTTGGGACAAAGTCTATCCTTAAAAAAAAAAAAAAAAAAAATGATTATAAAGAAAAAAAGGAAGAGGAATCAAATCCCACAGTCTGTAGTGAGCCCCCAGAACAGAATACAGTTCTGAATGAAATAAATGCAAACAGCTCTCATAGTACATAATTCTTACAATAGGCTAATTTATTAATTTATTTCTAAAACAAGGCCATAAGAGAGAAAAAAATACTCAGCACTGAAATGAATCAAATATCATTTTGATTAACCACAGCTAAGACTGTGCAGTACTACTGCAGATGTCAGAAAGAAAATTCCAGGCATGTTCAGAAAATCAGACTATTTTGATTTTTTGCCAGACAGGCTACCTTCCAAGAATAAAAGTGTGGGAAAAAATGCTGGTGCAGTGGCAGAACAACATTTCCACTTCTCACTCCTAAAAAGAGACAAATTGAAGATAAAATGAAAGAGCTGACAATTATTTTGTGTCTCCTCAAGCCCATGTATTCCAAGAACCTGTGTGAAATAGTGATGTTATCTAGAGAAAGCAGATGGAAAGGTGGAACGCAAGGCCTAGAAAAGCACCAGGATCTTCCTTAACATTTATCAATGGCAAACGCTAGACGGAATTAAGTTTATGGATGACAACATATTTCTATTAATTACTGTGACACTAATAAACTTTATAACATGCTTTCCTTGCCAACGTTTTGTTATGAGGAGTTTCTGATGAATTTCCTTTTCCCATTTATTTTTCACAGGCAATGCTGAGACACCTTTAATATGCAAACGGTGAAGGTTCCACCAACCCATGCTCAATGTTTTAAGTGTAATCAAATTACCATCATCTCAAGCATCCCAAGTCCATAAATTTTTAAGCTTCTATAAACTAAGAGTCGCTTAATGCAACTTTTTGTTTGTAAGGAACTGGGCAGTACTTGATGGTGCAAACACAGCCACCTGTCTCCCTCAGAGCTTCACGTATCATGCAAGAGCCAGCATGAACATTTGTTCGCCTAAAATGCTCGACATATGGTTGAACTGACAATTTAATAATTTCTCGATAAGGATGTTGCCAGATTTTTGGCGGGAGATAAGCATGTTTTATCATTAAATATTTGTACTGCAGTAGCACCCAGAGACCTCACTCAGAAAGGGGCTTCGTTGTGCCAGGCACGGAGGCTTACAGAGTCAGTCACCCAAAAAGCTGACAGCCCAAGACAGTCAGGCTACAAAAAGAGCCTGAGCATGGTATGTATAACACATACTACACTGGAAACAAGCCTTCCTCCCAAACACATCTTCACCAACCCACTAAGCCTTACTGAAGCTTTGTTGCCTGCAAAGATATCTTTAAAACGCTGCATTAGAACACTGCTCTGGCATAGCATTTCATTCTGCCAGCAAAATTTATAGGTTACTCTTATTTATGGCACATGATCCAGTGAAAATCCCTCTTCCTCCCACCAGTTCCATGATTATGACTTTCTGTTTCCAGAATATCTTCTATCCATAATGACCAAGTGAAAAGTGAATAGAGGAAATGGATTAAGCACGAAATTGGGTCTTGGGATACCTTCATTCCATTCATACTGCTGAAGCCGAGTTATTTATGTAGACATTACTGAAAATAGCTCTCCTTGGCTGTGCATTAAGTCTAGTGGGCAAACCTGTAAGGACAGAAAACAACCCTCTATATAAGGGCTGCTTAAGCACTATCTTTCAAACAGTACTTTCTACTCACTCATTTCCTATGAAAATGCACTTTATTAAACAATGTGCAAGCTGATTGAAAATAACTGTAGCCCACAGTACAGATAGAAGTTGAGAGCAAGCAAAATTTGTATTCAAAAAGGAAGTATCTGCATGGAAACTTAGCAGTGAGGCTACAAAAACAAAAGACTTCATCACCAGAAGAAATGTCTCAAAGTCTGATTCACCTTAATCTTTAGATAACAACACAATGCACTTGCTCCACTTCTACATCCACGACGTGAGAATAACTGCTGCAGAAACAGGATTTTAGCACGCAGATGCTAGATGTCTCTTAAAGACTGCATACAAGCAAAGGATCTTCCTTTGCAGTAGGACTGTTATTTGGGTATCAATCATTTTATAGGCTTTTTTTTTAAATATGCACACACATACATACATCATATAGAAATTAGCAACAGAACACAGATATTTTATTTCTTTTTTAAGATGTAAAACATACATACGTATGGCATATTTTTAAATCTATATATCCCTTTAGATGTTCAGATGAGGCAGCCTGCAGCCTTGCCGTGCACAACAGCTGGGAACACCTCCTTTTTCCCCTTGAACCCCAAAAGGGATCAGCAGAGATAAGCTCAGATCACTGACTTTCATTTAGGGCTCATACCAACACAAATTCTAGAACATTTTTGCCTGCCACGTGTTTTCAATTGCTTTTTGTGTTCCACATTTGCTCTGACTTCATATTTAACCAAGGGTTTAAATTAAGTAACCCGTAGTATTTTAGTTTGCCTTCACAAGTTGCATTCGCAGCTGACAAGCGCGCTCTGTCCTCGCTGCTATTTGCAGCATGTCTGCACACGCAGGTCCTCCTTGTCCTGCCGTTTTGCTTCTAGGACTAGAGCTAATTGCACACATTTTCCCTAGGAAAGCTGCAATAGTTTTATTGAAAGTTATTACAGAGCACCACAGATTCGTACAGTACATTTGGTACTCACATAATCTAATGTGACAAATGAAAGCCTAAATACACTGTTTAGGAGTATGCACAGGCAACTAGAAAATGCAAAGTGTTCCAGCTAGCCATCTCCAGTTAGTTATAATTGTGTGCTTTCCACAAAATAAATTCAAATTGTTGCTAGAATGTGAAGGCTGCTCACTAGACAGAGACACGCCTTGACACTGAACTTTAAATGTAACAGGCCCCAGAGGAAATGCTAGGGTAGAGTGACTTTAGGCCTAACTCAGTAAAAGCCATGTCTGTTCTGAAACGCACTTTAAAACAGCATTTGGCTTCAGTCAGGAACCAAATCTGGTAGTGATAGGACAAGGGGAAAGGTTTTAAACTAAAAGAAGAGAGATTTCAGTCAGATATTAGGAAAAAACTTATTTATTCCAAAGGTGGTAGGGCCCTGGCACAGCTGCCCAGAAAAGCTGTGGGTGCCCCATCCCTGGAGGCACTCAAAGCCAGGTTGGATGGGGCCCTGGGCAGCCTGAGCCGCTGGGTGGCACTGCCCATGGCAGATGAACTGGATGGCCTTTGAGATCCTTTCCAATCCAAGCCATTCTGTGATTCTATAAACCAAGACAGTGCTCAGTGCACTCAGATGGACTGGCTTTGATCTGGACATTAAGCGCAGTGGGTCAAGCATCTCCTGATCCCATGAGCTCCACTGCACAGAATCCATGCCCTGGGGTACTACCTGCTCCCTCCTGTCCATCACTCCTTCCGCCAGCCTGGGGGTAATCAGGCACAGCACTGCCTGGACAGACAGCAGGAGTGGGGGAAGGACACCCACTTGGGGCCAGAACTCCTCCCCACTCCTTCCTCCTTTGCTAGCTATCATTGTGCTCCTAAACAAACGCCAGGGCTGATGTCAGGATAACAATCACAGGAAGAAGGCTTGTGACAGCCTGGCCCTGGATTTACTATGCCCGGGGACAGGAGGGCAGAGGTTCATACAGGAAACGATAGCAGGACCAGGACGCTGCCCTGGCCAGTGTGGGGCCTCTCCACAGCTACAGGTTTCAGGGGGGCAGAGGGGAGAGAGGAGGAGGAAACGTATTTTGCATTTTGTGGTTGTGAAGTCAACTTTGCCTGGTTCTGTGCTGCTGCAGAGCTCAGCCCAGGCTTTGCTTCTCAGTGTTTTAGCACCACATAAAGAATTTGAGCATCTCTCCCACTCCAGCTGGGAAATATTTCAGCACAGCTCTCCACAGAGGAAGGACTTCTCTGGTTCCTCCACAGACTTCCAGCAGTGGCCACAAGTCAGTCCTTTGCAGAAAAGCATCTGCCAAGCCAAAACACAGGCTTGTGGCTTCTAAGGGATGCAGCTGTGTGTGGCTCCAGTCCCCAACACTGTTAGACATTGGGCACAACAGAGAATGCAACAAGGGATGGAGTACAAAGGATATCTGAGAAATATAAATTTATTTTAGATGATTTGTGATGCTGCATGGTCTAAATTAACACAATCCTCATGAAAGGATTTGAGGCCACACCAAAGCACTTCTCCAGTGACCATGTTGTCCCTTTACCTTCTGCTGGAGGAGAAATAACATCACATGCTGCACTGCAGGTCTGGGATGGGAGAGATCATCATAAACACTCAGTCATGCGTCTATCCTGTTTTCCACGCTTCTAACTCCATGCATTTATTTATAGTTTTTTTTGAAATTCCAATATAAACATGAGTTTAAAATCCACAATGAGCTGCCCATCCTGACAACAGAAGAGTCTCTGATCTGTTTGTCTATATAAGCTAGAATAAAAAGTACAGTTAGAACCTGCGTTTCTCCATCCCATTTCAGTCAAAACTCCAGTTTGCCCAAACCAGACAGCAGAAACACTGCAATTTAGCTGGGCATATTCTAATACTTCAGTAACAGCTTCCTTTGCACTTCACAGCCCTAGCGTGCAATCCCAGCCAGTGACTGCAAGGGTGGTTTTGATCTCTGCCTCCCCACATAAACGCCTCTTTCAAAAGCTCTAGCCTGGCACCACTTTCATGCTGATACATGTGATAGAGGCCAAAGTCTCAAAGCTGTAAAACCCGGCAAGTTCAATCACCTGAGGGAACAGAAGGCACGGCATTCTGCCCACACATTCTACAGAAAAAAAACATACCCAGACTTCCTGATCCGATTAGCAATTCTGGCACTAGATCCTGACCCAGACAAAATACAGATGACTGATACTTGCCTAGGACCAGCTCAATGTTTCTCAACAGTGTAGGCAAAACTGAATCTGGTGGCAACAGCAAGCTGGCAAACAAGAGGCTGAGGACAGCCCCCAAAGGTGCTTTCCATTCCCTGCAGCATGACACCTTCCATTCACCTTAATCATACTCCCACCATGGTGTGCCCATCCCATCTTCTCAAATCCAGAATCAACTAACCACATCTGCCAGAGCCTCATGCCTTCAGCAGCTCATCCTCCCCTTCGCCCTGATGCAGTCCCTAATCACAGCCAGGAGCTTTTGGGGCCAGAGAAGTAGGGATGGAAGCATGGGGTTGAGAGATGCTTTGCCTTGGAGAAATGAGACAGTGCGATAGGGGAAAACACTTTGCCTCTTGCTGTAGTCTGAAGAAGCTGGAGTAAGGACTGATGCTGCTGAAGTGGGCTTTCCTCCCTCTGAAATGCAAGCTCCTTCTAGTGCAACTGAGGGCTGTGCAGAAAAGAAGTAAAATAAGCCATCTGGGCACCAGGTCACTCTGCATGGCCTCTGGTCCACACACCACTGGAGGTCATCACCCAGCTGGCCTCACCTCTGCCACAGCTGGCCATGACACCCCATGTGATTCACAGACAAGTGTTGGCACTGGGGGGACACCAGGAAGTGTTTTCCCTGGTTTCCTAGAGATCATCATTAGAAGGTCAATTTCTCCATAGCAATAAAGCAAATGGTACTGAACTCAAAGTGGAATCTCTTTTTGGGGGCAGCATTTTCAGGGCATGTCTTCTGTAACAGAGGGAAGATACCAGGAATGCTGGAACAAGGAAGAAGCTACTGTTACACTTAAAAAAAAAAAAAAAAAAAAAAAAAAAAGGAGGCGAGCAGCATTGCACAAAGCAATGGAGTTTTCCATCCCAATAAGCAGGCACTACAGTCAGAAAAGGATTGTTTCCATTTCATACGAAGAAAGTAGAATTAAGTCCAAAACAAAGTATTTTCTACACTGCAACTGCTCAATACTTCGTGCTGTCTTCTCCAATTTTCCTTGGATATCACCTCATGGGGGCAGGGACTTCACGGACAAACCATGAACCATGGGCAAGCAGTGGTTCAAAGAAGGGAGGTGATTGGAGACAAGGATCGCACCTTGGCTTCAGACAAAGTCAGGGTTTGGGTTTTCTCTGCACTGGGAGCTCAGTGCTTTCATTGTAGTCTTACTCAAGAAAAAATATTTTTCCTAGAAATATACTTCCTATTAAATATTTGGGATTACTGCCACAAATAGGATCTGGTAAAATACAGCTCAGAGAAGGCTTTTTTCAGCCTCTTCGCATAGGGCAAACTCAGAATAGGTCAAGTTATAAACATTTGTTCTTAGAAGTAAAATCAAATTTTCACGCTCTCAAGTTTTTCCAGAAATATAGGGCAAGATGCACATATATATTCAGCTACAGTTTCTCAACAAAAATCCTTACCATAAAGCAAATGTCTTCAGAGAGGTCCACATGCTTGAGCTTAATACAAATCCAGATTTGAAGTTGATGGGAAGATGAGGTTGTGGAATTTCATTCATTCTTAGCCTTAAATCAGTCTTTCATAGTAAGCATGAAGCTAATCATGTCAAATAACTGTATTAGGAAGATATTTGGCACATATGAAGTAGCATTAATCATCAGTACATTCTTGCTTTATGATACTAAAAGCTACTCATTCTCCAGCACTATGATACTAAGGGAAGATATTACCCTTGACTTTTCCTTTACCAACCTGCACGGAAGTATCTGAGTTGCAAAGACTAAACTCTAGAGTTGTCTCTGTTTTAATCTCAATACTTTTTGACCCAAAACGCGTGCAATGCCACCTTTATCATTTCACAGTACAAAATTATTTGCATCTCTTTTGAAGTTTAAAGGAAATTATCAAGCAGAAAAGACTTTTAACTACATTAGTAGAAATTTCTAACAGCATCAGAGCTGAAGACCTGTACATACTACAGTCTATAACCCACACTCCCTGGAGAACACTTAAGTCACTATCTTTCCTCTCCTCTCCAGCTGGACATGGCAAAAAAAAGGAGGTGCAGTAACAAATATGCAAGTTGGTGCTACAGCCAGACTAAGTAACAACAGGAGAGAAAATACAAAGTATTTTGACAACAAACACAACAATCTCAGTTTCAAGGGAAAAAAAAAAAAATACAACCCACCCTGTAACTCCCAAAGAATACCTACTAATACATTCTCTGTTGATACACATACAAACCTAATTTCTTAGTCTAAATATCTCCTTTTAAATCTCCTGCTCACACATGCACGTGACTCCAAAGTAAGCACTTACTGACTACAGCCTGGTTTCCAGACTACCACCTTTTCATCTCATGGGAACACCAGTGGCACTCAGATGTTAATCTCTCACTGGGGGAAGTGCTCTGCTTATGCTCCCATTCCCAAAACCTGTGTCTTCCAGTTCTCCTTTCAACACAAGTTCCAGGCCAAATAAAAAACAATAATAATCACTCATTAAAGTAACTAACATTACCTGCATGCTTCCTATGATAAATAAAGCATTCTAATAAAAATTCTCCCTTCAGTCCCACACTTTTTTTCACCTTCTTTACATTGTATAGGCTCTTCCCATCCTGAGGTTTGTCAGAATAGATTCACCAGTGTGTATTTTAGCCTAGACTCCAGTGATGCCTCTTCATCTCAGAAGATGTATGCAGACTGGGAGCTGATAATCATACAGAAAACCAGATAAGCAAGGGCTTCACCAAATAGTCCCTGAAGTGGACATGGTGATGACGGATTGATGGTAGAACCAGAAGATCCTAGTAGTCTTTTCCATCCTTAACAATTCTATGATTCTATGATAAGATTTTGGACCCTCAGACAATTTAAGGATAGCTACACTGACCGCATACTTCTGTTTCCTCTCTCTGCAGAGACTATGCGTTTGTGAAGAAGCACTTTAAAAGACAGACTTCATACACAGAGCTTTCTTGCTCCTAAATTAAAAGAACAGGAGGAAAGCAAGGAGACCGATAACTTCATTTGCCTCTTCTACAATGCAATGAGTTATAATGTCTGGTATGAGCATTAACTCAAGAAAACTGCATGTTTGCTATTCAGATTCTTTTCTCAAGCAACCTATGCCATCAGCTGTCACAGACTGTCATGGTCAGAAAGTACCCATTTTCCTGGGTACTGACCCTGTCACATGCTGGAGCTTAAACACAGTAAATGAAAAATCATAGGCTACCCTAGTGAAGGGCTTGCACCTCCTGTTTTGCCATTTCCAAGGAGCCTGAAGCTATCTGATTCTTTCTGCTAAGCTTTAATGTGCATGCTTTATTTTGTCCTCATTTTGACAACATGTCAAGTACCACACACTCCCAAAAGAGGATTTCAAACCAAAACAGCAAACAGAATTTTTTAGGGGAACCTACTAAGCAGTCTTCTTGATGGCTTGCTCAAATTACCCTGCACAGCTAAGTAGGTAACTTTCATTGGTTAAGCAACCAGTTATATTGACTCTGATCAAACATCTGATATTGCATATATTCAAAATTGCAAGATACAAATGCTGCAACTCTGAGGTGTTTTTTGAGCTCTTGGGGAGGGAGACGGAAAACACTGTTGCATGAAGAGTAGAAGATTTGGCGGTTAACTGCAGAATGCTATTAAGTAGCAGGCTTCAAGAAGTCATGAGCAGCCTCCTGGTCAAGAGGAGACAGGATGAAGCAGACAAAGGACAGTTAAGAGTGGATCATGCAAAGCCTAACTTCTTCAGAAGAATAAATGGCAGAAAGGTCAAGCTCTTATAAGAAGAGGAAGTTTCACGAAGTCTTGACCTAGTACTTGTACTCAAACATACTCAATACCTGACAAATGGAAGATTATCCAACCTTCAGCAGATGAGCTCTGCACAAAGTCTCAGTATGAGGGTAACTCCGAGGTCAGCTGCTCCATCTCCCTCACAGGAAAACAATTCAGGCTCTTGTGCATGAGTTCCACTACAAAGCTAGGGGCCCAAGGCCTTCAGTCAACCAGTTGTTCTACCTGCAGTTTCTTTCTCACAAATAACTTTTGCTTGTATTAAATGTGTAAAGGCACATCTGAAGCACCCTCCATTTGCCACTTGCTGACAAAACCAAGATGCACAAGGGTCTGTCAGCCTTGCAAGTTGGGGGAGCACACTAGACAGATACCAGGCTACACAACGGAACAGTAAAAACCAATCTACTGCATTGCCTCAGGTCGCTGCTGTTACAGGAAGAGCAGTGAAATACTGGCAGAGCCACCATACACAGAAGGGCAACAACACCCACCTGCAGGCAGGGCTGGTCCTTTCCAACGAGTAACAGCTTTCCTCCTAGCATGGTGGGATGGGCCCCTCTGAACACCAGTGATCAGAGCAGAGCACTGGATGTGCCCATATTTGTGAAGATGCTCTCAAAGGAAGTATCACTTCCTGACCTACCTCTATTTCTCTGGTTCACCATATATTTGCCCATCTGGACCTGTAGGTTCCAGTAGATCAGAGACATTCAGTTACAGGTTTCCAGTCAAAGAGCGAGAGACCACCCGGTCGGTGGTCTTAAATAGCTATGTGGGAAGAGTTTTCCTGGTTCACTGCACTGTAATGAGATCTCACTATCCCTTTCCCAGTCATTTTTCAACATCTAGCTGTCAAATGGTCATGAATTTCACAGATGCCCTCATTTATCAGCAAATGCAATGGTATTCAGAGGCTATTACTGAAGGAAATTAAAAAAAAAAGCAGAGTACAAGATGATCTGTCACACATATCTCAGTAAAAGGAGCATGTTGGGAGCTGGCATTTCCCAAGCTATACATAAGTGCAAGAATAAAGTCATTCAACCAGCATTGAAATACTGTTACCTCCAAGGTGCAAAGGAGCAGCTTCTCTGCACAAGCACTGAGATTGTTTATAAGAAGGGAAATGAAGCTCAACATCTCCAGCTGAAGCTGCGGAGGAATTTGAGGCAGGCAGAAAGTAATTATTCAGCTGGAGTTTGGCCACAACGCTGGAGTTAGCGCTGCTATTCTTGCAGCCAGTGTCAGGGGACCGTGTAATGACCACCAGAGCTGCCTACTGAGTCATCAGCACTGCTTCCTGCAGGAGCTCTCCTTGGATATCTCCCATTTCTGCATTGACCAAGCCCATCCCCAAGTCAGTTTGGGAACACAGGACAAGGAGGAAGGGCTCGAAGTATAACTATTAGTGTCACTTTCAAGAGCAGTAAAATTTACATGGATTAAAGGGATGAAATCTTTATATATAGTAAAAAGGATAATTATAATGAAAGCATCTGTCTAGCTGGCACCACCTACAGCAAGACCTGCAAGCAGTAATTGTACAATAACAGCGTGGTGTTTAGTGTGAGGTTTAGGACTTTCTGCCAGAAAACCTAAAGCATCCAGGTTGTAAAACACTGTAATAAGTAGGTAATCCCCATCCTGGCGTCCAAGTTACTGCCCTAACCTGTTCCTTATGATTATAAAATGTCTCAGTGTCAGCAGGTTCACTGTGAGTCAGAGCTGAAATAATAAATGGCTTATTTTCCATCCTGATGGAGGAAATACATCACTGCTCATTGTGGCTCACTTACTGAGCTTTTTTTTTTTCTCTCTCTCTTTTAAACAGGAAAATGTAAAAATAACCAAGTCATTCTGCCTTATTGCACTTATTTTTGATTAACAAAGCCCTCATTACAATCAAATTAGGAAAGAAAAAGAAGCATGTTTTCAATATGGTCTGCAAAAACAATACCTTAGGAAAAAATACAGAAGAAAAAAATACAGCACAAACAGCCAAATAATATGAAATTTGGGACAAACAGCCACTCTGCCAAAGTGATTCCACCACTTTGCTCCTGTAAACAGTGGAGGTAAGGCTCTAACCCTGCCTGCACTTCTGCTCCCAAGAAGTTGTCTTTCATCATGCTCCCATGAAACACGCTCAAAGCTACTCTACTGTGCTTTCACTGAGCTGGGTCCTCTGGTTGTAAACTCTAAGGGAAGGTGCCACCTCTTGCTTTGTGCATTGCTAGCAAGCAAACAGTGCCTTACATCTAGCAGGTCTGCCCAAACACTGCATACAAACCCCATTGAAGAGTATGAAGAGATGAAACACCAGCATCCCTCAAAATACTCATTCCTTCCCTAACATATGTAATAGCAGGAGTACTGCAAGCAAGGTGCCATCAGTCCTCACACCACTCACAAACAAACTGCAAGGTCTATGACTGCGTATTTGAAATACGCAGTAAGTGGCATTAGACATTAAAAAGTGCAAAATTATTTTTATGAAAATAACGTGTATTAAGAATATAAAATTGCTCCAATATTTCATTAAAGCGGAAAGAAAAAGGACTTACTGTTCTGTATTACATACAGAATAACTGTAAACTGATGCTTTAGAGCACAGTAGGAAAAGCAAATGCTAATCCCCGGAGCAGTACTGCTAATAAACTGCTGATCAGTAGCTACTAAGACCAAACATCTAATGCTGGGCTAGAAAAGAGCAGATAAAAGTACAAAGTTGCTTTTAAAGTGTTGTCTCTGGGCTGCAAGATTTTTAAGCATCCAGTTCAAACGTGCAACTGAACAATTTCAGCGCCTTGCCCATCTTTTCTGCAGCTTCTTACTCATGCTTCAGTAACTCAAATCTATCATGACCTTTAAAACCACAGGATCCTTTGGGTAGCCACTGTCAGGGCTCAGAGCTGCAGCTGCAGCAGGCAAGTTCTCCCCACGCACCTATCACTGTGCCAGTCTGGCTGTGAGACACACTGCAGCAGTCCTTTCTACCCCCTGCTGCTTTCCAGCTGGAAAGGGACACCTAATAATTCACGTTGTGTTCTGGTGCTACCCATCAGCCCTAATTCTTGGCAGCCCTTAAGGCAGCTACTTAAAAGGACTAATGGTCTTGCGATTGAGTCATGGGGCTTTGACTCACGGCCCCAGCACAGCGTTCTACTGCAAGGCCTAGTGTGGGCTCAGCTCTCCTCCTCTCTGTCCCTCTCAGCTGCTCCATCACTGCATGGAGAACACCAATAACTCACTCCTCTTGGGCCTCCCTAGGCTTCAGGCTGGCTTTTTGTAAGGCGTTTGGTGGGTTCTCACGTGTTCAGAGTTGCCTTTGCTTGCAAATGGCTCCTCTCAGCTGTCCTCAGTCAAAACACATGTCATAATGAGTGGAAACATTAGCATGTGGAAGGTTGACCTATGCAAGCCATGGTTTCCTACAGATTTACCCCTGTGCCCAACACGGCTTCCCAGGTACGTGACCTCAAGCCCAGGCTCTGCACTCTTTCACCACAACACATACTTCCTCTCTCTCACCTTTTGCAGCTCACAAACACTGCAAGCACCCAGCATCCTTCAGCCTTCCTCCCCAGCAGCTCTCAATGGGGGCAAAGAGCCCCAGCAGAGCTTGCACCGGCCAAAGGACAGTCCAGGTAAGGCCACTTCACTCTTGAACTGAACCTTTTTGTTTGTGTGTGTCTGTGGTTTATGACAGCCATCATGATGATTTTAAAGTGGTGAGCACAAAAGTTGAATTCGTTACTGCCATGTGACTCATTAAAGATTATTTCTAACCTGGGTGAAGTTTCCACAATTTGAGGGCCACCCTTCACACCAGAGCTTCACCAAGCGCTACAAATCAAAACAATTTCAGTAATAATACAAGGATACACAAGCACGTGGCATTTGGAAGGGTAAGAAATGAGGATTTACAAGTAGTCCACAGATACATAACAATTAACGTCCACTCACAGTTTTCTAATCCCTTTTGCACTTTGGATTTAAGTCCTTATAAATACAGAAGAGTGATTCATTTTAAGCTCCAGAATTTATTTACCTTTTTTCAATTTTGGCTAGCAATATGAACAGATCATTCAATGACATCACAGAGCACTGCTTTTGAAGGCACAGTTCTGGTCTTTTTTTACTATACACCAACAAGAGCAAAAAGTCTCCTCCTTCTCACCCAAATATAATGGAAAAGACTACATATGTCTAAAGATAAGATTTGCAGACAGGCCTTGTTGTACCTTGTATTGGATAACTAGCAATGGTGAAAAAGCGGAACAGCTCTGAAATACATAAAATCACAGAATAACAGAACCACCAAGGTTGGAAAAGACTTCCAAGATCATCCAGTCCAACCGTCCACCTACCATCAGTATTTCCACACCAAACCATGTCCCTCAGGACATCTAAATGTTCCTTGAACACCTCCAGGGTCAGTGACTCCACCACCTCCCTGGGCAGCCTGTTCCAGCACCTGACCACTCTCTTGGAGAAGAAATTTTTCCTAATATCAAACCTGAACCTCCCCTGGCACAACTTGAGGCCATTCTCCCTCATTCTATCACTAGTTAAGTGGAAGAAAAGGTCGACTCCCATCTTGCCACATACAAAAGCTCCTCTTTGACTCTTTCTATTATTTCATTTATCTGCATTGGAATAGCCATTTTCTTAATTACACTCCATAGTAAGTTACATTCCCCTTCACTTTCAGCTTGTTTGCAATCTTCATTTAGTTCTAGATCTTTTTCTTTTATTCCTTTCTGCATTGTAAATAGCATCTACAATGCTCCTGAAGAGTTCGTGCTTACAGGTAGTTTGTATTTTTTTCTGAATAGGAAATCCTATAAGGTCTTACTGTTGCAAATATTCTCCATAACAAAACCTTCCATTACATAACAGACTGCATATCTTTAAGATGTTCTTTTTCCTTATGACACATGTTGTCTTCTCTTTAGAAAGTAAAACTTTCCTTGCTAAGCCTCAGCAACAGAAAGCAGGAATTTACAAAGCAAAAAATGAGAAAAAAACACATCTCATGCCAATTACTACTTCACTCACTTTTCAAAGTTTTCTCATTTCCTCTGTCGCCTTTTCTTATAAATACCACAACCAAAACATATTTGTTTGCTTTGATTTTCAAAACCCTACTGCTTCCAAACATGAGGAAATTTCCCTGCAACCCACTGAGGTTACGGGTACGCTACAGCCTTTGTCCCATACTGAAACATCCAATCTGCAGACTTTCTAGAAAGCACAGAACAACGTGCAGCTCAGATATTTCTTATGTCTGTCCTGGAGGCACGCAGCCCTCTGACTGATGGATGTCACAGCCATCTCTGGCTCACAGAGCATGCTTCATCACATGCAATCGGGATGTACAGCGTGCTGCTAAGTATCCCGTATCTTCCCTCCAGATGGAGACGGGGGAGAACCCTTGAAGAGTGTATAGACACAGAAGTTATGCTGTTTATCTGAAAAACATGCCTATAATATGTGTAGATGGTATGGCTGAGCTTTGTCTCATAAGAGACTTGAACTAAGGCTTCCTCAGCCTGGCAGGCTGGAGCCAGGCACTGCCTGAACCCATGTAAAACCTGTCACTTTCCTACTTTTCTACCTCCTTGGAGGAGCAGGATGTTGCTGCAGCACGTAACATCATGACTTCTCCACAGACCACCAGACATTTGCTGTTTTAATCCTTCCTAGAGAACCTGCTTCCCAGTCTTTCAATGCCCCGCCCAAGGCCACTGTGGTATGGACAAGCTGATGCACAAAGACTGGTTTCCAAATTGGTTTGCCAAAGCGCAGGGAGAAATTCAGAGGTTTCTAAACTCTTATGACATGGCAAACTGAGCCAGTTCCTCAAGGAGCCGCAACACAGAAGTCTTTGCACAAAGCTGGAAACGTGGTACAAGGTATCATCTTTTTCCAACACACTCAAGACTGCAAGCTTGAATTTGACGAAGTTGTTTTGTCAACACTTGAAGCTGTCCCTTGGTCTTTTCCCTATAGTGATGGTCTATCAGTTTGAGCCTGAAAGGAATTCTGGGGTAGTTCACAAGGGGTGCCTCCTTTCTGGAGGTGTCATTCACTGCACCTGATGAATTTTCTCCTTGCTAACAGAACAGGAACCTATCGTCCTTCATGGACTATGGAAGAAGCTCAAACAGACCAGATTCCCAAGCTAAAAGAAGACTACATAACCGTCTTCATATCCATTTGTCTTCTCTCCCTTTTTTCTACTACCCAAAGGCTTTCCTTGTGACAGCATGAGGTCAATACATGGAAATAACCCACTGGGCTTAATCGAAGGCAACTACCAGGGCCTTCTAACTGCAGGTAACCTCACAAAGAGGTCAGGAGGGGACTCTGGTCTCCACACCAGCTAACTGGTCAGGAAAAACAGTTAACAAGAAATCAGTTCAGTTAACAAGAAATCTCTATTTTCTACCAGGAAACTTTGATGCTGCTAAGGAATTGCTAAGAGCATCATCAGGCTCTTGCACAGCCTGTTTCTATCAGCAGCAACACATGTCCTCTTTGGGTTGCCAGTAGAAGATGAAAAGCTAAATCTTAGGTGGTAAATGATAATCACTTTTCTTAATGATGCTACCTGCGTGAACATTAAAGGAAGGTTTACATCCAAGCAGAAAAAATTGGGAGAGGGAATATTCAGCTCAGTGTGGACACATTTTGCTGTTCTGTCCCTATTCCTCACGTAATAAAATCCATTGTAAGAGGTACTTCAGCAGATCAGCAGCACAAGCAATAAACCTGGTTAGAAGTTTCTGATAATAAAAGCACATTCTGCCTCCTGATTTTTTTCCTTAAATTTGGAAGGAATTTTCAGATTTCAGCATAGCTCAGACCAAGATAAATACACTTCTGGAAAAAAGGCACATTTCCCACAGCAAAGCTCTTTTTGCTGCTACTTAACAGCGACAAACGTAAAGTCTTCATTGGCAGTTTTGACTTCTCCTCTGGAATGATTCATTTATCCTTGGGATAGACCCGAGCAAGGGATTCTCCCAGCGCAAAGACAGACTAATCAAATCATTTCAAGTCAGCCAGGCATTTGCTTTATGCCAGCCGGCCCCAGTGGCAAAATCTCTCATAACAGCAGATCTCCTAACATTCAGAAAAAATATTCATGGACTAAACACAAGCTTAATTGCAGCCAAGAGGCAAAGCTCTCACAGCGAGAAAGACATAAATGTTATCCCTGTCTCCTCGTTCATAATCTTTCACACTGCATTGGAAAGTAGCTCGGAGGGTGAAAGCATGCATTTCAGCTCTGGTTTGACAGAGACCAGAAAACTTACTCTAGGTGCAAGGCAGCATTGCTATGTTGCATCCCAGTGACTGGCACAGAAAGGGCAAATTTTTACTATGTGTTAATAGTCCTACACTATCCCATGATAACCAGGACTTTGTGAAAAACTCGAGAAGGCTTGAGACTCCCCAGTCATGTCTGATATCCTTCTTCTGGAGTAGGAGGCCATGCACATGGATCCAAACAAAGAATAGCAAGGAAATTCCCATTTCCTTGACCTCCAATGAAGAAGGGAGACAGGAATCACATCACTTACTCCAAAAACTGTAGCTCTTTATCTTCAGTCACTGCGTGAGCACATGGCACCAGCTCTACCTTGACCATCAAGACATTTGGTGTGCATGCACCTCAGCCCAGGTTCCAAGGACAGGCTGCAGCATCTGCTGGGCTGCCAGGTATCTGAGCAAAAACCAGCTCTCATCACAGGAGTGCATGGGAAAAATGAGAAAAACATCAAGCAGTTATGCCAATAACTACAATGGTTGTTCTCCTCCTTCTCTCCAAGCTTCAGCAGCTCCCCTGCCGCACAGCTCTCCTCCTCACCTCATGTCCCTTCTCTCCGCTATTCTCTTGCCTATTTTCATTTGAAAACCATAGAATCATTGACGTTGGAAAGGACCTCTAAGACCATCTAGTCCAGCCAAAATGAAAACGTTTCTTCTCAGCTACACGTGGTTTTGAAGATGACTGCTTTAATTTCATACACACCATACACGCCTCCTGCACACCATACCATGGGCTCTCTAAAGCACTGAAGAACACAATGACGACACCTCCGCCGCGGCCATTTCACACATTCTCATACTCAACACAGTGCAGTCACATGCTCCCGTTCACACATCCCATAATACAAGGCCGCTATTTATCAATAAATACCTGAAGGTGAAGAGCAAAGCCCAAACAAGTAAAATCTGCTAGGATTACCTGCTGGTGTTTCACACCACCAGCAGCAACAGCCAGGGAAAAGTGAAACAAGGATGCTGCAGAGAGAGACCACAAAACAAAAGGAAGGTGCTGTTACAGATATTCAATGGGTAATGAAGAGGGAGGGGCAGGCAACAGAATCAGAGGCCCAACTTACATAGAAAGACAAACGCATAAATGAACTCTAATTCAAGGCATTAAAGAACAACTTAAAAACACACAGAAAAATGCTATATATTGCTCAGTAAATAACTAACTATTGGAACCCATGGCTGCAGGATAGCTACTGGAAAATAACTTGCAGTGATTAAAAAGGGATTAAATGGATTTTATAAACAACAGTATCTGTTGTTAAACATGCTAAAATAAAATTACAAGAGTTAATAACCCATTTGCCTCAGGGCATAAATTAATCCTCATCTAAGGGTAGCAGAGATCTGCCTGCATGTCAGCTCCGTATCTGGTGCAACAACTCCTCTCCATAGGCGAGCAATCTTTGCTCTTAATTCCTGGTATTTAAAAACTGTCTGTCTTGCCTGAAAAAGAGAGCATGCTATTGTTCAGGCCTTCAACTGACCTCACATAATTATTTCTGGAGTTTACCAGATATATAATTCCCTTGAGGGGCAGGGGTGAAATGCATGAAAGAGAGGAAAATAGTTTAATTGCTACATGCTTCAATATTCCACTCTTGGTTTCTTTAAATACGGCTTGTCAAGGCACTCGAAACAAGGGCATGAGATAAAGTTCTCATAAAAAGCTTAAGACATGAACAAAGCACAAAATCTATTAGTATTGTTCAGTGCAACAGTTCACCAGCCAAATCAGTTTACGAGAAAATTAGATCTTTAGGACAGACAGCAAGGGAGGGTTTTTAATATATTGGAACAGAAGAATTTACTCAGGCTGGTAATAATTAAAGCATTATCTAATATTGTAGCCAGTCCTCAAAGATGGGATAGAGCTGAAGTACAAACCCTGTGAGACTATGATTCCACCCCTTTCAATTCCCAAGTCCAAACCCATGAACCTTACTAACGGACTGGCCAGTGTCCAAAATAATTGCTCCTGGACAAAACACGAGATGAGACACGACACGTTTGATGCTACGCTGTGGTTACGACTTTTCAGTTTCAAATGCCAGCTTGCTCTTTCCCACAGGGAAGACAGCCACATGACGGGGACGCTCCTCCTCTGGATCAGGAGAGCTCCTGGAAAAACAAGACTTTAGCATCAGCTGTACATAACTTGGTCCATGAGTGATCATCAACACTACACTTCCAGGCTACCGTATGCCTACAACTTTATTACTACTACTATTAATATTTTTCCATGCCATGTAAATTACATCTGGCTCAGTTTCTTAGTGTTATGGGTCAACATTTGGACTGCATTTTCAAAAAAGGACTCTGCAGTGGTCCACTTCAATACCCTAGCAAGCCAGATCGGGTATGTCCTGCACCTTCCAAATCTCAGCAGAACAAAGAGGCTTCAGAATTTGGCACTGACTATCCAAAAGAGCAGTATCAGTGCTGGAACCCCACACTGAACTGATAAAGCAAGGGATATAAAATGCCTGCAAAGAAAAAAGAAAGCTCTGAAACTTAAATTAGTGTTAGAGTGAATACAAACACACTGTTTCAAACCACTGTATACATGTATTCCCTCTGCTACTCTACTGCTGAAACAGCAAACCGTGCATGGCAGATGGCATGATTCATCTCAAAATTACTCTAGCAGCATTCCCTCTATTAGCCTCTAAGGAGTAAACTAGGACAAAAACACTCTGCATGTTAACTTCAACTAGGCAGTTGTCATGAGGAGCTCTCAGGTCAGTCTACTTGCTTATTTTGCAGAATTTTTCTTTCAATCAGCAATTCACATTATGCATGGAGATGCCATTTATTTGTTGCGCCTACCAGGAGTTAATACAGACGGAAGCAAGAAGGGAAGCAACTGGGCTGGATGTGGAAGTATTTCCCTACAGTAAAGAAGGTCAGTAAAGAAGTCCAACAAAACTCAGGCCAGACATCACACTAATAACAGTGTGTATGGCAGGACAGGATACATTCATTTTTAGACACTGTACAGCTTAGCTGGGAGAAGAATTTCCCACCAGCCCAGGGGCTGAACACGGATCTACTCAGTTGAAGACATGCAATAAAGCTTTTGTGCTACCATGCTGCCTTCGTCAGGGATGGGACACACATGCCACATTTGGTGTCAAGGAAGCCTTACCGATCAGCCTGCCAAAAAAAATGCAGTTACAGC
The DNA here is from genome assembly GCA_016647715.1 of Pavo muticus. Taxonomy (NCBI): domain Eukaryota; kingdom Metazoa; phylum Chordata; class Aves; order Galliformes; family Phasianidae; genus Pavo; species Pavo muticus. Next base: position 1,319,538 of record JACDJE010000297.1, on the reverse strand, counting down.
ACCCTGTCCTCAGTCCCCCTCCTTCAAACAAAAGGCAGGAGCCAGCCGTGCAGGGCAACTTCTTCCAGGAAAATACTAAAACATACGAAATAACAAATCTAGATCCCAGCTGCAAGGAAGGCTGAGAGCTCACCCACAGACTCGTTGGACTCAATGACTTCAACTGAAACTCCATCCCTCACTTAAAAAAAAATTCTAAACACGCTTAAAAGATGCTCTAGACTATGCTGACAGTACAAAAATTCACTGCAGTGCAAGACACATCCCCAGATCGACTGCAACATTAATTGCCCAGACTCTGGCTAAAAATCTCCTTCCAAAATAAACAGTCCACAAGAACTACTTTATTTTTTGCTCCATCAGCAATAAGCCTTGGTCAACAGAAGCAGAATATATTGTGTGCTTTAATCCCCAGGTTAATCAAGGAGGAGGTGAAATCAATAACACAGCTGCCCTCATCTTTGGGGAGAAAGTGGTGAAACTGTTCTTTATGCCACCTCTTCAAAGAGGTGTTTTCTACATGCGTATACCCTACCACGTCAGCCTGGTTGCATAACCAGGTTGTGCAATAATTGCAAATTCATTTACATCTTCATTTTTGTTCCAGTGCTCCAGAATGGGGAAGCAACAAAAACCATTGAACGACAGGATGAACTCTGCATTACTCCTCTCCTACACTGTGAGGCAGCTCCTTGAGGATGCTCTGCAGAGAGCTTGGACACAGTGAGAGTGAAACATGACTGCTCACCTGGAGCAGATGTTTGGAGCAAGGCTTTAGTTAGCAACCTCAAAGCAAAGGATGACTTCATAGCATCAGGAGATGACTGGTGCCGGCTCAGACTGCAAGCAGAGGAGATTATGCTTTCTCCTTTTAATACTTATTGCTGTGTAATTGCCATAGAACTGTAAAGAAGAAGTAGGCAAGAGTGCAGTATCAGGTTTTCATAGACTAAACGAACTGGATTATTCAAGAGTGACTCAAGTTTCCTAACAAGCATGGAACAGTCTGCATTAAGATAGCATCTACTTATTTCCCAAAAAATCAATTGCAACAGGCTGCATTTTAAAATACTGCTTTAACCTCCTGTCCTCACTTTTATTTCAAGAGCATACATACTGGATTTACTGTATTTGTGAGTCGGGGTACAACACATCAGCAACACCAGAGCTTAGACCTGCATTACTATTCGGCTTGCTAGAATACGCACTTGTTTCACTTTAGGAAACATCCAGTTAAACTGACAGCATATTCAGCAAGGAAGAAGAGAAAATAAGGTGGGAAAGAACTTACTCATCCAGCTTGAACTGAGAGTTCAGCCTTCTCTGCCACTCTCCAAGTTTTTCAAGCATTATGCCACTTGCATTTAAATGCAGAAGTGCCTTTCACCTCAGTGCTGCCCCAAGGATAGCAGGGCATAACTATGGAAAAAAGGAAGTTGCTCTGATTTGAGCACAGTGTCACATTCCAGGTTTTCATATCTGAATGCATATATGCATATGTATATGTATATACTAGTGTGTGTGTTATGTGTGGGTTTTGGTGTTGCTTCCTTCTCTATAAACTCCTAGATATTAATCAAGACCTAAATTTATCTTGCTAGATAAAAATATGTAGTACATTTTTATTTATGTTTGAATTATATAACATATTTTGTTCAGATAAGACATGAGGCAGTATCCTCATCCTGACTGCCAAACACCTTCTGGCTAGACGTGCATATCCTTCAGTTGACCAGAACCCAGTTGCAACGGGCAGGGCAGAAGCAGGACAAGTGCTGCAGCAGTGTCCAGCAGGCAAACACCACCTGCAAATGGCTGAGCCAGATCTGGCTCTTGCATCTTAACCTTCATTAACATCACAACAAAGCTCATTTATAAAAAAAAAAATAATAATAATAAAGAATAAAAATAGCATAGACACATAGAATGGTTTGAGATGGAAGAGTCCTTAAAGATCATCCATTCCAGTTCCTCTGGGACAACCTCCCACTAGACCAGGCTGCCCAGGGCCCCCATCCAACCCAGCCTTGAATGCCTCCAGGGATGGGGCACCCACAGCTCCTCTGCGCAGTCTGTGCCAGCGCCTCACAACCCTCTTGGTAAAGAATTTCTTCCTTCTAATGTCTAGTCTAAATCTACCCTCTTATAGTTTAAAGCAGTTATGACACTTGCAGCATGGATTCTTCCCTTCAGCACAGCCATTCTTCTCATCCTGAAGCTCAAGAGCTGAAGCATCTCACTGAAAAACAGATGCAGCAGCAAGCCATCCTCCCAAGAGGCCAAGGGATGAAAACCTTACCTGTTTTGAATGGTTTTAACCTTTTAACCAGGCACCCTGCCAGCACCAGGGCAGCAGCCAGGCCCCAAGCCTCCCCCAGGAGCCCCCCATCTTGAACCCCCTCACCTCCTCACACCATCCGACAAGAGTTATCCCTCTTCCCTCAGCCCACCACCACGATGCCTGCAGAGCTGGGTTTTCTGGGAGAAAGGGTTGTGGGGGCTGCAAACAATTTTGTTTAATTCGAAAGTTCGCATTTAATCAGAGTATTTTTGGAAAGAGAAATCAACACATTAACGACAAACGGGAGCACGCAGCAGATAATCCTTTCACATCCTGACAGCAGAGAAGTGCGGAGGCCTGCTATGAAGCATCTCTGAATAACAACTTCTTCATTTTTTGAATACCTAATTAAGAGTTTCTACATATTGCAAAGCCCTGCTATAAGATATAATTTAGTTGGCAAACACTAAAGATCTCTCACTCCGTAAGTAGGCTTTTGGCAATCAAAATTTGAATCTGGATATATGTACAGCTCAGGTAGTTTATTTTTTATTCAAACAATTACATTCCAATTAGCAGATTAAGTTGAATCAGTTTTAACCAAATGCAAGCTACAGGCAAATCAGCACCCCCCACCACCACAAGAGAATATTTTTGGATTGTTGATATCCTTAACCCCATTAGCTGCTTCAAATACATTCAAACACACATTAAAGGACAGCAGCCAAAGTGAAACGAGTTGTCTGCATCTAAAAACACTACAGATGCCAAAAGACAGCACCAACTTGGACCCAAAATTCACGCATGCCAAAAACCATTTGCAACCGTGCTAATTCACAGTCTGGGAACTGAAAGGCAGCTCAATATAACACAACGGGCAACAAATCCATTCCTTTAATTTCAGTCGCCAAATTTAATTAATTTCCAGCCAGGCAAACATTAAGCATTTCTGCTGACCTTGCAGGATGTAAGCTCCTTTGCACAATAAATGCGGTCTAACAAGTCACCACATTTATAGCGAGTTGCTTCAGCCTTATCTGTGTAGTTTGAAAAGTCAGTGATGGGTAATTGAAACTCCACCCACGTCACAGTTTCTGGAGCTAAGCATAAGAAAACTGAAGAAGTTGTTACTTTTTCATTGCAAGCAAGACTGCAAACAGTATTTGGATAATTAAAGTCCATACTTTGAACTATGCAGATAGTTCTTATTTGGGAAAGAGATAGAAAATAAAAGCCTGCAATATGCATTTTGACTTCTTTCTCCATAAAATGAATGTCCGCGCCCCAAAGCTCCAGAGTTCCTCTTCCTAAAGAAAAAGAAAAAGCAAAGCCCTCCGCTGCCCATTCACCATAACTGCCAACAAGGAAAATTAAAAAAAACAAAAGGTAGATTTTGGAGATTTTAGAACAGACGTGGGTGAAAAGCAGCTGTGTTCATCCACTGCCCTGCTCCTCTGCAACACCACCAGTGCCCCAGTACAGCAGGGTCCAACCGCTCACTTCATTCCAAAAAGTCTTAATCTCCTGACTTCTGAGCATGACTAAAAAGAAATATCTATTTCTGGCACTAATTAAATTAACTATAGGGCAAAGGTTAGGATTGAGCCTTTAACATTTTTAGAGGAAGATGCTAGCATGCAAGAAGTGCAGTCCCCTTCATCTTTTCACACCCTGATTTAGGAGATACATGAAGCCCAGCATGAAATGAGCTCTGAACAACAGATTCTCAGAAAAAAAAAAAAAAAAAAAAAAAAACTAAAGATGCTAATTAATAAGAGCTCTTACATCTTGCAAAGCACAGGTAGGAGCCACAGAAACAGCCCTAACAGCCTCACACCAGCACGCAGTTAACATGCCAGGGACAGGCGGGCTGCTCTAATGCTGCCATAGCCATCTCCAGGCCACTGACTTGGAGCAGCAACAGGACCACGCACACTTCCAGCTGTGCAGATTCCTAGCATTCCCAAAAATTAAGTTTCTAAGGCCAGAACAAGAGAAGACTTGTAGCTTGAGATTGAATTAAGTCTAGAATAAGAAGTGCTTGCAAGCAGAACTGTAAAATCATTGATATCACGCAGTGATGCACGATGCCGTGAGCAACAGCAAGTTGAGCAAAATGCCCTTCGTTTTTCCAGCAACTTTCTGCTTGATGCAGCAGCTGCTAGAGTCACAGCAGACTTCCAGTGACTGTTTTCAAACTCAGCCACCTCCCACCCCACATATCACATGGGAAAGCACTCCTAAACCTTTACCAGTTACTACAGAAATGTTTCCGTACATTTGCCTCCGTAGACATTATTTTGTAGAGATCATTAGCCACTGCAAAAAATCTAGCACAAGGTCTAATGAAGTGCTTCGTTTGAGATAATCATCAATACAGTAAAGCAGTTGACTTCATTCCTGTTACTCCTCCATCTCCTACACTAGGAATGGAGACCTGCGGCTGCTACAGTAACTGAAGATGTTTGCATATTGCAAACTAAAGCACAGGAATGAAGCAGCTTTGTTTGATGAACACACGTGAATAACATTCACCAAATATATTTAGAAGTAATGTTTGAATGTGAACAGCACTTGCCCTCAGAGATGAATGCAGTTCATGCTGAAGCTCTCTGTGCAGCAGCAGACGCTGTTCTAAACACGACTCTTCCCAGCAAACTTCATCCATTTCTGACGTGCAGACTGTCATCACAAAAAGCAGTGTTTCCCCCCATTTAAAACTCACATTGGCACACCAAACTTACACACAGAATGCTACAAAATTCACTGCAATATTAGTATGCACTGCCATATGCTTAACTGTAGTTAGCTGCTGTCAGGATCAGTGAATTTTAAGTTCCTTCTTCATAGGACTTAACGATAAAGTAAATTTATCCACATTTTGCATAATTCTGAAAGAGGAAAAGAAGCTACTTATGAGGTATCTTTGGTATATCTTACTTCACTGTTCAACACCCGAGGTTACAAAATCATTTCCAGGAGAAATCCCTGCTTCAAATACTAACTTTCTCCCAAAGCAGAAGAAGCTGAAGACTGAACCTCTGTAGGCTGTGGCCACGGCACTACATATTTCACAAATCTGTGGCTGCAAACTGTATCAGCATTTTTGTTCCAAAAGGAAAGCACTCATTTTGCAAAATATTCACCAGTTGTGTCAACAGAGCTGTATGTATTTAGGTACTTTTTAGAAATTGGAGAGAATCTGAACAAACATCTATCTCATAAGTCCGTCATTTCTTGAGTCTTATTTAAAAAAAATAAATAAAATATAAAGCTAAAATATTGCAAAATTGTAGCTGGAAGCCCAGCAAGGCCCAGGAGCAGCAGGCTGCACCAGCCTGGAACACAGGGCAGGAGCAGGTGGGCCTGAGCCGTGAACAGGGCTTATCCTTTCTGTCAGGCCTAAGTCCGAAAGACAAATGTAGATGGTAAAGAGAACACAGCTTGAAAAGAACAAGCATTTGAGGAGCTTCACCATTAGTTACGAAGGCACAGGCACCCTGCACCTGCAAAAATGGAGCTTCTCCCTTAGTAAGCAGAGTTGGAGCTGGTGACTCAAGCAGGCAGTGAGGGCAACATCTCGATGCTGAGGCTATTGCTAGTGTCACGTGTACAAAAGCATGGCTTTGATAAGATTTATCACAGGAGATAAATAAATAGACGTATGCAGACGTACATGCACATGTGTGTTGCACATATGCATAACACAGCGCATGATGCCAGGGGGGTCTGCAAGTCTTCCATTTACCTAAGTAGTCTTACCACAAAGAGACAGAGTTAAACGCTTGCAGGTACATAACCAGCACAGAGGGAACACAGAGCAATTCCTCAAGGAAGTCTTCAGTTAAAGTGACATTTCCACATTGAAACAGAAATGCACAATAAAAACCTCACCAAGATCTCCTTGTTCCTCTTTAAACACTTGAGCTCTGTACAATTATTCCCTGATCTAGAATCAAAAGCTTTTGACAACCATGAAGATGGCTCTTTCCAGCACTCAATAACACATGTGTAGCTTTCAACTCAAACATACCACACCCCAGCACTGATTCTGTACAGGAACCAATTCACTGCAGAAGAGTCGTGACCACCAAGCATGCCTATGAGGAGGCCACCCAAAGCCCCCCTCCATCGGTCCTCGGGCCTTCAGGCTGACGTCCATTCATCCTTCTGCAGCTGGATACCATCTAGCCTCATTCCTTCAGCAACGGCTACAAATAAATTTGGGTGATCAAGTCTCCTTGGGTCTAGAAGTCAAGAAGGTGTAAATACGTGTCACCTTAACACCTCCCATTGGGAAGAACAACCACCATGGTCACCTTGAGATGGGTGTGACAACAATCTGTGTTTTCTGCTTAATAATCTAATAATCTCTATCCAAACAATTACCAAATAAAGCCAGAGGTTGTGATATTGTGATACGGACCTATTTTCAATACCTGGCTAAAAGGCTGAAACCATTCAACAAAGCTTAACTCTGATAGCTCCCTTACAATAGATCACAACAATTCTGATATAGAGCAAAAACATTATGAAATATGCCCATCACAAAGGAGTTTCACTCTCTGCACACGGTGATTAGCCAGGAAGTTTTCAGATTTGAGTAAAAAGAAACCAATCCATGGCTGTGATGAAGCTCCTCAAGGCCTATAAACTGCCCTAAGCCCCACACGCAGTCTCCCACTAGCACAGGTAGAAGAAAACGCTTTCACTTGACTGCTGCGATCAAAGTTTCACTCTTCCACGCAACTTTCACAATGATCTCTCAGCTATTTCAGAAGCAGATCTTGTTCTTGCTTCAGACTTCTCCGAGCAGGGCTGCGTGCACTCTGCCTGTGCCCACGTCCCGCACTGCAGCGGGTCCGGCAGGGCACTCTGGGCACTCCATCCACTCCAGCCATGGGTTCCTCACTTTGTTCCCCCAGTGCTCAATGGGGATTTTGGTTTTTAGAGCAGTTTGTGCTAAGACAGTCTGAAATGAACCGCTTTCTCCTTACAGCTGAGAATAATTTTACCTATTTTTTGAGGTAACAGTGATAAATTCATGTTACCGCGTTTGGCTTCTACTCTTATTAAAAATGACATTTTCACTCAAAAGTTTTCACTCAGCAGAAATTCAATGCTATTACGAGCTTCCAATAGATAATGTCAACACCTCTGAACTTCTTCATACAGTGGAAAAATAAAAGCAGTTGAATTGTAGACGTTAAGCGGGGGCCACACGTATTCACAAGCAGTACAGCTCTCCTCTTATGGGTGACAAACACAACCATGCCACTGGGCACAAGGTGCTCTTTCTGCTATGTATTTCATAGGATTTGTGAATGATTTCAAAGATGCCTTGTTGACCCTCACAAATCAGCAGGCTGCAACAAGACGAAGCCTTATTTAGGAGAAGGAAACAAGAGAACGCTTTCTTTCTCAGGCTGCCAAGCAGCAGCACATCACTTCTTAGGTCAGACCCGCACCTCTCCTGCTGGCTCCCTGCTGCAGGTGATGCTCTGCTCTGCTGGCACCCGCAGCTCCTGACCCACCAAGCCCTGCTCCGGGCTGAGCCACTCTCCCGGTGCTGCAGGGGCTGCACTCCTCACGGGCTGGCACCGGGGGCTGCCCCTAAACCCTCCCCAGAAAGGTGCTCTGCAAAACACAGTACCAGTGCGATCCTGCTTCATGCCAAGCAGCCTGTCAAAAGGAGGACATACACAGCAAGGCATGGGCAGGACGCATCTATTTTCAGGGTAACTACTGCGCCACACCACAGGGTACCACATCTCACAGCACTCCAGTTCTGTACCGGTATTGCACAGCGTAGGTGTGTGGGCATAGGAAGAGGTGTGTGAGCCCTATTAGCTGCTGAAGCAACACAGGAAGAAGAGTAATAAAAAAGAAACACCTCATAAGTCGGGCAGCTAGGAGAGCTCGCATTTGCTTGCTTGAATTTGGGAGTGCTTTGTTTCAATTTTGTCTGTTTTAAGTCTCTTCTGCTCATCATGCAAATGCAGTTTGCCTTATTTCCAGCAGACCAAAATACCACTGAAAAAGAACACAGCATTTTCGAGTGCTGAGTTCTCTTGTCTCAAAGTTGTCACCCATCAATCACTCCTCTCCTAGGGAGGCTTTCTCATGAAAGATGTCTTGAGACAATTATTCTTTACATCTTATAGTCAAACACACTGATAGGAACTAACAAACTACTTTTAAGAGCTTCAAGAGCTTCTACCAAAAAGGAGTTTGAGATCCTCACCTATGTTTCTTTAGTAGGGCACCGCTTACCTGCACAAAATAACGACATCTACAAATATCAGATGGAATAATCATTCCTAGGTATGCAATTCATATATTAAAATAAATAAATATAGGATTTGAGCTTAAAACAAAAAAGAAACTGGAAGGTGAAAGGAGCAAAACTCGAGAACGGGCGAGCAGGGCTCGCCCGAACCAGTGCGGAGCCAGGAGAAGGGCAGCGCTGTGCCCTTCTCCCTGCAGGGAGGAGGAAGAGGAGGAGGAAGAGGAGGTATGGGGCTCTGGCCGCTCATACGCAGCGCTGCCGCAAACCCCGTGTGTCGGCACCGCGGTGCGCACCGCACGCGTGGGTGAGGTCGGGAAGCGGAGGGGCTGAGCAGAAAGCCGCAAAATCAACAGGTTTCGCGCCGGCAGCCCGCTGCTGGCCCTCACCGAGATCGCAGGAAGCTCCGTCCCAATGTTTAAAAGGACACACGCTCCGGCAAAGCGAGCTGAGCGCAGCCACTGGGACAAACACAGCGCTTACTCATTAAACACACGGCACTTCTGCAACCCTTGTCCTGCTCCTGCTCTTTCCCCATCGCTGTTTGCCTCTGCCCCATACCCGTCGCCCGACGGCTCCCCTCAGATCCCCCGGAGCCGCGCAGTGCCCGCAGCGGCGGCGGAACCTCCGCACCGCGCGGCCGGGGGGGCCGGGAGGAGCCGCGCTCCCTCCTCCTCGCCCGGGGCCGGCGCCGTGACACGGCGTGAACTTTTGCTTTCGGCGGGGCAGGGCGCGGGGGGGGCCCTCCTCCCAGCGAGCCGAGCCCTGCGGGGGGAGGGCAGAAACGCGTCTTTTTTTTTTTTTTTCTCTTTGCTTTTAGGGAGAAAAAAAAAAAAAAAGAAAGAAAAAGCAGCACTAAAACGAAATGCAAAAGGGGTCCCGTCCGGCTCTCACCTTCCAACCAGCTGAACTGTTGCTGTCGCCCTTATCCTTGAAGTAGGGCACGCTCTTGACCATCCACTCGTAGATCTGGGAGAGAGTAAGCCTCTTCTCGGGGGAGCTCTCGATGGCCTTGGTGATGAGGTCCGCGTAGGACAGGTTACCCCAGGCGTTGCGGCGCGACGAGCTGCTCTTGCGGGGCTGCCCGGCCACGGGGCCCGGCGACAGCGCGGCCACGGCCGGAGGTACCGGCGGCACCGGCGGCGGTCCCGGCGGGTGCAGGCGGCAGCCGGCCTCGGGCGCCGGGAAGTCCCCACAGCGGCAGGCAGCCGGCTCCGGGGGGGCGGCGGCGGGGGGCAGCGCGAAGTCCTCGCTCTCCTCCACCAGGCAGAGGTTGCTGATGAAGTCGGCGCTCAGCGCCCCGGAGGCGGCGACTGCGACGGCTGCTCCGGCCGCGGCCGCCCCGTCGGGCTGCCCTCCGCAGGACGGCGCGGGGCTGGAGGTGGCCGAGCTGGGCGGGTTGAACTCCGGCCGCGGCAGGGGCCAGGTGCACGAGCGGGGCCGCGGCAGCGGCTCGAAGTCGGGGTCGATGTCCACCAGCTGCGGGGCCTCGGCCATGGCGGCGGCGGCGGCGGGGGGCAGCGGGACGGCGGGGGGCAGCGGGGCGGCTCAGCACCGCCGCCCCATGCAGGCTCCGAGCACGGATCGGCGCGGCCCCGACGGCGCGGCCGCCGACTCCCCTCGCGGCTCTCGACCTCGCGGCTCCGGCCCCGCCGCCCTGCCCGGCTCCTCGCCCTCGGCGGCGGCGGCAGCAGCGACCCGGCCGCCCGGCGCGCACCGACTGCAGAGCCCGCCCCGCCTCCAGCCTTCCTCCTCCTCCTCCTCCTCCCGGCGGGGAGGGCCGGCCCGAGCCGCGCCAATGGCAGCGCCGCGCCGCCCGCCCGCCTCCCGCCGTGGGGCCGCTGATGCGGGAGGGTGCCGGTGCCCCCGTGCTGTTTGTGGGCGGTTTGTGTGTGTTTGGGGTTTGGGTGTTGTGTTTTGTTTGTTTTTTTTTTTGTTTGTTTCTTTCTTTCCAGCGCAAAGCCGCCGCGACCCGTTGGGGACGAACGCTGTCACGGAGCGGAGCGGGGCCGGGACTGTGCGGGAACGTCCCTGCGTGGGAGCTGCCCCCGGCCCCGACGGCAGCGGGACGGAGCGGCCCCCGGCGTGCGGCGGAGGCAGCCGCAAAGTTTTCCCGTGTTGAAACCGAGAGGATGCCATCGGCTTTGCCGGGAGAGGCGATCTCAGGGATGAGATGCCTTCCAACACAGCCGATTTTTTAACAAGATCTGCCTCATTTTCCGTAATGCTTTAACAACCCACTTCAGCCTTAGCCCCGAAATCCTCAGCGAGCCCAGCGCCGGGCGCTGCCCGCCCCGCGGCCGTCCCGTCCCGTCGGGCCGTGGGCTGCTCCCGCTCCCCTGAGAGTGTCGGGGTTACTTAAATATAGCTCGTTGCTCCTACAATATTAAGGAGAAGAGTAGAGTAGGAGACTGGATTTAGGCCCACAGGGTGACAGATTATACCTCTACGTACGCACGCTGCTATGAGAACGCTTTTTAGGATACGCCACGGCAGCGAAGCACAGAGTCGGTGCGCGGATGTGTAAGCGGGTAGGAACTGCTGGCACTGAGCGCTCTGCTGCGGCCGTGGTTGTTCTCCAGCACGCCAAAGGCGATCGCTGTGGGCTGCTGCCTGTCGCACCTCGGAGTCCCTTTGCTTTAAGTTCCTTCTGCCTTTTCCAAAGCCTGCTGAGGACTCAGCCCGCAGCTCTGTACCGTTTCGCCCACAGATCTTTTAGAAGATAATAATTTTTATGTCCATTTAAAGAAAAAGAAAAGCGAAATAGTCCCTGCGCAACCTCCCAGTGCCACGTCCCAGCCCCGGTGTCTGCCCGCGCTCCCCAGCGCAGCTCAGGACAGCGGGGCTGTGCGGGATGGGATGCGAACGGGCGCACCGGAGGGAGGTAAGGCAAAAGGGGAGCCCATGGATAACCAGACCCTTTCCTTTTACTTTCCTAGTGCCTGAAATAAAAGTCAAAGAGCCAGGCCGGCACCCGTCGTGCTGGAGGAAATGCATTTATTTCCACTATTCACTGCTTTTATTTTTTTCATAAAATTTCTGTTCTCACCAGACCTCTGTTGTTACACACATCTTTCCTTCCATACAAGCTGTGCCAACCAGGACGAGGGCTGCAGAGGACTCCCGGTCAGCACCAGCACATCCCCAGCCTGGCCCGTGTGGTTGTGCAGCGCACAGCTGCATTCTGCAGGTGGGCATCTCTGGGGTTCCGTGTGCACAAACAGCACCGAGCACCCTCGGGAGATGCTGCCACAAACATAATGCTCCATTCAGCTGCTGGAGCAGAGTTACTCCTTCCCAAACAGCTCAGCACGCTGCTGGCTCCGTGCAAGACGTTACCCCATCTAACAGCGTTAAGTTAATCTCATCTCATGAGATAAACTTAACAGCGTTAAGTTTATCTCATCTCCCACAATGCCTAAATGCTGATGGATGCTCCACAATTCATTTTCTACTCCCACAGCCCTCCTCCCACACTCCACCTTTCCATTTCTCTCCTCCTACTCCTGCTCCCATTTTCTACTCCTCTACGATGCAGTTTCTCCCCTCATCGTTTGCATCCACGTGTGTTTTTCCAAATGAAAGACTTGGAGATTGCCTTTTATCATCAGTGGAAAAAAGCAGAGCCTCTGATTCATATGCTGGGTTTGAGACAGCCAAAAGAAAGGTTCTGCGCTGCCTTTTTACTACTGTATGTCTAAATCACTTTCTGCGGTTTTGATCACATTCAGCAGGGGATTACATGAAGTTGCAGGCAATCCTGTTCTGTGCAGAGCTCCTTTTGCTATGTGTGTGTGCACGGTGAGTGAACACACGTGTAACACAGCAGTAAGCCATGATGAAGGATCAGTTTTGTGCCAGGTATGACAGAAGCCGTTGTGCTGGGAGGTGATAACTGCAGTCGAAGGTTGGGGGAGCTCAGCACCCCCATTTTCTTCCCTCCTCTCTCAGCGGGGTCTGACTTTACAGCACATTTGATAGCGTATGGGAAATGTTTAGCTACCAATTCCCCTGCCATGCCATCCCCAGGATTTTCAGTGCTCCATCAGTGTCTGGTGGCCCAATGCCAGCCAGAAACAACAGGCGGGACCGTGCTGATCCCAAGGGGCAATGTGTGGGACAAGACAGCTCTGTCCCCATATAGCACAGTGGGGCTGCAGCTCTCCTCAGTTCAACAGCAGAGGTGCCCCAGAAGCTTTTATTCATCACTGGTAAAAATGCATAGCTAACAGTGGTGACTATGCTGAAAGCAGTTTTGTAGCTGAGAATTTGCTCTATTAAACAGTGTTATTGTGCTCTTTGTATCTGTTGTAGTTTCCATGGAAATAAATAATAGGCATTACTTTCAGAGCAACCTACGTAGCTTCCAGGGTATCTGCTGGCTGGGCTTGAAGCTACCTGGTCTCTGCTCCACCTCCTGCCATGTACAGCTGGAAAAGCTGGTCAGCAGGAGCTGCCCATGGCCACCCCCTGCCCCCCCCTCCTGCTCCAACATCCCTGTGCAGTACCACTCTTGGTGGCAGGATGGAGGGTAAAAGTGAGGCAGCAAGGAGAGGTGAAGGAATTGCCAGGCTCACCAAGCCAGGACTTGCATGGTGACTGCAGGGGATGGGATCCCAAAATGTAGGTGCAGACAACAGCTGCTGTGGTTGGACCACTCTGGCATCATAGAAATGTCACAAGTAATAGTTAAATACATAAGAAAAGGGTCTAGCCCCCCTCTAATGGTCACATTTTTATCAAAAATATCTAGTACGAATGCTACTAGTGTCTTTTTGTACCATTTGCTTTGATTGTGTTCATACCTCTTTCTCTCCCATCGTCTGTAAAAATGTGAACAATTACAATTTGAGAGCAAGATTTCATGCAAACAATAGAACCATAGAATCATTAAGGTTTGAAAAGACCTCTAAGACTATCTCGTCCAACCATCAGCCCATCTCACCATGCCCACTCACCACGTCCCTCAGTGCCACATTCACACAGTTCTTGAACACCTACCTCTAGGGGCAGTGACTCCACCACCTCCCTGGGCAGCCTGTGCCAGTGCCTCACTGCTCCTTCTGAGAAGAAATGTTTCCTAACATCCAGTGTGAACCACCTTGCCACAAATTGAGGCCCTTACCTCTCATCCTATCACTAGCTACCTATACTTCTGAACTGTGTTATTTGAAGGAATCAGAATTTAAATTTTTGTCTAAGATGGAAGTACTTGGATGTTTTTTCATCCAAGACGGATGATGAAGAAAAAAAAAAAATAATATGCTGTTATTGGCTGGTGTGTTTAATGTGGCTCAGATTCCCACCAAGTGTTGTTAATAGGAGTTGGACAAAATCATATTCCGAGTAAGTCCCAGTGAGACATACATAGAGTCATAGAACCACAGAATCATAGAATGGCTTGGGTTGGAAGAGACCTCAAGGATCATCAAGCTTCAACCCCCCTGCTGCAGGCAGGGCCACCAACCTCCACATTTAATACTAGACCAGGCTGCCCAGGGCCCCATCCAATCTCACCTTGAACACCTCCAGGGATGTGGCATCCACAACCTCTCTGGGCAGCCTGTTCCAGCACCTCACCACTCTCATAGTAAAGAACTTCCCCCTGACATCCAACCTAAATCTTCCCTTCCTCAACTTAAAACCATTTCCCCTTGTCCTGCTGTAATCTACCCTTTCAAAGAGTTGGCTCCCCTCCTGTTTATAGGCTCCCTTTAAGAACTGGAAGGCTGCAAGGAGGTCACCCCTCAGCCTTCTCTTCTCCAGGCTGAACAAGCCCAGCTCCCTCAGCCTGTCTTCGTAGGGGAGGTGCTCCAGATCTCTGATCATCTCTGTGGCCCTCCTCTGGACCCTCTCCAACAGCTCTCTGTCTTTCTTGTACTGAGAGCCCCACACCTGGACGCAGTACTCCAGATGGGGTATCACGAGAGCAGAGTAGGGAAGGACAATCATTGGGACCCACAAGCCGCCACCACACTCCCCAACAGAAGAGGAAGGTGAGCCAAAGGAAATCCATAGCACGGCCCTTTATCTTAGGTAATCTGTCCAGTCTGAGCCCCAGCATTTCACCATGCCCCAGCTCACACCCACGTGCACACACGCCGAGGTGAAAGACTGAAGTGCAGCGTGCCCAAGAAGTGATCCTCACTGGGATCAATACAATAAATACCAAAGGTAGCGCCTGAGCGGCTCTATCTGCTCCCACTGTGTCATGTGCAAGCACCGAGCGTGATGTAAAAACAGAAGGCAAGAGTTTATCGGGTTTCAGATTCAGCTGAATCACCCGACCCACCCCTATGCAAAGGCCAATGTGCCTGGAAGTAAACACAGTTCAAGCAGCACGTATGTTTTCCAGGGTGTTGGGTTTCTGTTTTGTCGTAAATACGATCCATTACAATATTCTCCCACATCCTCCAGTCAGCGGCTCGGTGCTTTCAGGTGCCTTTCTCAGTGGTTGTTTTCCTTTCTGTATCGCTTGAGGAAAAACTGACTGGCTCCGTCTGATAGCTTTTGTATATTAAATAATTTGATTGTGTTTGAGCAACAAACTAAAAACAGGATGTTTGACAGTTACGGTGTAATTCAGTGGTTTCTCTTGAACCTGCGCGAGGGAAAATTCATGGCGCAGCACAACGCGGTGCCTGACAACCAGAATCACAGAACTGCTTCATCTCCTTCCCCTTTATTTCCCCAAAACAGTGATAGCTACCTGTCATCACCAAGAAGAATCACGTACACCCAAAATGGGCACAGAGGAGGTGGCACAAGAAAGGCTCACTTTTAAAAACAAACATATTTTCCCGTTGTTTGAATTCGTGCTTGAAAAGCATATTTATATCTACATAAAAATGCATTTGCATACAAATGAGTGCATTATGCATACACTACACATATGCATGGTATCATTATATACATTCTACTCTAGATTTATATAGATGGAGACGTGGTTAGGCAATAATAGTAAGGTGGTGTTTTGACATATATGTATATATTCCTACTCTGCTGGTAAGTAAGGCATTAAAGAAGGCGGTGTTGGGACAGGATGCTCAGTAGGTAAGGTACATCCCACACATGGATATGCTTATGGTAGGGCCATACCAGAAATGCAGCGAGGCCAAGGGGCTGCACCAGAAAGAAGACAACCCAGCTGTACTCTCTTGCTGCCAAACCTGGTAGCTCTGTTCTTCTGTTTACCTCTCTGTAAAATGGGTATAAATAATGCTTGTCTGCTGGGACTGCATTCATTAACAGGTTTAAACACAGCCCTGCTCTGTGAGAAGGCTGGTTTCAAACCAGCTAGATGCCAGCCTAGGATCTTCCTAAGCAGAGAAGCACGCTTTGTAGCAGCATAGAAGCAGGTAAGAAGAGCCACCAGCAGTTTCAGTTTTGCATTTGCCAAGCCCAGAAGTCTGAAACTCCTCTAGGATCAGATGGAAGTAACTGCATTTCCATAGCCTCTGAGCTTACCCACCGCGCTCTCAGCAAATCCAAGGGTCAGCCTCCACCTCTGAGGAAATGAGGAGGAAGTCAGGGACTCTGGGCAAGGTGAGGGGTTGGGCAGACAGCTGCTCTCCTGTGACCCAAAGAACGAAATGTCAAGGCCCCATAGCACCCCTTGCTAGTACTTTGTCTAGGAGCACTCAGGGGAGATGATGGCTACAGAGGGCTTAGATACACATTCAAACATGGACTTGGGAGTCAAAAGAAAAACAAATTATACGTAATTCCTTAATGTACGTGGGTTTGTTAACAACTTGAGCCTTGTACGGTTTGGTTGCAAAATGGTAACGTACATTTGAAATCTGGTGCAGAAAAGCAGGACAGATTGTTGTTTTTCTACATCTGCCAAATGTGTTTTCCTTTCAGTCGATATCTTCCTATATATGTTTTTTTTTCAGTGAAACCTTTCTCTCAACTTTTTGTTTCTCTCTTACTTATAATCTCACTCTTTGTAAAACCTCTGGGGTATGCTGAAAATCCACTCTGAAAACTAGCAAGAAACACACTTTTCTCACGAAACCCAACAGCAGTCTTCTCTCTGCGCATGAAACTTACTGTAAATTAAGACAGCAGACCCCTGTAACGGAAGACAAGAAAGGCAGCTCTAGATGCTATAAGTGCTGTGTTAAGGCTTCAGCACAGCCAGTCGGAGGTGCCGTCACCACTGCTCCTGAACAAGTCTTTTCAGCGCCTCGTGATGTCAGGAGGCACTATTCAGGCAGATAACAGCAATCTGCATATCTCTGGATTCTCTTAACCTCCATAAATAGGCACTTTCTTTGCTGCTCCATCATGTGAATCTAATGAGTTTGGGTTTCTTCATGTTCAGACTAAATCAGGAGTGCAAAAACAGACAACAGTCTGACCTTACATAGACCTTTCCTCCTCAATGTCCCCATAAGCAGAGAACCTATGGTGTGAAGCTGCCTTGAGACCTGAAGCCCAGCATAGCACAGCAGCAGGCAACCCACTCAGCACGTGCTCCCCACACCAGGCAGGTTTTGTGCCTCAGCCCACCAAAAAGCATGGAAGGGACTCATCCTCTCCAGAGGCAGCAGCCGCAGGCTGGGAGATGACTGAGTTCATCTGGGCTTATCTCCTTGGAGACTGAATGATGGGCAATATACCTCTTTATACTTCTTATCATAGAATCATTCAGGTTGGGTTAAGACCACTGAGATCATCTATTCCAGTCATCAACCCATCACCCATGTCCATTAAACCATGTTCCTCAAATGTCACCCATGTTATCTTACAGTGTTGGCTCTTGCTTCAATCGCATCCCTCCAATTCACTGATTTTAACCCGTGCTGATCACTTGGAAGCTGGAGAAGGAGCGAAGGTGATGTTCGGTCATCCCATGGAGGTCTCTGTGAAGGATGGAAAGGTGGCTCTGGGGATAACTGCTGAGATAAGAAAAGGAGAAGGACAAAGAAGACCAAAAATACACCATCCCATTCCTCAAAAATGATCAAAGTCTGCAAGTAGAGATCATGCAACTTACCGGGAGCACACTGAATTTCATAGCAGCTGACTGGTCATCACAGACTGTAGTTTCCAGTGATTGTCCAATATTTCTGACCCACCAAAACACTTCTCATTTTTGTTCATTCATTCTTCCGACAGATCTTCAGGAATGTATCTCCATTCTACTGCAATTTGGCAGCACCGGGGGGTTTGCATTAAAATCTATCCCCTCGAATCTTGTTTCTCCAGGTACAAGAAAGTACTCTGCAGCCTGACACAGCCCAGAGGAAAGTCCCAAAAGTCCCTTCAGGAGGAGCTGCCCAGATCACCTCATCCACACTTTGGCTTTCAGCATGAGCTGGCTGCAGGTAAGAAAGGAGACTCAGCAGTCACTGGTGCTGTGAAAGCAGCGGCCAGAGCAGCTCAGCAGCCAGATGGGTGGCTTGCAAAACATCAGCTGTGGAGCACTGGCACACTGATTTCTCAACCTTTAATCCCAAACCCCGATGTTGCAGCACAGGTAGCAGTGAATCCTTCATGATCAAACAGAATTTTCCTACAGTGGTCAGAGAAAAACATCTATCTGGCAAACTTCTCTGAAGTCGTGCAAACGGGTCTTCAAAAACATCTACGTCAATGGATTCTGTCTTTGATATTTTAAGCGAATTCATGTGCCAATGTCAGATGAAATCAGCACTTCTCTTCCTCAGTGGGGTTACTGTCTTGCTGCCAGATTGCGTCTTGTGCAGCAGCACCGGAGCCAGCCAACGAGGTCTGCAGCTGAGCAAGGAAGTGGTAAGTGCCATGGGGGTAAATGCAAGGTCAAGGACGTGCCAAAGGTAAATGCTAAGCAGAGAAGTGACAAGCATCCAGAAGGGATTTTTCACAAGCATGCTGGCACGCTGTCTCACACAGCTTGTGACGCTCATGTAGATTTCAAGCAATCGCAGTCTGTGACAAATATTTTGAGAGTGCTTCGCAGGAATCGAAGCTGCGAGATGTTGAATCCTCAGTGGCAGAGCCAAGCACCAAAAGTGGTGAGTGAACTTCTTCCTCTGCAGACTGCATCACAGAACGACAGCTTCCTCATTTGCAGAAGCTTTTACACTTCTTGTCATAGGCGACCCTGCTATGAAAGAAGTACATGGAAAACTTGCAGGAGTTGAGTGTCATATCTTTGAATCAATCTGGGGGCAGGGAAGATGGAAGGCAGAACTACTGAAGCTGCAGAAATGACCCAAGAAAGCTGCAGAATGCTCACGTTGGGCATCGTCTCGTAGCAGGTGCCACGAGCAGCTGCTGCACTCAGCACGGTAGCAGCACCGTATTGCTGCCTCGTAGATGATTCACGAGGGCTTGGTGAGGGAAACAGGCAGTTCACAACAGGAATTTCTTCTAATGCAGCAAGTTTAGTTAGAAACCAAAAGAGCAATCCAGGCCATTGGAAACAATTCAGGAGTACAATTTCCCTTCACTGTAGGCACAGCAAGAACATGGGAGAAAAGTCCTATTTCTCAACATAGCACATGTGGCACACACAGAATCTTTGCTCACCTTCACTGTGGGAAAATGAAGTTAATTAATTCATTATGGCAGTAAAACGGGCCTTTGCTGCCTTCTAACAACATTTCCAGGCAGAGGGGAAAGTACCTGCAATCTTCACAGTCATGAAGTGGAAGAGTGGCTTTCAGGTCATTTTTGTGCTGGCTGAGACTTCTGGGGAGACTGGCACTGAGGAGCCTGCAAGTTGTTCCATTCAGCAGTTCAGTGTAGGCAAGGTTTACCAGCCATGACTCAGGCATCTGAAACTTAGTGTTTAGGTCTCTACCAATTACCTTTAGCTCTATTTGTACTTGAGAAAGAAAAGCCAGCAGAGAAAATTCACTTATCCAAATCCAGGAGACCCAAGGGATACCCTGATGGTGCCTCTGTCTGTTTCAACTTGAAGAGAACACAAAGAAAAGCTGGCTCTGACCTGGACATGAATTACCTTCAAACCTCCACTGCTGGGGGCAAAAATAACCAAAATGTTACTAGAAATATGTGCAGCTGCTTCAATAGCCAATGATTGTTCTCCAAGGGTAATCCCAGTTCTCTCCATCTACGTAAAACCAGACATCGGAGCACGTCAAGGAGTGTGTTGGTAAGCCTTGGCTCTGGCTCAAACTTGACAGCCACACAACTGCCAGGACAAAGACCGAGAAGGCTCTTCCTCAAACCATTATTAAAAAAAAATTAACTACCTTCACAGTTGTCAGTCAACTGGCATTTCCTTAAAGGCCTGTTGAATGCTGAATCCAGTCTATGTCAAATATCAATCGATAGTTTTGAGGCAACTTCTGTGCTTGAAGGCAACGTGTTGGGTAGTGCCATTGCCTCAGTTTCGGATGGAAAGCCTTCACATATTGCTAAGTTTTGAGATGACTTGCTGGCGTCCAACAGCAACGAAGACAGAGAGAGCATCTGCTTTGTACAAAAGTGAATCACGTGATTCCAGGGAAGAAATGGCCCTTTCAGTACCTAAAGGGGGCCTACAAGAAGGCTGGGGAGAGACTCTTTATTAGGTAATGCAGTGATAGGACAAGTCTTTAAACTAAAAGAGGATAGATTCAGATTAGACATTGGGAAGAAATTCTTCACCATGAGGGTAATGAAGCACTGGCACAGGCTGCCCAGAGAAGCTGTGGGTGCCTCTTTCCCACAGGAGTTAAAGGCCAGAATAGATGAGGACCTGAGCAACCAGGTACAGTGGGAGGTGTCTCTGCCAATTGCAGGGGGCTTGGAACTGGATGGTCTTTAAGGCCCCTTCCAACCCAAGCCATTCTATAATTTTGTGAAATCAAAACCACACCAAATACAACACCATTCCTTAACCAAGTAGATCTTTAGTTTCAACTACAAACCATCTTCTTTTCTGTAAAATAAATTCACAGCTAAATTTAAAATTGTATGTTTGGTGGTACTGTGTAATAGTAGTATAGATGGTATTAATAAAAGACACTATTATTTAAAAGCACCTGTGCATGTTGCTGTGGCGAAAGCTATGCTAATTAGAAACCTGTGAATATTGTTCAACCTCTGCTATTAAATTTACTTCAAAATACCATACCACTGTAACAGCCTTAATAGTGACTTAAAAACGGAAGCACAAACCTTGACTCGTCTGGTGTTCTGGTGTTCCTGGAAAGAGTGAGAAGATTGTAGTAATTTAGTCATCAGTAATAAATTATTAATCATTCAACCTCTGCTACTAAATTTACTTTGAAATGCCATGTCAGTATGGTAAGCCTAACAGCAACCTAAAAATAAAGGAGCTGACCTGAAAGTGGATTGGTGTCAGTGGAAAGGGAGAGAAGATAGATAGATTGAATTTAAAGTGTGATCCTCCTACATAGGTTATAGTTTGAGTCACTAGTGGCCTTAGGAGACCAGACTGTTCTTGCCTGGAAGAGCTGCAGATGCAGCCAGCTGGTGCCTCCATCTCTACAGAGTAAAGCAGGTTTCTCTTCCTCTCAGATTGCTCCTTTAATCTGTTATTATAATGATGATTAATCTACATCAAAAGCTCTGTCACAGGGCTCCCCTTACCTACCAGCTGAGAAGGGTGATTTCTTCCAGATACAGGGCAAAAAATGGCCATGCAGCCAGTAGTGAGGAGTGAGGGCAACAGGCCAAGAGGAAGTCTCACCCAGCAGCAAACAGAGCCAAACTATCCCAGGGATGTATTGATGGCTGTGAGAGGATTGCTTTTGTCCTCTTATGAAGACAGGAAGAACTGCGTTGAAGTATTGTGCACAGAAAGGGGAAGCAGACTGAGGATTCGGGGAGACACCTGCAAGAAGAACCAAAAATGAACTTGAGGAAACTGTGAGAGATGAGCTGAAGAATGGAAAGAAGCGCACACACTAGCAGAGTCTGCCTCTTCAAAGAGCTATTTAATTTAAAAGAAGCAAAACCTTTTTGCAAGAATCTTCAAACTGAGAACTAGAGCACGCAGAAGCTACACAGTCAAAAAGGGAAAGATTCAATAGGAGAAAGGGAGACTTTCCAGAAGATGGCTATGCGTAGTGCCTGAAGCACCACCTTGACTATAGCTGCTTCATTAGAAGCTGATTAACCAAGAGGCAGCAGGAAATATTTTGAAGTGCAAACTCAGTTTTGCTGAACACAGCATCTCATGATCAGCTCAGAGCTAGAGGATCGTGGTAGAGTATATTCATAAACTTAAATAGAAAGGGAGAACACAACCCCAAACATGCAAACAGTTATAATATTTGTGGAAATGGAGGAGTGATGTGAGGGTCGGACATCATGATTCCCATAGAGAACCTACACCAAGAGACAAGGGCTCACAGGAGTAAGAACAAACAAGTCAGGAAGTCTCTGTCATGAAGGCAGGATGAATACCTCTGTCATGAAGGGATGGATATGTTCGGCAAGCCCATTCCCCCACCTGGGTAACACCTGCTGACTGTAAAAATATGGAATTCCTACAAACATTATGAAAAATGAAGCAAAAAATGTTCAGCAACAGCACATGAACTGAAACTCTGGCACACACACAACTGTGTGCACGCTTGTAAGGATGTGCCATGGACTCACAAAAGCATTAGGTGCTGGTGGAGGTGGTCTTGATTCCTTTCAGGTGAATATTAAATCTGAGGAAACCAATGTGGCTGTTCCACATTTACAGAAGGTCTTTTGGCACATTGAAACCCTCTGGCTTGAAACAGCTACAGAACACATCATCCCACTAGCCCAGCCCCAAAACAGTGACAAATACAGGTAGTTCTCCCCTCACCAGTTTCTTCCTCCTCAAGTATTTGCTCATTTATTGTTAAAAAAAAAAAAAAAGATGCAATTATCAGTTCAGCTTATCATCTTCTACACCACCAGCAGCACCACCAGCAGCATCACCAGCAGGAGGTCTTCTGGTGACTGATGGAACTGAAACTGGCAGGGAACGTGAAAAACAACAGGAAGGGATTCTATAGGTATATTAGTCAGAAAAGAAAGTCCAAGGAGAGTATATCCTCTCTGATAAATGAGAAGGGAGAGCTGGCAACAACAGACATGGAAAAGGCTGAGGTCCTCAATGAGTTCTTTGACTCAGTCAGAAGTGTTCAAGGACAGAAGGACGGCACCCTGGGCAGCCTGATCTAGTGGGTGTACTCCCTGTCCACAGAAGGGAAGTTGGAAATAGATGATCCTTAAGGGACCTTCCAACCCAAGCCACTCTATGGTTCTATGACTTTTGGCCAGAGCCAGAGGGGTGATGCTGCAGCAGATGGGACCATAGGGGGAGAAGGGTGAACCCTCCCACAGCAGAACCAGCCACCCACATGGACACACTCTACTGAATCACACTGACCTCATTTCTGTTGCTGAGAAGCAACTGCATCAAGAAGCACCGCTTTGCAGCAGCGTCCTTCAGGGAGACATGCTGCACTGGACCCAGTGCTCTCTGGCCTTTGAGGGATGCTCATGCTGTACTGGGATATAGAAGCATCCTAAGAAAGGCATTGGTAGATCTTCCTGGCTGTGCAGCCATGAAACCCCACTGAGTTGCTGCCGCTTGCTGTACTCCAGACACAGTTTACCATGACGCAGCAGCTGGAGGGGGTGGTCTCAGAAGAGCACTGGGCAACAGGCAGCTCAGAGGACGAGCAGATCCAGTGGAGCACAGGTTTTCTTGCATTGAGTATCCTCATCCTGTGCAGACAAGAGCTGCACTGTGCTCTCTTGCTACAAGGATACTGATGGGCTGAGATAACCTCCTTTCTAAGAAGAAAACATAGAATCATAGAATGGCCTGGGTTGAAAAGGACCACAGTGATCTAGTTTCAACCCCCCTGCTATGTGCAGGGTCACCAACCACTAGACCAGGCTGCCCAGAGCCACATCCAGCCTGGCCTTGAATGCCTCCAGGGATGGGGCATCCACAGCCTCCTTGGGCAACCTGTTCCAGTGCGTTACCACCCTCTGAGTGAAAAACTTCCTCCTAATATCTAACCTAAACCTCTCCTGTCTCAGTTTAAAACTATTCCCCCTTGTCCTATCACTATCCACTCTCATGAACAGCCGTTCCCCCTCCTGTTTTTATGCTCCCTTCAAGTTCTGGAAGGCCACAATGAGGTCTCCCTGGAGCCTTCTCATGTGAGTTGGGGATGGATCCTAAAAAGACTTGTATTCACCACTGAACAATAACATAATGGCTCTCAGGCTCATGCAGAGACATCTATGCTTATGCCTTCCTCCACACACATCCATCCCCCAGGGGAGATGTTCTGTTCCATCTCCTGTGCACGACCTACCACCTCTGTCAGCCTCTCCTGGCTCCCAATAAGATGGTTATTAAAGATTATGCTTTATGGGATCTTCCTCATATGCTATCAGCCACGAATGCACTCCAGCAGCATGCACTTCCCTCTGCTCCCACTCAGCACTGGCCAACGGTGGAACTTTGGCATCTCATTGCTCCTCTCTCCAGTTCCGTGCCAGTGGGCTCTGTCCTGACTCGGGAAACTTCCTCTGGGGTTTGGTTCTTACCTTCTCCCAGCAAAGAGAAAGTGGCCTCAGGAAATGATATATGGGAGACCCACGGTTTTATGGCTCCTGTACTCCATATGAAATAAACACTGAGGTGGAGGAACAAGTAAATCATCACAGACAGGAAAGAAGAACAATCCTTTGCTTGCAAAGGATTACAGGAGGTTATTGAAATACCAAACAGATGCCATCAGAGGGACTTTAAGAGCCTCAAAATACTTTAGTGAAGTATTCAAGAAAAGTTAAGTATACACTGGATCACTTTATTCACAACTCGGGTGGGAAGGAATAGCTCTTTGGCTGTGCATAGCAATAACAACACCAGCGCTTAGGTACAGGAAGTTAAGAAGAATAACACAGACATATTACATGTGAAGAGATAAGTTAGCTGCTCTGAAAGCATTTTACCTGAGTCAGGGTGTGACTGGTATACAAGGGACAGCTTCCAGAATCATAGAATCATAGAATTGCTCAGGTTGAAAAAGACCTTAAAGATCATCGAGTCCAACCACAACCTGACCATACTACCCTAACTAACAACTCTCCGCTAAATCATGTCCCTGAGCACCACATCCAAACGGTTTTTAAACACATCCAGGGATGGTGACTCAACCACCTCCCTGGGCAGCCTCTTCCAGTGCTTAACAACAGGCTTCACTGTCCGTTCTTTCCCCAGGTAAGTGTCCCCAGTCATCCTGAGGAAACTTCCCCTGGGAAAGAAAAGTCATTTCTTGGGACACCAGCTTGAGAGAAAGCCTCCAAACACATTGGGTGAGGGGCTGGAACTGAGAACCGCAACGTAATTTTAAGACTATTCCTAATTCATTAATGCAACTTCAAGAGAGATTTCAGGCCTTTAATCATGCAGGTCGATCATGATTAGCAACGATCTGTTGCAGTGGTTTGTGGTGTGTTTCCTTATAATTCAGCTGAAGTACAAATCTGCCTTGACAGTTTCTGGATAAAGCAGATATCCTATAAGAATTGTCCCTGTGGGAGCAACAATCTGGATACTGTAACACTAATTTCCATTGTAAGATGATTTTAAATAAATCAAAACCAACTGTTCACATGCAGGTTCTTGCACTGAAAAGGTAACTTCTTGCACAGCTGCTGAGAAAATCCAGCCCCATTTTTAAACAGGCTGCAGGGTCAACAGAATTGCTACACAGGCTCTAAAGGAATGAGTGGTGACCAGCTTGTTGTAACACAACATTCATAACAGCTCCGGGGAGCAGAGCAAACGGTTAAAAGGAAAGTTAGCTGACTCATTCCGTAAGTAGCTGGTGTCAGTCGTAGCAGCTTGGAAGTTAACAGATAAAAATGTTATCACAGCCAGCAGTAATATAGCCCTAACGACGGCACAAACTTTTGTATGAACGAAGCCTAATTAACAGCCTTAAATACGTGCCCAATTTGTATTTGGTAGTAATGTTTCAGTAGTATACTGGAGGCCAATTGACAGCTGCTTTAGAAGAAGAGTCTTGCATTTCCATGCCTTCTGCAGGAGAATAATTTTATTTGAAGACATGCAGAGACTTCAAAGTGCTACTCCCTTCTGGTAAGTAGGCCAAATTCTGTATTCAGTCACACTGGTGGTATAAACTGAGTTTACAGGAACTCCATTGACTTCATCAGCATAATTAACCACTGGAACAACTTATCCAGCAATGCCATGGACTCTCCATCACTGGAAATTATTAAGTCCCAAACGTCTGGCTTGCTTGTTTGTTTTTCCAGAGAAAAAAAAAAAGAATAAAAACTAAAAAATGATGTTCTAGTTAGAACTAATAAGCCGACTGTCTTGTGCTGTACGTGATATCAGATGAGTGGGCTGTATCACCACACTTTGACTTCACAAGCCACAAACGAAAGGTCTCGGTACAGGAGCTCTGTGGTAGCACAGCATGGCGTGAAAAGCCTTCCCCCCAGCAAAGGCACCATCTCATAGCATCGCCAAGTCCGTTCAGAGCAATATTAATATACAGTGAAAGAGATCCCTCTCATAGACAAGCCCTTGGCAGGGACCTTCGAACCAACCTGAATCGGTCTGAGATGGCCTGGACTCAGCACTTCGTCTCTGCTTCTGCTGAAAGCCAAAGCATGCAGCCCGATACTCACAGTTCATTTGTCACCGTCAAAAAAAAAAAACAACCAACCAAAAAAAAAACCAACCAACAACGTTTGAGTGTCTTCCTGCAAGTTTCTAAGCAATTATACACATGCGTCACCTGAATTATCAGATACCACGGGTTATTTGTTGATTTGTCATGTTTGGCTTCTGTGCAGTAAAAATCATATGTCACCATTTGTGGGGGTGAGTAGGTCTCTCAAATGGTTCAGAAGGGTGTAATGTCTTTCCATAGCCCAATTAAAATACGTAACTGCTGCAAAGACGGTCTAAAGGGAGCCACAGAAACTATTCAAATTAGCAGCTGCTCTATATGGGCTAATTACGAGAATCTGAGTGAGGAGAGGCGTGTTAAGAGCCAGATTTAATTTTTCATCAGAGCCATTTCATCCTGGGCAGCGTCACCGTGCTGGAGCAGGCTGCGTGCAACCCATCCCACACCACACTGTTACACCAGATCCCAGCAAATTAGGGAGGTTTTGCTGATAACAGGATCGGCCTGGAGCCAAAAGACTAAGCTTAAGGCTTGCTGAAAGCCCCCAGGTCTCTGAACTTCTCTTCTTTTAGTATAAAAAGGGCAAAAGCAAGAGGGAAAATTTGCCTTGGGATTTTAATTTCTTCTCACATTTCACATTTGATGCTTGGTTTTGCCTCCTCTTCCAGCAGCAACAATTCCTCCTGAGTGTATGTGATGTTGGCACAAAAAGGGAAAAAAACAGAGCCAAGTAACACCACAGGTCACCTCCTCCACCACCAGCCCCAGAGTGGCATCCAGCCCTGCTGCCATAGGTCACCTTCTCCGCCACTAAGCTCCAGGAGGCACTTGCCCTGCTCCAGGCACATACTCCTGGCACATCTGTTACCAAGAAATTAAAAACTGGGAGGTTTGGGGCTTTTTTAGACTTGGCAAGAATTCATCCATTCTCACCTCCGCCTCTCTCCCACTCTGCCCTTCCCCTTCTTTTTAACAGCCACTTTCAGCTCTCAACTAAATCTTTTACATAGAGTCCATCAGCACCTCTGACAACCACCAGGTGGGACTGTTCTTCCTCTGTGTCGCCTTTCAGATTTGCCCTGCACAGCTCAGTCCACAACTGAATACCCAAGTTTTCTACAAGCATGGGTGCCATGCTGCAGACTGCTGAACCTTGCGTGCCAATTTCAGGTTTCGGTGGATCCCAGTGTGTTCATCGGTGGGAACCGCCTATGCCCTGAACTTCTCCTTTCTCCCTTTCCACATCCTCCTTTCTCCTCCTCCTCCTGGTTACATGGCAATGGAAAGTAAATACTGCTTCTCTTTCCCATCATAGACACATGAGGAGTGAAGCAGGCTTTCCCTTCTCCGTTTCCTTGCGGTGGTGAGACCTGACAAATAGGACTTTCCCAGGGCAGAGTGAGAGGGAAAGCAAAGGCACACATTCCGCTCCTGGGTCTCAAGGTATGCGACTGGATCCCGGTGAGGACCACAGACACCCTCATCACCCTCTGACCAAACATTAGTCCAACTTTGGTACCTACAGAGCATGTCCCACCATGCTCACCCCCAAAATGATGTACCCTCATCAAAAAATGTCCTAAAATGCAGCCACATTAACTGCATTTTAGGGTCATAAAACAGGGCTGTAAGAGACTCCAGGTGGCCACCAGTCCAGCTCCAAGTTGGCTATCCTTTCCTCATCTATTATTTCTCTCATGTCAGACTCCTCCACTATCATGACATTTGCCACCATGGCCTGCTGGAAGGAGTGGAATGCTGTGGGGTCAAACTTTGGGAATGGAAATATTCAACATGGAGAGAAGTTGTAAGCCAAAGTATCCCAGGGACAGAGAGATGTGGCTATTCCCAAGCCTGCTCCCGTCACCAAAGGAGCACCTGAATGAGCCCCAGAGGTGGTCCAGGGAGGGATGCAGAGCCCTTTTTTAAACCATGGTGTGGTTTAAATATTTCAGGGCAGAGGATAGCACTGGTGAAAGCTGTCTGCTTGCTACATGTGCATCCAATTAAATGCCCATTTGGGGAAAGCCTTGCAGAAGGAGAAAAAGAACAAGTTATTGCCAACAGCTGGGGTGAATCAAAGCAAGCCTCACACAGCCCGCTTCGAACTCCAAGTGATGCTACTGCCAGGAGAGAAACCCAATTTCCTTTCAAAATCTTGTGAAAAGCCAGGGCTGCGACTCAAGAAGCTGCATCTGCACACCCAAACCCATCACACTTGCACCCAGTGCCAGGCTCAAACATGTTCCTTCAACAGGTCACAGACTTTTTATTGAAGCCTGGTTCAATGCTCAGGGCTTGGTGTCTGCTCTGCACTTCAGCTCATGTTGTCCCCCCTCTCCTCAGTTTTCTATGCAGAAAGTGAACAACTGGGCAGCCCAGCCCAGGCAGAGCCTTCAGCAAGCCCGCCATCTGCAGCCCTTCCTTTGCTAACAGCAAAACGTCAGGGCTGGGTATTTTAGCTACAGTTTTAGTCAGTCCTATTATCATCGCACTGCAGAAAAACTGCCTCAAGTGGCAGTTATCCTAAAACCAAACCTCTGCATTATATGGTATACACATAGCAGAGAATCAATGCCTGTCTGGAGGAGGCTCACCCCCTCCAACATTTCTTCTTGTCGGATGTACAACCACGAGCTGTCCCAGACAAGCTGGCCGCCACAAACGCCACAAATCTCACAAACACTTCCTACAGCCCTGGTGAGCTTCATGTTATGTGAGACTCAAGTGAAGCCTCTTCCAGCAGGAGCACAATAGCTGGGATACCCAAGCCTGAAATCCCCAACACTGGTACTGGTCATTTCTAATCTTGGGACTGATGCTGGGACCAACAACATCAGTGGCAAAGGTCCTGTTAGAAGTAACCCAGAGAGTTAGGCCTCAGATGCCACCTCCAAGACTTCTCCAAGTGAGTAACAACCTATAGGGTTGGACTTTGGAGGAACAGAGGAGGCACACCGAGCACCTGGAAAGACCACCGGGGTATCCTTGCAATACCAGGTCTTTAAAAAACACTAGATAAAGAAAGTAATCTGGCTTCATTTGTTAAAAATTTTCATACTTGCAATCACTGTAGGGTGAGGATATGAGCTGTTCAGCCTCGAAAGCAGCATCTAAAGCTTGCAAATCACTCCTAGGACATCTGCAGGAATCACTCATTAAGAAGGAGACATTTTGGGACTGCGGAAGTGGACCACAGGTGGGACCACTGCCTCCTGCAGCACACCAGAAGCCCCCTCACATCCCTGCTGCATCTTGGTGAGGTGCAGGGCAGCATGACCACATCCCTCTGCACCAGCACGCCAGATTGTGCCCCTTGGGCAGCTTTGGGCAGTTTTTATCCCTCTGGTTAGTAAGTCATACAGCTTGTAACAACAGCAGAGACAACTCCACTGCAGCCATGGTTAATTCAGACAATCGACCTTTCACATGCCTGGCAACTACTTTGGCTCTCAAAGCAATCTGAAACCCTAATTTACACCCTAACAAGGCAGATACTGGCACAATCTGGGTCTGGATAGTGCTACTCGGCATCACTGCCAATCTGATTTAGCACTGCCACACTCTGGCCTGTATATCTTGTGACTGTCCTAAAGCAACCTCGTAAAAGAAGTTGCAATATCAAATTCCTTTCAGGAGGGGAAAAAAAAAAAGCAACTTCCAGTAACTTCATCAGAGCTATATTTCATGTGAAACATCCAGAAATTGTGTTGGAAGCAACGCTGCTATGATGTGCATTTACACCTTAAAACTGAGCTAAACTAGAAGCGCTCATTCCTTTTAGTGTCCTTCTTGTCTGATCGTCTGTGGGAAGTGTGCATGATCAGATTTCTACAATTTTGTATCTGCTGATATCTTGTGGATTTCATATCTAACATTCATAGAGTGGAATAGCCCTGATCCAGGAGACTGGGAAATTTTTACAACCAGCTTTTGTTACGGGCTGTGAGCTCTGCTTTCCTCCTTGGAAAGCACCCAGCAAACTTCCCCTCTCAAGGGAGGCTTAGAGTGAGATCACAGTAAAATCTTCAGATATCCAAAATGGCAATCTGCTTGAGCAATCCCTAATTTCAGGGGCTAATCCCTAATTTCAGCAAGCCCCTGGCTTTGCCCTAAAATCAGGGCATCTGTTTGTACCTTTTCCCTCATACAGTGAGCTGTGTACCAGTTGTTGTCCTATTTAAAGACCAGCTCCAAAGATAAGATTATGCTTATCAGTGAAAATCTCCAGGCTTTGCAGAGTGTTCTCCATCCCAGGAGCACATCTCACTGGATCCCCAAAAAGTCCTAGCAGCCCACAAGGAGAACTTATACATCATGCATGGAGGGGTGAGGGAGCTTCCACTGTGTCTCTAGCTGAGCGGCACCATACCAACAGCAATAGGTAGGTTTTGATGGACAAACACTTAGCTGGCCATCAGAGCTGGGCCCTGAAAGGACAGTGCGGCACTGCTTTTACAGTGGGTTTTCCACCCTAGCTGTGAGGTTGGGGAACAGCACTGCTCTCCCTCCCACTGCCTCTCCACTTGCCCACTGGAATCCAAAAGGCAGCTATTTCTGACCCTGCTGACAAATACTGTCCCCTTTCTCTGCTTCCCTTCCTGGCGGGTGATGGGGTGCAGCACTGGGGCCATAAATGAATCATCACCACCCACAGGCAAGCAGCAACATGGGGCAGGGGCTGGTTGGGAAGACAGCTCTAAAACTGCAAGGGAGGGTAGGTTTCCTGGCGGAGTCCCAGCTCATCGCTCACACTGCAAGGCCACTTTTTGTGTGGAACGAACCCACCGAGCTCTGGTGACCACGCACAAGCAGCTAAGCTCCTCCAACAAGTGCCTTGATCCGACTGCCCTTGGATCTGTCCTTCCACCCAGGCTGCCCTGCTACTTTTTGCCCCCTCTTCCAGCTTTTCTTCAAATACAGACTCATCCCCATTTGGCATTAGCCCCATGTGGTACTGGCACCTCAGTTTTACCAAAGTGTCACCCATTTTGTGGAGTCCTCCCATTTTGGGATGCCACTCACACCTTTCCCTGTAGGCCTGTGCTGCCTCGCTCCTCCACAGGCGATGCATTCCCGAGCACAATCAAACCGACTGCGCTGCTCTAAAACAAGTTTGGGCTTTAATCTGTGGAGGGAACAGCACAAGGATTTGCTATCTAATCCCATAAATCTACACTGACATCTTGTGGAGATCATGAGACCAGAACGGCTGTAGCCACCAAGTGCAGAAGGACTGACTGACACGGCAGCTGAGGCTGAGAGGAACCCGTGTCTGTCAGGCCAACATGTTGGGCACCCAGACCTCACCTAATGGGCAGCCGGGCTGCCCGAGGGCCTCCAGTCTGTCTGCAGGGAAAACCAGTCCCCTTAACCTCAATCACTGTTCTCTGTCCGCAAACAATCAGGAAAAAGACTTTAGCCAAGAGATCCTTACAATCCCAGCTAAAATGAGACCATTTACTTTCAAATCATTACTGAAAGCAATGGTGTGGCTCCTCTTTCATAAAAGCCGCGATGCTTCAGGCTTCTCATCAAAGCACAAGCTCCCGAGGAGGAGCTATTTTCATGCTGGAATTTTATTATCTCTGTAAGCACTGGAAGAAAATGGACCTGAGTAGCGCTCCAGGACTCCTTTTATGCTCCTCTTCATCTTAAAAATATACGGTTTAAGTACTCAGGGAAGTGTTTGTCTCTGTAGTCAAGGAGTACAAACTCCCATCAGGCACACACCACACCAACACCACGGTATGACTGATCGGTAGAGTAAGAGCTGAAACTCCACCACAGATGAAGTCTTGCAACCAAAGCATCATTCCTCCAGCTTCCTCTTAATACCACACTGGGGAGAAAGTGTTTCATAGGTGGTAAAAATAAAAAAACAAATAATAAAAATCCAATTTCTAGCAAATCATTCATATAAAATAGGTTTAAAAAGGCAGAGCATGCCATCCAATATCAAAGACAAGATTGGGTTGGCGCACAAAGTAGGTGGCATCAACACCCTACTGCCACCTTCTGCATTAATACAGTCATTTGGCCTGCCATGGGTCTTTCATCCCCTCCCTTCAGGCATGGAACCATCCCTGAGAAGTTTGGTTTTTCCCAGCCCAACCTCTGACAAGAAGTGAAGTTGGAGAGACCCAGCACCAGGCTCCCAAGTACTGTAAGCAGATGGATGTCACCGGGAGCACAGCCGCCAGTCAGACCCAGAAGTGCTCAGATGAAGGGATGCCTGATGAGAGGGAACACAAGTCTGTACAATGAAGTCAGCACCGCGCCGCTGCAACCCGGGCAGTCTGAGGCTCTGAACAAAGCAAGGCTTGTCAGGAGAAGGAATGCCTGATATTTCTGGAAAAAAGAAGCAAACAAACCACCACAGAGTATCCATTTGGTACGCTACCCCAAAACCAAAGCAGCAAACTCAGCTAAGTACAACTTAAAAAAACAGCTAACCCTAAGTTGCAAACATGTGCTTTGCATTTAAGCTCATTATGATAATCAATAAGACCACTGAGGGGGGCAGGGCAAGATCAGCATTTGAAAAGCAGAGATAAAGAATCTACAAGGGCAGAAAGGGAGTGTTAAGAAATTGTACCTGTTCAACCTTTTCATTCCACCTTCAATCCATGGTTTCTGGAGGGGTGTAGGGGGTGTTTGTGTTTGTTTTTGTTTTGTTTGGGTTTTTTTGTTTGTTTTGTCTTTGTGGTATCCACATCAAAATACAGAAGGGAACTACCACACAACCCAAAATGCTTGCACCACTCTGACACCACACCTTGTTTTCTGGCCAAAGGCCAGTTCACCAGCCCCAGCATGGGTTTGGTTCAGGGCTGGGAACAGGCACAGAGGGGAACGAGCTGTCCTGTTCTCAGCAATCGCTGATCTGCTCTTCTCAGCCAGGCACCACATCTCACAGCACCTCAGCCTGCCTCTGTCTCAGTTCTTTTGACACCAAACCATAACAGCCAGTCTCGATTCCCTCTGAGGTGGCCAGAACCTTTCTGAAACCCTATTAGAAAGTACAACCACACTACTGTACGTTTGGATAAAACTTTCCATAGCTCAGCCATCTCCACTCAACAAGATGCTTTTGTTCCACTGCATAACCATTGCAACTATAGCTATGTATAGTATATCCTGGGAGTATGGCATTAGCAGTACATTAAGAAGTCCTCAGCTTCAGGCATAAAGAAGGAAATCTAAGCCTGCAGTATATAACAGATGCTATTTCGCCTTGAACAGCTCCCAATGCTGAATATATTATGCTACACATAATACCACCTAGACAGTTAAAAGAGGGAAAAACTGCCGTCATAAGAAATCCCCAAATGACCATAGTGAGGGAATCCATAGCTCCAGCACTGTCTCCATTCTGAATCCATCAGCGGCCAGCTTTTGCCCTTTGGGCCACAAAAGAATGTTTACGCTTGCTTGTAAGTGGCTAATCTATTAGCAACACTTTCAATTCCTCCAAGACTACTCCTCTGGGATGAACAAGAAGTGTGCACCCCTCTCCAATACATGCCCTCACCCCAAAAAACAAAAACAGCAAAAAAAAAAACCCCAAAACCATTAAATCCCTGCCACTTAGGCTGTTAATGTACACTGAACAGCCCCGTAAGTATACATACATACATATGTGTAGCTAGATCTGATTATTCAAATCCTGTTGCCTTGTATTAACTCCCAAATCTATATTTAAGCACCTAAGAAGGAATTACTACAGCTTTCCAAAGATGCTAAGCACCAAGAGCTCTTGTTAAGAGCTTGTCAAAGTAGTGACCTCCTAATAAATCAGTTTAAATGATAACGTGCACCTCTGCTGCCAGTGCTGTGAAATTCACTGCTTAGATACACAACTGAGGCTCCTGAACCTCTTTTGTTGAGAGCAGAACATGAAGGCACTCTGTCTTTCATACCAAAACACAGGTTCAATTCAAAGAACATACACTGATGGGCAAACTTGAAATACAGGAACACGCAGGCTTTCAGGAGGGTCTCTTCAAGCAATTCCCAGCATCATCAGCATTTAGAAGAATGGCATTTATTAAGCAAAATGTATCCAGGCATTAAACTGAAAGTTAAAACTATTCTAGTATCGAATGGATAGACTTTGATATGGTGCTTGTTTTCCACATTCCAAAGTCAGGAATTCTCTGAACAACTCTGTAGAAATCCGAACCTTGCTGCTCTTATAGCTAGAAAGTTGAAGAGCTGCTTATCCCTTCCACAAAATTCTTAAGTCATAGAAAAAGGCCATCTCTTATTTTTCATTTGTTCTGTGCGATTCTGATTAAAAAACAGTTTGCATGTGAAGCCACTGCTTTATCCTCATTACAAATCTTCCTGCGTGGACTGTAAGGAAATGGGAATAACCTTGATGGGGTTATTAACTGCTGAAGTGGCCGTTGTAAATTGCAGAAAGCAAGCAAGAATTCAATGCATGAGGCTGGAAATGCCCTAGAAATCTAAGCAGTGAGATGTAATCCAGGATTCTCAACATCTGAATTAATTATCTGGATGAGAATTCAACAAAAGATAACTGAGGACAAGTAAATATACTGCACTGCTTAATAGATACGAAGAACCACATGCATTTAATTAGAATAAGGCTCATCTAGTTACCTCAGCATCACAGGACTAGACAGAAAATAGTAGCACAATGCAGCTACAATCAGCGGGCAACAGCTCTCCTTGTGAACAGAACCAAGTCCTCTTTCTTGTCCAGCAGATACAGGAGATAAGGCCCCAGCTCCAGACTTTGCAGCAATCATAAGGAATCTTGCTCTAATCAAACATAATTTTGTGGGCTACTCAAAAACCAGGTTATTCTTAAGCAGCAGCTCCAAATGAGAAGTTGGTCAAAGGCTTCAGAACTACTGAACGAATGGTAGAAAAGACTTCTTGTATTATTTTAAGTAATTCACCACTATTATGCTGTGCATATATCTCAAGAATACCACAGCGTTTCACTGAGAAGATGAACCAAGGATTCATTTCATATGACCTAGTCAGTACCTAAAATTTAAAACGAACCAATAGAGATGATCAATGAAAGGAGACGGTATTCCAAATATCATCCAAATACCCGTGCATTTAATGAACTAGCAAAACGAAGTGTTTGTTACTGTCTCAGCAACAGGTTTTAACAAAGGCTGCATTAGGAATAAGGCTGCATTAGGAATTTTTAAAGATGAAAGCACAGAGAGAACAAGAAAGATGGACAAACCTGTTAAGACACATACATAAACGTGAAGGCAGTAGGGACTGGAATCAGATTTAATATTTCCTATGGTCAAAAGATTCTTTTCAAGTTTAAAAGACAATGATTTTGATAAACTAAATTTTAAATGCACATTCTACAAAATCTAGACTTTTCAGTTCCTTCTTTTGTTGCTAAAAGAGATCTACACATACATGGACACACACACACAGAAGTATGGCCTTTATTATTTGAAACGCAATTTTCAGATCACATGACTACTGCACATTTTCTTCACTTCAAGGTTAAGCACTTTCCCAAGTCTCAAATCTCTTGAAGAAACTCCTTCTTTTCCTCAAAATAATTCCGAAACCACTCAATATGTTCAATCTTCTGCTTAACGCTGAGGTATGGGTTTTTTGAAAGCCCACAGATGACCAGTTCCATGAAGTGGCGAATAGGTCCTTGCTTGGGAAAGTCTTCGAGGTGTTTCTCCAGAAAGATATGTTCATGAAATTCAGCACCATCATCCATCCCTACCGGAAGGGACACAAAATGACAGGTCGTTACCATCATGTAACAGAGGATTTAACAAAATAAAAAGGGATAAAGCTCGTAAACAGATCTTCAATCAGAAAAATTAATGATTATTCCAAAAGAATTAAAAGGCCCATAAACAAACAACGAAAAGTGGAAGAAACTGCAGAACTCTAAGATACTAATTTCTCCCTTCATACAGAAAACATCAGCATATATCCTACCCGTCTGCCATGTTACCTTCATTTTATGCTCTTAGTTATAAGAATATCTGATAGTAAACCTGCTGAAGGCTCATGCCAAAAATCTCTTCCAAAAAAAAATGCTCAGCACACAAAACCTTTACTGACCGTGTGCGTTACATTTTAGATTCTCAACATTCTTAACACTTGAGGAAAACACTTGACTGCCTAATTCTACAGAGGATTAAGGAACACAAGTTAGTCTTGAAGTATCTAATACAGAACAGTTAAGAAATGCTTGCATGTTCATCACAAGCCATAGTTTTAGCACCCTTCTGCTATCAATCGGGCCTGGGAAATCACTTTTCTAATGTTTTTTAAATCTGTGAATGTATTCTGATGACAAAATGTTGTCTGTCACAACAGCTGCTACTTGAAAGTAGTGACCAATGCAAAAGATGTTGCATTCAAAAGCATTCAGTCATCAAGGTACAAATGCACAGAAATAATTTTAGAAGGTCAGAAATGGACATCTTCCTCAACTTTCTGCCATGGCAAATCACAGAGTAGAAGTAACACTACAAGAAGAAGAAGAGACAAGCAGACAGAGGAGAATGACGTTACCTGAGCTATACTAACGGCTTGCTAATCTGGTAAAAATTAATCAGAGGCAGGAGAGAAGGAAAAAAAGGTTTTCTTTTCTGCCTAGCAGTGACTTCAGCTGCATCAGAGAAGGGAAAGAACATCAAGAACATGCATGCAGGAACCAACAACAGGAAAAGGGGAAAGACTGCTACTGGCCACTGCAGCAAGCCATTAAGTCTGGCCACATCTTCTGATGTTCCCATTAGGGCCAGACAACTTTTAAAATAATGTCCCTGCCTTCATGCCTCAAAGCAAGCACAGCGCCTCAGTAAAGAACTCAAACAAGAACCCTGAAGATGCTCTGAAGCCAAGAAAAACAGTGACAAACTGTCTTCTTTATTTTTCATACTTTATTTAAAACTTTAAAGGCTCCCATAATGCTAAAAGTTGAGCACATAAACTTCCTCTGTAGAAAATTTAATTACATAGATGTTTTTAAGACCACGTGCTTGTGCATAAAAGATCACTCATTTCTTGATACAAAACAAGACGAGGGATGACTGTTACCACACTGCAAAATTAACAGTGGGAACAGGCATCTTCCTTTTGAAATCAGAGTATGCTGAAATAATTGGAACAAGGTTCTGAAGTTTTTAACTGTACTTTGACACATCTGGTCTGATTAACAGCCTGTGATAGAGCTGGCAGTTCGAGAGGACTCAATTTCCTGACTTGATATTTTAACCTGAGAGGTGATAGATTTTGGAACGCTCCACTGGAATTTTCCACATGACCAGTCATTGTGGACAAATCAATAAAGATTCTTGTTTAGCTACATGTAAAGACTCTTTGTCCATCCGTCATCGCATCCCAGACAGCATGGTTCCAGCCACACTGCTACAACAGAAGAACCACTGGCTGCCAAAGACGCCTGGTCCACTTACAGCCCCAGACAGCAGGGTTCCAGCCACATCACTACAACAGAAAAACCATTGGCCGCGGTGGGTTTAAGTTTGCAAAAACAGGAGTAGAGTACATTTGGATTTCTACATGATGGAACAGATAAATTCTGGGACCAGGGATTCAATTCTGTGAAGAAACTGCCAAAATAGGATGAGAATCAATATCAAGAAACAGTGACCCATATCATGCAACTTGCAATTCTGTAAAGGACAGCTCTTCAAAGACTCCCAGCTTCAGATGCTAACCTGTTTTGCTTTCAGAATGATTTTAAAGTAATTCTGCTTGATGTCTTCAAACAAAAAAATCCACATTCAAGCTCTCCCTGAAGTTATGAAGTCTCTATTCCTAAAGTGTATGCTTGCTTTCTGTATTTCTTCTTCCCTTAACATTCTCTCCCTGTTGGCTTACCTTCACACAGAGTTTTGTTGTTGTTTGCTGCTGTTGTTTTAATAAATGGAAACAGGAGCAAATAGAAGCACAAAGATGTCAAGACTGATGCCCAGAATGAGTGAATACTGTGACTGTTTTTGCTAGGAAACTGATAGAGCAAAGGGAGCAAACAACTGTTCACCACCCAGCCACTGCAGACATGGAACTGGCAAATAGCTAGCAACTGTGTCTATGAACCACACCAAAGAACAGTATAAGCATTATAAAACACTCAGCAGTTCTAAGAGTCTCCTTCCTCTGCTAGAAGCTTTACTTAAAAGACATTTCCTAGTAAAAGGTATTATGTAATAAGACCTGAACAGCCTTGTGGTGTCAAAAGCATCAGGACCCGGAGGCAGGGAGGGAGTGCTCCCCTTTCTGGCAGCAGCCAACTGCCAGATCAGATCAGATCAGCCAAATCACCTGCAGGACTTCACCCGAAGAGTGCCAGAATGAGTTAATCTGAAGAATCTCTCATTTGGTACAGTTGGAAAGTTACATTTGTTTACTATCATAATCTGAAACGCTATGTTTTAAAACAGTCCAAGTGTTGTAGCACGCTACAATACTCAAAAATGATAAATACATGAAATAATGAAAGTTAACAGTGCACGTACCTGCTTCATTGTCAATTGGAAACTCCCACAGTATTCCTTCTTTTGTCCACTGGATCATCTCCTCAAAACCATTCCGGGGAGGCTGCTCAGTTACTGCTGCAATCTCCTTCGCAAATTCCAGATCCCAAATTGTTGGCGAAGATACTAAACAAGAATTTTTTTAATAAAATCTATCAGTATGCCAAAGATTTCTCTTTGGCTAAAACTATACATATATACATATATACACACACACATATATATATCCTTTAACAATGACCTTTACAGAGACTAGTACTTTCAGTTGTGCAAGCTTTTCTATCTTAGATGCCAGCATCAACTTTCTTCACTGAGAATTCTCTGTTGAAATGAAAATTCACTCTACGATCAAATGTCCACTGAAAACAAATCTGAACTGCCAGAGCTCAGTTTAAGTCTGTCACTCAGAGCATGCTTTTTTCACAATTTTTTTTTCCCCTTTTTGTCTTTCACAAATTGTATACATGACAAACTCTGAACTTGGCTAGTACACTATACTAAAGTAATCTTGCTTACTAAAGGAGTTGTCAGGCACTTCACAACTATACTCTCCTTCAAGAGACAACTCTTATTTACAAACTATAGCAACCCCTCTCCTCATCCTCTTAAGAGACCTAATTTTTTGCCTCTTGGGCTTGAGAAATCCTGATCTTCTACTCTTCTCCCAGAGTCCAGCAGTTCCTTTTGGGATGCATCTATCCTGATGTCTATGAATTTGGATTTATTTGTGTTTTAAATCCAAGTGTATTCATACAGGAGGAGCTACTCTCAATGAGTTCCTGCCCCTCTACCCCAGGAGAATTGGTCATGAACCCAGACTGAACCACATCACTGAAATGAAGGGAACACGAAGGGAGCAAGCTGTTAACCTTCATGAACTGGTCTAAGTTCTGTTACCCTCTGTCCCCCTGCTGTTATCAATTCACCCTGAACTTCCTGGGACAGAAATTTTGCTGTGAATTCTGAATAGAATCACAAGGTTGGAAACGACCTGCAAGATCATCTAGTCCAACCGTCCTCCCATCACCATTGCTACCACAAGCACTAAACCAGATCTCGTAGCTCCTCATCCAGACTCCTCTTGAACACTGCCAGGGACAGCAACTCCACCACCTCCCTGGGCAGCCATTCCAGTGCCTGACCACTCTCTGAGAGAAAAAGGTTTTCCTCATGTCTAACCTAAACCTCCTCTGGTACAACTTGCGGACATTTCCTCGGGTCCTGTTTGTTGCCTAGGAGAAGAGGCCAAACCCCTCCTCATCACAACCTCCCTTCAGGCAGTTGTAGAGTGCAATGAGGTCTCCCCTGAGCCTCCTCTTCTCCAGACTAA
Source organism: Pavo muticus (assembly GCA_016647715.1). Lineage (NCBI taxonomy): Eukaryota > Metazoa > Chordata > Aves > Galliformes > Phasianidae > Pavo > Pavo muticus. The sequence goes on along the minus strand of JACDJE010000297.1, from coordinate 1,279,463 downwards.
ACAATCCCAGCTCCCTCAGCCGCTCCTCATAAGACTTGTGCTCCAGACCACTCACCAGTTTCATTGCCCTTCTCTGGACACGTTTGAGGGTCTCAATGGAAAAGTGTTTTCATATTTGTTTTAAATCAGAAGATACTTTTTCAAATTATATCTGCAAATTTTCCTGCTAAGAACTGTATTCCCCCACTGCCTACTTTGATTTGAGGGCTAGAGGTAGTAAGAAACAGATAAAAGACAACACGAGAAAACAATGCCATAATTACTGTCCACATCTTAAAGAATACCTTCTAATAATGTGCTAACACATCTCCTAATAGAAGAGAAGTCATATTTTCCAGCTTGCAATAAAGATTATGTATTTTCACCTCTGTGCAACTGAAAACAATACTGGTATTCTATGTTCTGATTTATTTTTCCCAATTTGCTTTAAAGTTAATGGGTGTTTCAAAATAAATACTCAATACTTAACACAGAACTTGCTTCTCTATCATCTATAAATAATATTTTAACTCATGATCTCCACCAGCATGAGCCAAGAAAGTGAAAATGCAAGCCAATGGAACAAAGTATCAAGTAGCACCTCGGTATTTCCTGAGATTAAGACTTGATTTTTGATTTATGATCATTAAGCTTAGTCAGTTAACCATTTAACAAGCCTTCTCTCTTAGAAGGTACTACAGATTTTCTCAAGGCAACCTGGTCTAAGCTGAAAGAAGCTTATTTCTTTATATCTGATATAAATGTGGTAACGTCCACTTGCTGTCTTACATCACTTCTAGCAAAACTTATGCATCTTAATTTCATATTTGGTGTGACTACCATTTGCCACCGCATCTATACTGTGCCATCTAAGAAATACATAACTAAAATCTGATCATTTCACCTGAAGTAAATGTTTCAGCTCAAACATTAGTTACTTGAACGCCCCGGTGCTTGTGGTAGCAACGGTAATGGGAGGACGGTTGGACTAGATGATCTTGCAGGTCCTTTCCAACCTTGTGATCCTATGATTCTATGATTCTTCTCTGGGTGCTATCTTTATATACAGTTTTAGGTCATTACACTGCAATAATCCATTTTTCCAAAGCACCTTGGGAGAGCTTAGTGAAATCAATACACTAAGGATTAGTGCTAGTAATGGAGTTTCACTGTTCAGAAAGCAAAAGCGAGACTACTTTAAATGACTTGCCCATATTCACATACCCTCAGCGTGTAGTAAAGCTAAGTCATAATTCAGTGGTCTTCTTGGGTGAAATTCATCCTGCTTACATAGTAACTGAGGCTCTTCCTGCAGAACTGTGCCCTTCAGTGAATACAAAGGTGGATCATATCCATTTCTCCACTTTTTGAGTTTAACTTGGTGTGTATTTTAAGTGTACATACATGAAGAATGAACTACAGCAGGTAAAGCAAGGCATCTGTCAGGTACTACACCATCTTTCAACAGAAAGCAGCAGATGAAGGAAGCCCCCAAAGGAACCAAACATTCAGTCTACAGTTTGTTTCCACTCTACTCAGGCCTAGCTATCTGTAGAGCAAACTTTTTGCTCTGAGATCACAGCTTTGAGTTTCTGTGCCATTAAATGAATGCAAGAAGCTTTGGAAATGAACAAATTCACCAACAGAGCCCACAGACTCATTCTCCAAAGTGGTTTAATACTGTCAAAAGGAGCCCAATCTAGTGACAAAAAGTCAGTTTTACCTTTCAAATCATAGAACCATAGAATGGCTTGGGTTGGAAGGGACTCTGAGGATTATCACATTCCAACCCTCCTACCACAGGCAGGGCCACCAACCTGGTGATCTGGTACTAGACCAGGCTGCCCAAGCTCAGTAACAGAACATGCCAATTAGTACAGAAAATATTAACCCATGATACAGTGTGGAAGTTTTGTATGCTAAAATGTAGAGTAATATTAAAATTATTATTTCTTTTTACAGATCTGAAAGCAAGAAGTGAACAGGTCACGAGTCTCCTTCACAGCAGTGACTCCCTTCATATTCTAAAAACTCACAACTTGGCTCCACTGGGTTTTTCATCACTGAATTTCCACTAACCTGTTTTCAGTGCATTTTCCGTTTCTGGAGAAGCCTTAGTGAATATATTAAGCCTTTTTCCTGCTTTAAGGCTTCTATAAACAAAAAAAGAAAAATGATATTTAGTATTTCACAACACTTCACAATATTGCCAGATAAAAAAATTTAAAAGCACAAAATATTCTCACGAACTAACAGATCTCTGGAGAAAAAAAAATGAGATAGTGACTCTCACGAAATCCTCAGGCTTTTAACAGAGTGTTTATGGCCAACTGTGTTCAGGGCTGCATTAAAAAAGGGGTGGCCAGCAGGGAGAGGGAGGTGATTGTCCCCCTCTACTCAGATCTTGTGCAGCCCCATCTGGAGTACTGCGTCCAGGCCTGGGGCCCCCAGTACAGGAAGGACTTGGAGCTCTTAGAGCAGGTCCAGAGGAGGGCCACTAAGATGATCAGAGGGCTGGAGCCCTCTGTCCTATGAGGACAGGTTGAGGGAACTGGGCTTGTTTAGCTTGGAAAAGAGAAGACTCCAGGGAGACCTCCTTGCGGCCTTCCAGAACTTGAAGGGAACATAAAAACAGGAGGGGGAACGGCTGTTTATGAGGGTGGATAGTGATAGGACAAGGGGGAATGGTTTTAAACTGAGACAGGGGAGGTTTAGGTTTGATATTAGGAGGAAGTTTTTCACACAGAGGGTGGTGACGCACTGGAACAGGTTGCCCAAGGAGGCTGTGGATGCCCCATCCCTGGAGGCATTCAAGGCCAGGCTGGATGTGGCTCTGGGCAGCCTGGTCTGGTGGTTGGCAACCCTGCACATAGCAGGGGGGTTGAAACTAGATGATCATTGTGGTCCTTTTCAACCCAGGCCATTCTATGACTGAATTATTACTCTGTAACAGAGCTTCCCAAAACACTTCTGCGTGAAAGAATGAGCAAAAGTCAAATATTACATTTGCAATCATTTTTTACTGAAATATTTAGGAATCAGAACACAGTTCAACAGTATGAAACTACAGTACTGATTAACTCCACAAAGTTGTAACTAAAAAGAGAATTTGGTGATTGGTTTTTTTTAATGTAAATATTATTACACAATTCGGGAAGAGAAAAGGCAACAGTTTAAACAAACAATTCCTGCTTTCTGACATAAATAGCCTTTTTGGAAGATTACACAGCCACCTCCTGTGCCATATGGAAAGCACATAAAGCATATCTGTATGATATATTTTAAACAGCATATGACCCTGGTGCTCTCCCTTCTGAGTATGAAAATATTTTATTGTATCTATTTTTAAATAGGCAAGAGCCTATACTAAAATATATATATATATATATATACACATAAATTCCAAGTGCTCAACAACTAATCAAAACAAATTTTCGTATAAACAGAAACTAAGGAAAACCAATGGCTTTACTGTAGAACACACAGCCTTAGGACAAACGATTCTTTTAATCATGCAGTCGTCCTTGGTTTTGTAGGTTCCCACTGAAATTCTAACAGTTCCCACATAATGTTAATACATATTCACAGCTGCCCTGGCAACATCTGCCTTTCTTGACATTAGAATTTCACCTCTCTGGTTTTACTGCAGATTTCTGATGGCAAACCTGCTCTTGTCATATTACATTTTACTGATGTAACTACCCTGGATCCACTTCAGCACAGAGCAATCTAATTACATAGCCTTACAAGAATGTTGATTTAGGATTATATTTTCCTATCTGTGTGTTAACTCCCCAAAACATTGGCTGAAGACAGAAGAATGACTTGGAAGAACATTTACTTGAAGATGACTAGTTCAAGTTACTACAAAGCAAGTCAGCCATGTAACTGAAACCTCCTAACTCAGTAAGTCTATTCTTCCTAATCGTTCTTCGCATATGATCAAACAGTAAGTACACCTGTTAGAAATTCAGGGATGCAGAAGAAAACCTACGACTAAAACTGCAGACAGTTTGTTCGTTACAAATACGTTACAAATTATTTCAGGGTACTGTTCCTAAAGTTTTAAAACATGTAAAATTTCATCACACAAAGAGGGCAAGAAGGCTTCTCACATACCCCGCAGAGAAGGACCTGGGGGCCCTGGTAGATGAAAAACTTAACAGGAGCCAGCAGCGTGCTCTTGCAGCTCAGAAAGCAAATGGTATCCTGGGCTCCATCAGAAGAGGAGTGGCCAGCAGGGACAGGGAGGTGATTGTCCCTCTCTACTCTGCTCTCGTGAGGCCCCATCTGGAGTACTGCGTCCAGGTCTGGGGACCCCAATACAAGAAAGACAGGGAGCTGTTGGAGAGGATCCAGAGGAGGGCCACAAAGATGATCAGAGGGCTGGAGCACCTCCCCTACAAAGACAGGCTGGGGGAGCTGGGCTTGTTCAGCCTGGAGAAAAGAAGGCTGCAGGCCTGGTCTAGTGGTGACCCTGCACATAGCAGGGGGGTTGAAACTAGATGATCACTGTGGTCCTTTTCAACCCAGGCCATACTATGATTCTATGACCTCACTGCAGCCTTTTAGTACCTAAAGGGAGCCTAAAAGAGGAGGGGAATCAACTCTTTGAAGGGATAGATAATAGCAGGACAAGGGGAAATGGTTTTAAATTGAAAGAGGGAAGATACAGGTTGGATGTCAGGGGGAAGTTCTTTACTGTGAGAGTGGTGAGGTGCTGGAACAGGCTGCCCAGAGAAGCTGTGGATGCCCCGTCCCTGGAGGTGTTCAAGGCCAGGTTGGATGGGGCCCTGGGCAGCCTGGTCTAGTATTAAATGTGGAGGTTGGTGGCCCTGCCTGTGTCAGGGGGGTTGGAGCTTCATGATCCTCAAGGTCCCTTCCAACCCAGGCCATTCTATGTGATTCTGTGGTACCATAAATTTAGTAAACATTCTTCAAATTTGCTTTAGTTTGCAGTATATTAATAAATAAAAAGTTGACCAAACACAAAATAATACACACTGTGTAAGCACACAATAGCTCAGGTTTTTGGTATATTCTTATAGCTCATGTTATTTCTAATCTTAAACTTTGAAAAACTTCTAATCCAACACCTTAAGACAAATATTTCTTCCATTCAGCTAAGAATCATAGCCTAATAACAAAATCACTATCATCTGACTACCAACCCACCTGATAATTACCCCCAGGTTAAAGATATCTTTTAAGCTATTATCCAGCAACCAGTAATGAAGGCTGTTCCCTTATTCTGTAGGCTGACAGCTCATAGCTGAATGAAAATTCCAATAGAGAAAGAGCAGAGCTGTGAAGGGCTTGGTCCAGAACCTCGTTCCACTTCTTCTCTTCAGCTCCCAACACAAGAAGCACCTCTTGCACCTTCTACGTGCTTTTTATCAGGAAAGGCAAACACTGCTTGCTGGTCTTATAACACCAAGAGATAATTCCCTAACCTTAATGGCTTGGCACCTCAAGAAAAGAGAAGTTACATAGGACCATTTCAACAAGCAGGCCAAGTTATTCTAATGACTGGCTACAGAATCTTCTCTGAGGTTTTTGCATTATCTACATGGCTCGGTGTGTATGTTCCACTTTGTTCCTTGTGGGAAGTCACAACTCTGTTTACAAAATACTCAAACAGATGTCTCAGCCAAAGAGCGTACACCTACTCGACTATCACTTTACGCTCATGTTGTTCTTAGTTCTCCACATTTTTTCTTCAGCATTACCCACCTAAACACAAATGAATCCCTCGACTTCCAGACCTCCAAGAAAGTGGGGTTAATTTGCAAGGCCACAATGAAAGAAGTTAATCTTACTAAAAATAGAACTGCATGAGAAGGAATATGTTGAGAAGAAATGCAATCGTGAGCAGTCACAGGAAAGTAAAAAGAATGCAGGGACTAACTGAGAAATAGACTGGCCAGGTAAAAGAGCAGCAGGAGTTTAAAGAGTAACCTGAAATCATCATGTAAATTGTGAAGTTCGCTCTACAGACAATAACCATGTCAGGGGCAATAGAGAAATAATCCATAGAATGAATTGCCAGTTGCAACATGGTAGTAAATACTGAAAACAAACAAATCAACAAAAAAACCCCCACAGCTCTAAAAAATATCTTTAAAACACAAACAGAACATACAAAATTTTTCTAAACACAGAATACTGATCAGCATTTTCCACTAGCTGAAAAAGACTTGAAAGCATCCATTTCACAAAAAGTTAACAAAGTGATATGAAATTACACTGAGTGTGGAAATAAATTAACTGGTAAAAATCAGAAATGAAATTACATTTCAGCACCAAGCATTTTAATAATATAAAATTTAGCATCAGAAGAGGGCAAATAATTGGATCATTTGGTTAACATTAGTTGACGTGCTCTCGCAGATGTTATGTTTCAGTGTTAGTGGCACTTGAAAAATACTTAAATTTCTTCCTTTTAACCTTGAAGCATCATGGTATTATGAATACATACGACTAAATTTAAAATCATACAATCATAGAATGGCCGAGGTTGGAAGAGACCTCAAGGACCATCGAGATCCAATCCCCCTGACACAGGCAGGGCCACCAACCTCCACATTTAATACTAGACCAGGCTGCCCAGGGCCCCATCCAGTCTGGCCTTGAACACCTCCAGGGATGGGGCATCCACAACCTCTCTGGGCAGCCTGCTCCAGCACCTCACCACTCTCTGTAAAGAACTTCCCCCTGACATCCAACCTAAATCTTCCCTCCTTGAGCTTAAAACTACTCCCCCTTGTCCTATCACTGTCTACCCGAGTAAAAAGTTGATTCCCCTATGTTACCCACTAGTAATTTTTCACATGTTCCTCCTCTGAGAGATGGAAAGTAACACTAAAAACGTACCTTCTGGAGTCAAAAGAGCGAGATGAGGGTCTTCCAGGCTTGATTGATTGACCATCCTCATCCACCTCTAAGGAGATGCGATTGGATATCCTCACGCCTCTCTGAGCTGGGGACTGCCTCTTAACTGCCATTTCCGAAATAACATTGCTGAAATTAAAAATGTAAACA
>JACDJE010000297.1:1168063-1271353 GCA_016647715.1 Pavo muticus | reverse complement strand
AAAAAAAAAAAAAAAAAAAGCCTAAGTAAAAATACTCTCCATCCACTGCACTTTACTGGTTCTGTTACCTGAAGTTAAAAGAGATTTTATTTCTGGGAAATTATGAAAGCTAACTGCCACAGCAACACAGTGGGATTTTCTCTTCAGTCTTAGATGTGGTTTTAAATATTAGAACAAGAGTAGCATAGCTCTTCAAGTATCTACTCTAAAATGAAGGCATCTGAAAAAAAAAGGTTGAAATCTTCTTTTTCTTTAAGGTTGAAGTGAACTATCTCAGGTTACCTGTATATCTCACACTACAAATTGTTCTATGAAGTGCCTAGTGGTATTAGTGGGCTAGAGATCCAACATGCTTCTGAGGGTCAAGCAAATATAGTTCTCAAGTTCACACATGGCCCAGGCCAACTGCTCAATTGGGCTGTGGTATTCTCCATACTACAGGGGGATGAGGCATCCTCCAAGAAGCTCTTCTCGTGACAGAGGTTGATTTAGTAGCATTTTTGCACAGTGGGTCATACTTCCTTCTGGACAGACTCTGCCACCAAACTATTTAGCACATGCAGTCAACGATCTCATGTTTCTGATCAGAAAGTCCTCATGTCACCCTGTTGCTGATACATGAACATTACTGGCTGCAATGTTCATCACTCCGTAATTAATGGTGCCCCTTCGTTCCCTAAAAATAAAACCACAAAGATGTTTTTATCACTGTCTATAATGAAAAACATCAGATAACAAATTCCAACCCAAGTATGTACAGTGGTTAGATATTACATGATAAAACCTCATGTCCCAGCATGAGGTTAAGAATCTAAATTCCTAGATACCTCTGCCTTCCAGAGATGAGAAGAAATTGAGCTTTTATAATCAACACAGATTCTCCCTCTTTCCTGACTACCATTAATTATAACACCAAAAACAAAGACCCAGGAAGCTTAACATCTCTTTCAGCCTTAAGTTCCAATTACTTATTTTCTTTACCCAGAACGGGAGCTGAAATTTCAACTTGTATTGCCTTTGGTTTTATTTTGGGACAGTGCTGTTGTAATTTCCATTGAGTGAAACTTCATTCCGCACCAAGAAAAATAAATTCCTGTATCATTAATATTTTCCCCTCCTTGTGAACAGGCTGTCCTCACACGTTTACAAAACAAGGCAACGAGACAGCTGTGTAACACTGACCTCTGGAGGTTAGGACACAGAACAGAAAACCAGCACAAATCAAAAGATCCAGAAAATATATACTTCATACCCTCAAAAATCTCAATGGTCTCCCAATTTTTCCACAACTGGGCATTATGTGGTTCCTTCCAGTAGCTAAAGGGATCCTACAAACAGGAGGGGAGTCAACTCTTAACAAGGGTAGATAATGGCAGGACAAGGGAAAATGGTTTTAAGTTGAGGGAGGGAAGATTTAGGTTGGATATCAGGGGGAAGTTTTTGTTTGTTTTTTTTACAGAGAGAGTGGCGAGGTGCTGGCACAGGCTGCCCAGAGAGGTTGTGGATGCCCCATCTCTGGAGGTGTTCAAGGCCAGGTTGGATGGGGCCCTGGGCAGCCTGGTCTAGTATTAAATGTGGAGGTTGGTGGCCCTGCCTGTGTCAGGGGGGTTGGAACTTGATGATCCTTGAGGTCCCTTCCAACCCAAGCCATTCAATGACTCTATGATTCTATGATAACACTTGTGAAGGTATCTCATCTTAAAAATTGTTTTAAATAAAAGAGGAATCTATTTTTTTTTAATTTATCAGTATACTGAATGTAAAACCTTATACTTTAAAAAAAAAGTTCAACAGGCACTTTTGGAGAATGAACTCCTGCCCAAGTGGCATGAATGAAATCAAGCGGACCTTTCAAATCATATCAAACTGACCAGACAGATAAAAGTAACAAATGAATCTCAGATTCTAACTACGAAAGGTTACTATTAGCCCAGTTTTCAGTCATGATAATCAGCAAGTTACTGATCTTTCTACACTACTCATCTACTGCTGGTTTTGGACTGTTAACTAACTATTAAGGAAGAAAACAGAACCTTTCATGTTTCCATGTGGAAAGAAGCTAGTCCACCAAGCTGCCACCAAGAGCAGAGGAAACCACCAACCCAAAGCATAGCAAGCTCATCACGACTTTCCTAACCACCTAAAAATGCTGTATACACATCTTTCTAACCTTAACAATTCATCCACAGGCACACTAAGGGATAAATGTACAATCACATCTTAATATATCCACACAATGCAGGAACTTCGGCTTTTAAATGTTTGTAGAATTTAAACTCTGTTTCAACAGGAAAAAAAAAGAAAAGCCTCTCTGCTTAGACTACAGCTTCCTTAGACACCTTCTTTTTTCCACAGTAGTCACAGCTGGTATGTGCTTCGGGATAAGTGTAGTGAGTGGTGAGGACAGAGAGCCCTTGTTGTCAGTAGGCAAAACAACCAAATTTAGAGTGCATGCCTCAATAAATAGGTGCAGGTGCACTTGAGGTTAACCACTGCATTTATTAGCTTGGTCAGTAATAGCATGACCCTCCAACATCTTATCAGGAATTAATATTCTAATTACATTCAAATTGATAACTCACAGCTTAAGCCACCACTAAGACGTTTGTCTATCCTGCTCGTCTAAAATCCCCTGCAATAGAAATGGAATAACCTCACTGGTTATTAACAGCTTAACAAATATGTTCTTTACACAAAACATTCCTCATTTGTTCTTCATAATTAGGAAGCACGTCAGGTTTTTGTTAACACTGCCCAGAAAACAAACCAAAAAAAGAACACAAACACACTGATTTTACTTAAAACAGTCAGATTTCTGATCTCTAAAGCAATTCATTTTGGCTCCAAAAGCCTGTGGAGAGATAACTTCTATCAAGTTCTCAAGATTGCTTTCACTCAGCCTGAGGAGAGGTCATGAAAACACCATACACACAACTTTTGGAGATGTTTGTGTACTTTACCCAAAACCATACCTCCACCTATAGCATGGGCTTCAAACACTTGAAGAGAATTCCATTCTGCTCTCTACAACACCCACGAGCAATCTAGGTAGAAAATCTTGCATAGCTTCTCCTTTCCTTCCATAACCTCTAGAATATGCATTTTGTTGACCAAAGTTGTTCACTGAGCACTGTGCTTTCCCAACCTATTTGCAATACACAACCTATTTGCAAACAGTTGTTGCATTCTCCCTTAGCTCTCCCTCGCTAAAAAGGCAGACATCTGCAGCAAACATTATTAGTTTCTTGGGTGTTCTGTTTGCAGTTCAGTAAGAAATGCACTAACAGATCTTTTACAGATCCCTATAGCAACCTACAAATAATAGTATATGGGCCAAACTTCAATCCTGGTTTGGGACAAATTCATTTCCCCAGAATAAATTAAAACTAAGACGACCAGCTCGTAGTCCACCCTGCAAACAGCCATAAAGACATCATATGCCTCTTCTGCTGAAGATCCAGCTTTCTGTTTAGTTCAACATTTCACCTGGATTTAATGCCTTATTTTCTGAGCAGTTACATGAATACAAAGCAGAACAAATAAAAAAGACAACAAAAAGCCTGCATTTAGCTGTCATCCCAAAGAAGAGCAATACGAACACAACCGTTCAAGTTTCCAAACAAATGTTTCTCATCTTTTTGAAAGCCGCACTGGAAACGGACCGGAGCCAAGTGATGAGGTTCTTGGGTTGACTGGAAAGTTTGGAAAGGAAGGGCGGGGCTATAAATAGAGCTGCACTGGTTCAGTCCAGCTCTTCAAACCTGTCATGAAAATTCACTGGTCCAGACAGAATGTCTGAAATGTCCACAAGTCCCTCCATTGTGTGAAAATTTCGGAAGCTGAAAAAAAAACTTACTTTGCTAACCTATCCAAGAAAATAATGATCCTGGGCAGGAAAACAATTCCATTTCTGCAAAAACATTTTAGAATGAGGATGCCAAAATTTAAGAGGTTTGGTATAACCAGACCAATGATATCTCCATTACTCATTAATTCCATGGATAACAAGTCCAAATTTATCTTCTAGGGCCATCTCTCCAACTGAGAATCCAGTCACCTTCAGGATGACACAGCAAAATTAGAATTTCAAGCATTACTGAAAATAACATTCAGTATACAGACCGTATGTTAACAGTTCCTCCCCTTCTCTGTTTATCTGTGGTTTCTTCATGTCTTCTAAGTTGTGCAAGTAATTCTGATTCTGCCTGTTCCTTGCTGCGTGGGAAGGAAGATGCAACGGCAGATGCAGCCCGCACCAGTTCTGGATTTAAAGGCTTGCCTCTGTAAGAGATACAAAATAGGGAAATATATATTAAAAAAAAAAAANCTGGAGGTGTTCAAGGCCAGGTTGGATGGGGCCCTGGGCAGCCTGGTCTAGTATTAAATGTGGAGGTTGGTGGCCCTGCCTGTGTCAGGGGGGTTGGAGCTTCATGATCCTCAAGGTCCCTTCCAACCCAGGCCATTCTATGTGATTCTGTGGTACCATAAATTTAGTAAACATTCTTCAAATTTGCTTTAGTTTGCAGTATATTAATAAATAAAAAGTTGACCAAACACAAAATAATACACACTGTGTAAGCACACAATAGCTCAGGTTTTTGGTATATTCTTATAGCTCATGTTATTTCTAATCTTAAACTTTGAAAAACTTCTAATCCAACACCTTAAGACAAATATTTCTTCCATTCAGCTAAGAATCATAGCCTAATAACAAAATCACTATCATCTGACTACCAACCCACCTGATAATTACCCCCAGGTTAAAGATATCTTTTAAGCTATTATCCAGTAACCAGTAATGAAGGCTGTTCCCTTATTCTGTAGGCTGACAGCTCATAGCTGAATGAAAATTCCAATAGAGAAAGAGCAGAGCTGTGAAGGGCTTGGTCCAGAACCTCGTTCCACTTCTTCTCTTCAGCTCCCAACACAAGAAGCACCTCTTGCACCTTCTACGTGCTTTTTATCAGGAAAGGCAAACACTGCTTGCTGGTCTTATAACACCAAGAGATAATTCCCTAACCTTAATGGCTTGGCACCTCAAGAAAAGAGAAGTTACATAGGACCATTTCAACAAGCAGGCCAAGTTATTCTAATGACTGGCTACAGAATCTTCTCTGAGGTTTTTGCATTATCTACATGGCTCGGTGTGTATGTTCCACTTTGTTCCTTGTGGGAAGTCACAACTCTGTTTACAAAATACTCAAACAGATGTCTCAGCCAAAGAGCGTACACCTACTCGACTATCACTTTACGCTCATGTTGTTCTTAGTTCTCCACATTTTTTCTTCAGCATTACCCACCTAAACACAAATGAATCCCTCGACTTCCAGACCTCCAAGAAAGTGGGGTTAATTTGCAAGGCCACAATGAAAGAAGTTAATCTTACTAAAAATAGAACTGCATGAGAAGGAATATGTTGAGAAGAAATGCAATCGTGAGCAGTCACAGGAAAGTAAAAAGAATGCAGGGACTAACTGAGAAATAGACTGGCCAGGTAAAAGAGCAGCAGGAGTTTAAAGAGTAATCTGAAATCATCATGTAAATTGTGAAGTTCGCTCTACAGACAATAACCATGTCAGGGGCAATAGAGAAATAATCCATAGAATGAATTGCCAGTTGCAACATGGTAGTAAATACTGAAAACAAACAAATCAACAAAAAAACCCCCACAGCTCTAAAAAATATCTTTAAAACACAAACAGAACATACAAAATTTTTCTAAACACAGAATATTGATCAGCATTTTCCACTAGCTGAAAAAGACTTGAAAGCATCCATTTCACAAAAAGTTAACAAAGTGATATGAAATTACACTGAGTGTGGAAATAAATTAACTGGTAAAAATCAGAAATGAAATTACATTTCAGCACCAAGCATTTTAATAATATAAAATTTAGCATCAGAAGAGGGCAAATAATTGGATCATTTGGTTAACATTAGTTGACGTGCTCTCGCAGATGTTATGTTTCAGTGTTAGTGGCACTTGAAAAATACTTAAATTTCTTCCTTTTAACCTTGAAGCATCATGGTATTATGAATACATACGACTAAATTTAAAATCATACAATCATAGAATGGCCGAGGTTGGAAGAGACCTCAAGGACCATCGAGATCCAATCCCCCTGACACAGGCAGGGCCACCAACCTCCACATTTAATACTAGACCAGGCTGCCCAGGGCCCCATCCAGTCTGGCCTTGAACACCTCCAGGGATGGGGCATCCACAACCTCTCTGGGCAGCCTGCTCCAGCACCTCACCACTCTCTGTAAAGAACTTCCCCCTGACATCCAACCTAAATCTTCCCTCCTTGAGCTTAAAACTACTCTCCCTTGTCCTATCACTGTCTACCCGAGTAAAAAGTTGATTCCCCTATGTTACCCACTAGTAATTTTTCACATGTTCCTCCTCTGAGAGATGGAAAGTAACACTAAAAACGTACCTTCTGGAGTCAAAAGAGCGAGATGAGGGTCTTCCAGGCTTGATTGATTGACCATCCTCATCCACCTCTAAGGAGATGCGATTGGATATCCTCACGCCTCTCTGAGCTGGGGACTGCCTCTTAACTGCCATTTCCGAAATAACATTGCTGAAATTAAAAATGTAAACATAAAAACCTCAAAAAACTGACAAGGAAAAGAAGTTTATCACATTTATTAAGCAGAAAGTCTACTCTGCATTGGTTTAAAAGCCTCTGTAAGACAGAATTAATAATTCCTCACAAAATGCATCTATTTTTAAGTCATCCTAATGCTCGAGTCTTACTTTTTAAACCATCTACATACAGAATGTAACAACTGAAAGCTCCATTTTAGCCTACAATTAATACTTTCTTTGAAATCATCATCTCATTTCCTATTACAATTATTTAACGACTGTTTATGAGGGTGGATAGTGATAGGACAAGGGGGAATGGTTTTAAACTGAGAGAGGGGAGGTTTAGGATAGATATTAGGAGGAAGTTTTTCACTTAGAGGGTGGTAACGCACTGGAACAGGTTGCCCAGGGAGGCTGTGGATGCCCCATCCCTGGAGGCATTCAAGGCCAGGCTGGATGTGGCTCTGGGCAGCCTGGTCTGGTGGTTGGCGACCCTGCACATAGCAGGGAGGTTAAACTAGATGATCATTGTGGTCCTTTTGAACCCAGGCCATTCAATGATTCTATGATACAAGAAAACTACCATTTCATAATCTGCATATCCATATTCACAGAATGTACTAGGTACATTTTGCTCAAGTACATGAGAATGTTCTCAAGATACAAGGAATCTGCTGAAGCAGGGAGGTAAAAAAAAAAACTGGAGAGGAATCAACTCTGCCCAGGGACAGAGCTGTGCTGTTACACACTGAAAGGAAGCCTGCTTTCACACATCAGCTGACATGGGTCAATCATGCCACCCTAATAAGTAGGTCACCTTTCCTGATCCACTGCAATCTGCTGCATTGCATAATCATGTTACAGCACTTACAAACCTCATCCTCCTTTGTAATTCTGCAGCCAAAATCATATATGAAGAACAAACACTCTTATCTTTGCCAGTGCAGTTTGCAGTTTATACTGAACATAAAGGCTAAAACATACAACATACCTGCCCCTGCCAACTAAGTCCCTTAACTGCTATGGCTGTTGGTTGGGAAAGACCATGGCGATTATTCCTCACAGCTATTCCTTCCTCCCAGCTGCTTCCAATAACGTGCAGGCAGCCAAAATTGCAGTGCTCAGGTTTTCACACATAAAGGAGGTCTCAAAAAAAAAAAAAAAAAAAAGCCTAAGTAAAAATACTCTCCATCCACTGCACTTTACTGGTTCTGTTACCTGAAGTTAAAAGAGATTTTATTTCTGGGAAATTATGAAAGCTAACTGCCACAGCAACACAGTGGGATTTTCTCTTCAGTCTTAGATGTGGTTTTAAATATTAGAACAAGAGTAGCATAGCTCTTCAAGTATCTACTCTAAAATGAAGGCATCTGAAAAAAAAAGGTTGAAATCTTCTTTTTCTTTAAGGTTGAAGTGAACTATCTCAGGTTACCTGTATATCTCACACTACAAATTGTTCTATGAAGTGCCTAGTGGTATTAGTGGGCTAGAGATCCAACATGCTTCTGAGGGTCAAGCAAATATAGTTCTCAAGTTCACACATGGCCCAGGCCAACTGCTCAATTGGGCTGTGGTATTCTCCATACTACAGGGGGATGAGGCATCCTCCAAGAAGCTCTTCTCGTGACAGAGGTTGATTTAGTAGCATTTTTGCACAGTGGGTCATACTTCCTTCTGGACAGACTCTGCCACCAAACTATTTAGCACATGCAGTCAACGATCTCATGTTTCTGATCAGAAAGTCCTCATGTCACCCTGTTGCTGATACATGAACATTACTGGCTGCAATGTTCATCACTCCGTAATTAATGGTGCCCCTTCGTTCCCTAAAAATAAAACCACAAAGATGTTTTTATCACTGTCTATAATGAAAAACATCAGATAACAAATTCCAACCCAAGTATGTACAGTGGTTAGATATTACATGATAAAACCTCATGTCCCAGCATGAGGTTAAGAATCTAAATTCCTAGATACCTCTGCCTTCCAGAGATGAGAAGAAATTGAGCTTTTATAATCAACACAGATTCTCCCTCTTTCCTGACTACCATTAATTATAACACCAAAAACAAAGACCCAGGAAGCTTAACATCTCTTTCAGCCTTAAGTTCCAATTACTTATTTTCTTTACCCAGAACGGGAGCTGAAATTTCAACTTGTATTGCCTTTGGTTTTATTTTGGGACAGTGCTGTTGTAATTTCCATTGAGTGAAACTTCATTCCGCACCAAGAAAAATAAATTCCTGTATCATTAATATTTTCCCCTCCTTGTGAACAGGCTGTCCTCACACGTTTACAAAACAAGGCAACGAGACAGCTGTGTAACACTGACCTCTGGAGGTTAGGACACAGAACAGAAAACCAGCACAAATCAAAAGATCCAGAAAATATATACTTCATACCCTCAAAAATCTCAATGGTCTCCCAATTTTTCCACAACTGGGCATTATGTGGTTCCTTCCAGTAGCTAAAGGGATCCTACAAACAGGAGGGGAGTCAACTCTTAACAAGGGTAGATAATGGCAGGACAAGGGAAAATGGTTTTAAGTTGAGGGAGGGAAGATTTAGGTTGGATATCAGGGGGAAGTTTTTGTTTGTTTTTTTTACAGAGAGAGTGGCGAGGTGCTGGCACAGGCTGCCCAGAGAGGTTGTGGATGCCCCATCTCTGGAGGTGTTCAAGGCCAGGTTGGATGGGGCCCTGGGCAGCCTGGTCTAGTATTAAATGTGGAGGTTGGTGGCCCTGCCTGTGTCAGGGGGGTTGGAACTTGATGATCCTTGAGGTCCCTTCCAACCCAAGCCATTCAATGACTCTATGATTCTATGATAACACTTGTGAAGGTATCTCATCTTAAAAATTGTTTTAAATAAAAGAGGAATCTATTTTTTTTTAATTTATCAGTATACTGAATGTAAAACCTTATACTTTAAAAAAAAAGTTCAACAGGCACTTTTGGAGAATGAACTCCTGCCCAAGTGGCATGAATGAAATCAAGCGGACCTTTCAAATCATATCAAACTGACCAGACAGATAAAAGTAACAAATGAATCTCAGATTCTAACTACGAAAGGTTACTATTAGCCCAGTTTTCAGTCATGATAATCAGCAAGTTACTGATCTTTCTACACTACTCATCTACTGCTGGTTTTGGACTGTTAACTAACTATTAAGGAAGAAAACAGAACCTTTCATGTTTCCATGTGGAAAGAAGCTAGTCCACCAAGCTGCCACCAAGAGCAGAGGAAACCACCAACCCAAAGCATAGCAAGCTCATCACGACTTTCCTAACCACCTAAAAATGCTGTATACACATCTTTCTAACCTTAACAATTCATCCACAGGCACACTAAGGGATAAATGTACAATCACATCTTAATATATCCACACAATGCAGGAACTTCGGCTTTTAAATGTTTGTAGAATTTAAACTCTGTTTCAACAGGAAAAAAAAAGAAAAGCCTCTCTGCTTAGACTACAGCTTCCTTAGACACCTTCTTTTTTCCACAGTAGTCACAGCTGGTATGTGCTTCGGGATAAGTGTAGTGAGTGGTGAGGACAGAGAGCCCTTGTTGTCAGTAGGCAAAACAACCAAATTTAGAGTGCATGCCTCAATAAATAGGTGCAGGTGCACTTGAGGTTAACCACTGCATTTATTAGCTTGGTCAGTAATAGCATGACCCTCCAACATCTTATCAGGAATTAATATTCTAATTACATTCAAATTGATAACTCACAGCTTAAGCCACCACTAAGACGTTTGTCTATCCTGCTCGTCTAAAATCCCCTGCAATAGAAATGGAATAACCTCACTGGTTATTAACAGCTTAACAAATATGTTCTTTACACAAAACATTCCTCATTTGTTCTTCATAATTAGGAAGCACGTCAGGTTTTTGTTAACACTGCCCAGAAAACAAACCAAAAAAAGAACACAAACACACTGATTTTACTTAAAACAGTCAGATTTCTGATCTCTAAAGCAATTCATTTTGGCTCCAAAAGCCTGTGGAGAGATAACTTCTATCAAGTTCTCAAGATTGCTTTCACTCAGCCTGAGGAGAGGTCATGAAAACACCATACNAGCGCAAGCCATGGCAGTGGCCTTGTTTCCGCTCCTGGACCCCTCAGTATGTGCTCCTTGCTTCTTCTCCATCTTAATCCTCCCAAGGAGTAAGCCTATCTGCTGCCTCAGCTCTTTTGTCAGGCACACTTCTTATAAGCAGTTCTGGCCCCAGAATCAGCCCTACACAGAATGGAGGGATACAGGTATTCAGTTCCATGCACATCGAATGGACTGAAATTATGTGCCCACACAGAGGGAAGTTCCAGTCATTCCAAGCACAGAGAAGTCAAAACTTCGGAGCAGAAATCACTATTTCATCCATTATATGTATCTTATCAGTGTAGCCCCTTAGAATCATAGAATCATTAATGCTGGAAAAGACTACTAAGAGTATCTGGTCAAACCATCATCCCATCCCCACCATGCCCACTAAACCATGTCCCTCAGGCTACATTCCTTCCGTCTACAAGTCTCTTGAACACCTCCAGGGATAGTGATACCACCACCTCCCTGGGCAGCCTATTCCAATGCCTCACCACTCTTTCTCAGAATAAATTTTCCCTAATATCCAACTTGAACCTCCCCTGGAGCAACTTAATTCCTATTGCTAGTTACCTAGGAGAAGAGGCAGACCCCCACCTCACTAAAACCTCTTTTCAGACAGTTGTAGGGAGAGATAAGATCTCCCTTGAGTCTCCTCTAGACTAAACAATCCCAGTTCCTTCAGCCACTCCTCATAAGACTTGTTCTCCAGACCCCTCACAGCTTCACTGCTCTTCTCTGGACACATTCTGAGGCCTCAATATCTTTCTCGTACTGAGGGGCCCAAAAACAAACACAGCATTCAAGGTGTGGCCTCACCAGTGCAGAATACAGGTGGACAGTCACCTCCCTACTCCTTCTCTCAATCCCTGCACCTTTTAACTACTCTTAGTGTTAGCTTGCTCACAGCTGCTTGTGTTCCTCTGTCTTGTGCTCTGTCTCCTCAGAAAAGCTCAATTAAGTCCAGTCCCTTTGCACCTGGATGCTTCAGATCCACAGCTCAAGCTGTAGAGAGGAATTAATGAAGAGTGCTTTGGCCTTTGAGATTAAAGAATAGTCTCTTGCAACTGTGGAAAATGCACGGACTTCTTTCACATCAAATCTCCAAGATAAAGTCAGTGTATGTGTATAAAAAAATACTACACATTTTTGGCTTTCCACGCACAAGACAGACCCAAATGACCCTGCTGAGCCTTGCTACAGGCATGAATGAAGCAACTTACCTAAACTGCTGGCTGCCTCAAGAAATGAGTGCTGCTGTCTATTTTTCACAAGTAGGTTTCATTTGGCAGCTAATCAGCCAAAAATTGAGATATTAAAAAAAAAAAAAAAGCCATAATATATTAAAACTGTCATTTCTGTAATGTCATTTTATATCTTTCCATCTCAGCAATCACAGCTGCAAATAATCCCAAAGGGGCCATAGGTAAACAGAGGGAAGGTCAGATTTGTCTTACATTTCACTAATCAACTGCCAAATGAGACTGACAGGCTGCTCTTCTCAAATCTGGGGAAACAGCAGCTATACCAACTGCATAGCCTGTCAAAAGTGAAATGCTGATAACCACAGGCAGCACTGACCTGCAGTGCTATAAATGCAACATAACACATTGTGGAGGGGTTCCACACACAAAATCATGATGCTCTCCTTATTTTTTTTTTTTCCTTTTTCCTCATCACATTTTATCTAAACAATATTTTCTTCCTCCCATTAAAGAAACTTTCCATAGACAAATTCTAGTGCTTTCAAGAGTCTCAGTGCAGAAAAAGGCAGGATACTGTAAAAAGCACACATCTTTTGTTCAGATTCTCCCATGTGATTTACTGAAATCCACATTTGTATACCACATTCTCTTACAAGAATCTTTTCCATATTTGGTAACAGCATCTGACCCTTTATTTTGTCCTAGATAATGATAAAAAAAAATGGTGGGGGAAAAAAGCTGTTCAAGTGCGCATGTTATACTTTACCGCTGAACGTCTTCTGCAGTACTTTGAAACGTGCTACCTTCACTGTCCAGACCTTCCTGCTTGTTAGTAGCTTGCTTTTTGATCTCCTGTTCTTTTAATTGTTGAAATTTCCTCTTGGTGGTCACTTCTACTTTCATATTACCAATCATTTTTAGCAATTTCTGCTTCGGTGTTTCTGCTGCTCCCTCCTTTGATGCCACTGTGGTGGTGCCGTCTGTGGAAGCGGTAGATTCATCTTTTGTAGTAGAGAGCACACTACAGGTGCTGAAGAGTTTCTGTGTTCTGCTAAATAATACAGAAAATTAAAAAAAAAATAGATAAAGAAGTTATCAATAGACTCCAAGGCTGAATTTTGTAAGCCTACAAAAAACAAACAAACAAAAAACCCACATTACTTACAACTGTCTAGGCCTAATCATGTGCAAACTGTCTATGTTAAGTACATATGAGACGTATTTTTCTGTTCTTTGAGAAGGACCAAGGCACTATTTTCAACTCTTAGCAACTTATGGTTCCTTCAGCACAAGAAGCATGTAAATGATTTTATTCCCTTCACAAGTAAACTGTACTTAATCTCTGAAGGTAACAAAATGTTGAGTATCTCTACATTAGGCTGCAGACAGAGTTCGAAGTTTCTACCCTTTACTGCTGGTGTTGGCTTTATTCTGTGCTACAGACTGTAACCTTATAAACATGACTTTGAATGAGTCACTTGCAGTTTTGTAAGCCTAGATTAAATAATAAAATCACAGGACTGTTAAAAAAGCCAGAGCAAAACAAACAAACAAAAAAGGCATACCAATTACAAAAAGTGACTCATACCTAATACTCGAATTCATTAGTACTGAAGAGTTGACTGAAACTCCTAAAGCAGCAGACTGCTCCCACCCTCAGAAAAAGAGATTTGACAACATCAGACTGTATATACACCGTATTTTCACATTGTTTTGTGTCTGCAGGACTGCTAAGGTTCACGTTAAACTCCAAGATCTGCAACACAGCAGCCAAGCATTTATGCAGCTGTATTAGGAAATGCATCATAGAATCATTTGAGTTGGAAGGGACCCGTGAAGGCCATCTGGTCCAACTGCCCTACAGTGAACAGAGACACCTACAGCTCCATCAGGTGCTCAGAGCCCCCATGCAGTCTGACCCTGGTTGTCTCCAGGGATGGGACACCCACCACATCTCTGGGCAACCTGTGCCACTGCCTCACCACCCTGATTGTAAAAAACCTCTTCCTAACATCTGATCTATATCTCCCCTCTTAGTTTGAAACCATTCCCCCTTATCCTATCACAGCAGACCCTGCTAAAGAGTCTGTCCCCTTCCTTCTTTACAGCACCCCCTTTAGATACTGAAAGGCTGCTCTCAGGTCATCTCAGAGCCTTTTCTTCTCCATGCTGAACAGCCCCAGCTCTCTCAGCCTGTCCTCATAGGAGAGGTGCTCCATCTCTTGGATCATTTTTGTGGCCCTCCTCTGGACACACTCCAACAGGTCCACGTCTCTCTTATACTGAGGTCTCCATTACTACTTCAGTCACTCTGCACTTAATAAATTACTCACAATAAACTGTCAACAGTAAACCTTAAATGTCACTGTTGATAGGAACAGGAAGATTCACACAAAGCTTCAGAGCCGCATTACTGAGAGGACAGCAGGAGCCCTGCTGTTTTACACAGGGCTGCTCCCACAGATCTTTCTCCAAACACATGTTTTCCATTAATTCAGGCTGCATGCTCTTCAAAACTATTTATCCATTCGGAGATCTCTGTCTACAGCACTGGAAAAAGCTCAGGCACCAAGACTGCGAGCCCTCAATACACGGAACCAGCGGCACGCTGCAGCGTGCAGACGGCCGCACTCCGCCTCTCTCCCTCCCTCCTGCCCGCCCGAGCGCTGCGAGCCCCGCGCACTGGGTAGCAGCCCGCAGCCGGACGCAGGCCCACGGCTGCAAGCCACTACATTCACCGCAAGGCCCAGCTCAAGGCAGAAGCACGGGCAGGCCGCCTGCCCGCGGTAACGCTGAGGCGACTCCCGCTCTCCGGTACCTGTGAGGCCGCCCGCAGTGCCGCGCTGCCCCGGCAAGGAGGAGGAAGCGGCCGGAGCCGCGAAAGCAGCCCCACATGGCGCCCTCGGCGCGGCGCTCACAGCCCCGGCGTCCTCT
This sequence comes from Pavo muticus, assembly GCA_016647715.1. Taxonomy (NCBI): domain Eukaryota; kingdom Metazoa; phylum Chordata; class Aves; order Galliformes; family Phasianidae; genus Pavo; species Pavo muticus. Next base: position 1,256,516 of record JACDJE010000297.1, on the reverse strand, counting down.
CAACACCGCCGGTCGGGAACGGGAGCTGCGCCGAGCGTTCCGCGCCACGGCGTTCCGCCCGGCCTGGCTGCTGTGCGCGGGCAGGGTAACGTCGGGGTTGTGATCTTGGGGCCCCAGCACCGCTTCGAACGATGTAAACCTCCACATTACGCAGTTTTTCCCGTAGGGTTGGACTCCTGGTGGGCTGCAGGTGCATAAGGCTTAGGATTTACCTCGGGATGAGCCTGCCCGCTCTCACAGCACCTACCTCTAACGGGTTTTGTGGAGAAAAAGAGGCTCCTGTACGTCAAGTTTGTGTCTCTAGTCAGATAGCTCGCATTATTTCCATCCCTGGATAGTCATTAAATTGGCTCTGGGTCCAGCAACCGTGCCACAACTGGAGGGTGGCCCACCAATGCTGCTTACCTGACTGTTAAATATATATTTTTTGATTTTTTTTGCCAGCTGCTGATTTAAATTCCAAAAAGTAGGTTGTGGGTGCCCCATCCCTGGAGGCACTCAAAGCCAGCCTGAATGGGGCCCTGGACAGCCTGAGCTGCTGGGTGGCACTGCTCATGGCAGGAGGCTGGAGCTCAATGATTTTTAAGGTCCCTTCCAACCTAAGCCATTCTATGATTCTTTAATGATGGTTTTGGGGTGCCCAGCTCAGGAATGGACACATGCAGTAGATCTGACTTGAGGCCTTCTGCTGTTGCTGAGGAAACACTGACAAGAATCCTGACCTGACTGAAAAGGATCAGAGGAGCTTCATATGTACCAGAAACTGAAAGAAAATATTGGGTCTGGCTTGCATCAGACAGAAACCAAACTGAAAACAAAAACCCAATGAACTGGGAGCTGCTGTTGTTGGCCAGTTTCCTCAAACTCTGACTTGGCAATATTCACTTGTACGTGTGCTTTTTGCCCTCTGAGTTTTTTGTTGGGTTTTTTTTTTTTCCTATTGTATGGAATAGCAAATTCCAGGTGACTTTTTCACCTTTGGCATATAGAAGCCCTGTATTTCCACATCTTCCTTAAATGATTTATTGTGGTTTGATGGTATCTTTCTTGCTGCATGTTTTAGGCAAGAACCGTTCCGTGTGCAAGTTGTCTGGGGGAAAAAAAAATTGTCTAAAACTCTTTCCTTCCTTCAAAATCTAGAGATGTAGAAGAGATGTAGAATAATTGGAAAAACTACGGATGACTACTAAAGGCAGATGATGAGTACTACTAGAGGCATGAGAAATGTTGGGTATTTTATGGTTAATATCAATATTAAGCAAACTAAGAAACCTGATTTATTGTGTGGTCAAAGTATAGAAAATAGAATCAGGAAAGACAGTTCTCACACTGAAAAGAAATGTTCCTCTGAAGACCTATCTGCACATTATTATTGGAACAGGCAGTCCAGGGAGGTGGTGGAGTCACCATCCCTGGAGGTGTTCAAGAAATGCGTAGATGTGGTACTGAGGGGCATGGTTTAGTGGGCATGGTGGGATGGGTTGATGGTTGAACTAAATGATCTTCCAGGCTTAATGATTCCATGATTCTATGACTGGAATCAGCAGTAATTTCACCCTAAAGTAAGTTACATGACAGTAGTGTCTGTGTCATCAAATCTGATCCAAACTATTTTGGTGGTTTTCAGCTGCCTGTTTACACAGCTCTGCATCCTGGCCTGTTCAGCTGCACCATTTACTCACATGTTCACTATTGCTTTAGAGTCACTGCGAGCAGATCCTGAATGATAAAATGCTGACTGCAGTCAGGTCCTCTGCTCAGAGTGATCCTCTATAGCAACAATATGTACATTTTCCCCCATACTTGTGTTATCTCCCATCCCCATGCTTCCAGATAGACTTGTAGCGAGTCAGTCTCCATGCCTATTAGAAATATGCCACAGTCCAGGCAGCTCCGCAGTTCCCTACGCTGCCTATGCTAATAATTAATTTGGTACAGCAGAAATGGACTCACAGACTGAAATGTCTAATGCCAAGGATCCTCACCTCTGTCCCAGAAAATCTATTTTGCTTTAGGTTCAGTCTAGTCCAGCAGACCAAACATCCCTCCTAAATACATGGTACAAAGTTGTTCCCAGACCTTCACTTCATCGATTGCAACCTACACTGGAAAGGCCAACTCTCTTCTTTTACTTGCAGCATTCTTTCTGTACATAGATTGCCATCACCTGTATGAGGTCTGAAATGCAGAAACAATCTTACTTTTGCTCCCATATGGCATTGTATAGCTTGATTCACCTCTACATATAACTGGGTGAGTTTTGGTGGTCTCATTTATGTAGCTTCTGCTGCTATTCCAGGAAGACACTTTAGAAAAGCTGATGTTCATCTTCTTGGCTGAACTAAGGAAAAGCAAACTGGTTTCTAGGGAATAAATGATTTGCCTGTGGTTGACTGAAGATAGTGGGCTCAGGAGCTAGGACGCTGGGATCCTGCAGATTGGAAATGAGTGCATTTTGCAAGGAAACCCTCGCAGAAGATACCGTCGGGCTTTATAAAAAGGAGTGCAAGTAACACAGAGAACCACATGGTGGCAATGTGCTCCTTGCAGCGCTGCATTTCACAGCTCTAAACTTTCCCAGACAACTTCTCCGGTACTTTCTATCTTTCGTGCTGTGTCCCAAATACATCCCACCAGGACTAGGGGTCTGACCAAAGAGTGTTGTTCTGAACAATCATAAAATCACAGGATGGCTTAGGTTGGAAGGGACCTTAAAGCACACTCAGTCCCAACCCCTGCCATGGGCAGTGCCACCCAGCAGCTCAGGCTGCCCAGGGCCCCATGCAACCTGGCCTTGAGTGCCTCCAGGGATGGGGCACCCGCAGCTTCTCTGGGCAGCTGTGCCAGGGCCTCACCACCTCCGAGTAAAAAATTTATTCCTAACATCTAATCTAAATCCCCCTTCTTTTAGTGTAAAGCCATTCTCCCTTGTCCTATCATTATCAGACCACACAGAAAGTCAGCCCCCCCTCCCCCCCGCTTGTAAGCTCCCTTTAAGTATTGGAAGGCTACAACGAGGTCTTTCCCAGAACAATCATCCTGAAATACCCAAGATCTGATGATGGAGCAACTGCAGGCAACATGTACTTCTAATGGCAAATTAGTCACTGTCTCCACTGCAGTAGGCATTAGATATTTTTCACCAATTGGATCTCCCAACAGCACTTCAGTTCTACTAAAAAAAAAAAGTCAACACACAGTTGAAAATTCCTTGCAATTAAACAGTAATCTGTTTCAGATCATTTGAGATGCACAATTAACCTGCTGTCACTAAATGGTTACCAAAGACTCAGCTATTATTTCTACTCTCAAGTAAAAAATTCACAATTTGGTGAGTCTGCTCTTCCTTAACAATTGCCATATTTTGAAGATTAGCCCCAAATCATTTTCTTTGCTTTGGGCTCTGAAAACAGGAGCAGTTTTATCGAGGAGAAAACACTGTGGATCTAAGCTGGAATACGTAGGTCTGTGTGTCTCAAGGCATGGAAATACATGTGGGCTGTACAGTGCCCTATTGTTTTCAGCTGGGCACTGCTTCAGGAGAGCCTGATTGTAGGCATTTCAATTAATTTCCAACCAAAAAGGGGAAAAGGAGCTTTGCATGGTTTCAGTGGAGGGAAGTGATGTTAGCCCCCCTCATGGTTGCTTAAGCCATTATATTCTACCTCATATTCCCCAAAATTTAGAAGCATTAAAGGGACATCTTAGCTTAGGATGAGTCATTTGTTGACCTGCAGCAAACTGCTGATGGATGTCTGTCCATATTCAGTATGCCACTGGCTTGCATGTGCAAGTATAGCCAGAGCTATCAGCACACTTCAGAAACGAAACACCTTTCAGCTTGTATTTCCACAATCATTTGTGTATTAATTAACACATGTGAAATGTATGGGGAATTTCGTATTTTAGCAAAGAGGTAACAGCCATTTTTTTTGTGCATTAACTGTTACACAAACTAATGGCCACAGGATAATTTCCCTTCTCCTGCGCTGTTTCAATGATAAGCGTGCCAAATACTGCAAACAAGCAGGAAACTCAAACACATCCTGCTCAAGCACGTGCCTGTTGTGGTTCCCAGGGAAATAACTCGGTCTTATCTCCGGGTAATCAATTCATAGCTCAGTACCTTTTTTTTTTTTTTTTTAAAGGAAGGTGGAATAAGGCTGACAAAAGATGACTGAAGGATGACGCTCTGCGTGACCCAAATAGCAGGATGCTGCCTGGCTAATACCAGCACTCCAGGAGCACAGCCCCACAAGGCCACTTCCCTCCATCCTTCCCCACCACGTGGAGGCACATGGCGTTCCGCAGATCCTGGAACTCCGCCACGGGGGACGGCACGAGGGATGATGCTCCGGGCCCCGCAACCTCTCCTGTGGGAGGCGTCCCCTGCCAGGCACCCCGCGCGTGCTCTCCCCGTGGACCCCAAGGCCCTGTTCCCAGGCCCCACCGGTGCGTGAGGTAGAGCCGCGAGTGGAAACAGCCACCACTGCACGAGAAGAGCCGTGAGAAGGGCGCAGGGAAGGCCGCCTCCCGCCACCGAGGGCACCGCGTCCCGCCCACCGCCTGCCTGGCCCGCGCCTTCCTGGGGCCGCGCCGCCTTCCCCGGCCGCCTATATAGGGGCGGCGGCGGCGGCGGGGCGGTTGGGCGCTGCGGTGAGTGGCGGCGGTTGGGGGCGGGCCGGCCTTGTCCTCTTCCCAGAGCTTGGGGCGGCGGGCAGGGGGCGGAGGCGCGGAGCGGGCCCTGAGCGGCAGCCGGCTCCCCGCGGCCTGCAGCGCCGGGCGGACCCGGGGCTTGGCTCGTGAGCGGCAGCGGGTGCGGGCTTCCTCCGTTCCTCCTTCCGTTCCTCCCCTTGTCCCAGGCGCGCCGGAGCTCTGCTGCTCCACGCGGATTGATGTTGGAGGAAAGCGGGGTGGTTGCTGCCTTCCCACCCTGGAGTGGCCGTTCACGTGTACCCTTCTGCGCTGGTTGGCTGGCGATGAGCAGCCGCCGCAGCCTGCCGGGGCTGAGCCCGGGCTGCCCCGCTCCACGCGCGGCCGCTCTGACCTTGGCAGCGGAGTCCCGATGTCACCTCCCGCCCTCGGAGCTCCTCCGGGCCGGGTGTGGGGAGGCGACGCGTCTAGGGCGGGGGTGAAGGCCCTGCGGACCTGTTGAGCTCGCTGATGCTTCTGTGTTTGCAGGTCCGAGCTCTGGGTTTGCTGTAGAAGTGGCAGAGCAGTCGTTAACTCGGCATGTCCACGAGCAGTTTGTAATAGGATCGTGTAGTCACAAAGATGACACAGGAGTAGGTATGTACACGTGTAATAACTGCAGTTTTTACTACTCTAAGTCTTCTGAAAGTGGTAGTGTGCTCTCAGTAAAGATAGGCTCTTAAAACTTTCATACTCTCACATACGTCTTTGTTTTTCCTTTTGCTGCCAAGCATTCAGTGGCATGTGCTACTCTGGGGACTGGCACAAGCTGATAGCACTTAGCATGATGCCTTCTGCTGAAGGCAGGTGGTGGTTGCTCTCTGATAATTCCCTTCGTTCAGAGGCTCTCTCGCTGATCTGCCTTTCTGCTCTTTCTCTAAATGAGAAGCAAAGCTGTGGAGTGCTGCGTGAACACTAATGAGGTGTGCAGGATAATGAGTGCAGCCTCTGCTTTGTAACAAATGTCAAGCTTACTGTGTGATCAGCAGTGAAACAGTTCCAATCTGCAACCACAGAAATACTAAGTATTGGTGTCATTTATTACAAAATTAAGGTTTGTTTTTGTCTTGCTTTGCTTTAGCCCTTTTCTTGTTGATTCACGCAATGCATCTAAAGATGAAATATGTGAACTCATTGAGTGACAGTATTTGGCCTACTGCTTTCTTCAGCTCCATGAATAACAAACATGTTCAGAGACAGGTTTTCTGAAAGCCTTGTTTTTACTTGAATGCCCATGCTTGTAACAAAGAGGATGTAAGAAGGATGTTTTGTACAGTGTCTTTTGTAACTCTTGCAACGTGACCTACAGGAAGTTATATTTCTACTTTATATTACTCAGGAATATGATTCGGGAAACAACAGGCTTCAAAAGAAGCTCTACAGTGGGTAGAAGAATAGAAAATACTGTTTACTCTGTGTGAAGACAAGCTTACCGGTCAATGAGGCACTGATTCACGTGTGTGCTAGTGTTTTTGGAAGACCCATGCAGCTTCTTTGACAGTAGCACCAGCCAAGTGCCTAGCTCAGCAACATGATTCTGAAACAGTGGGAGCTCTTTGGCTCACTGTTCTTACTCCAAATTACTCCACATGAGCAGGCTTGTCTTAACGGCTCACCCAGTGAAATTACCTTGCTGCAAGCTTGAAAACTGAATTTTTTCAATGTTTTCTTTGAAACTGTTGCCTTTGTATTTCTGCTTTCCAGCTGCCTTCCTGACAGTTGAGCTGTAGTTCTTATTTTACTTTATAATATGTAGTTGTATAAGGACTTGCACTGGGAACTTGACAGCTGGATGCAATTCTAGATATTCATATTCATTGATTTCCACTTGTATCTTCTGAGAGCCACATAGAAATACCTGGCGTGCCTCTATCTGTGTGATCATGCATGTAGTTGTTGAGCTGCTGTTCACTGTAAGTAGAACAATTCTATTTTGCTTGATAGCTAGGAGCCAAGACAAGGAATTACTCCTGCTGGTTGGCCTTGGGCACCTGATGGAGACGCTGCTTCTGTAATCAGTAGAAAGGTGGTAGTCAACAGTGTTCCCTGGAGATGCTTTTTCTTTGTGAGAGATCCAAGAGTGCTAGAAACTGGAAAGCAGAACTAAGCTGAAGCTAAGTGGTGATACCCCAGAGGGTTTGCCTAATGTGGCAGAAGTCATCAAAATACAGGTTTGCTATGTTTCAGTTAGCTCTGGGGACGAGCATTCTCTGTTCCCAACTACCTTGAAACAAGCTGAATGGAAACGAAAGCATTCATGTGATGCTCTTGCCTGTCAGTTATTGTTGTGAACTGTGTGTGCTTCATCTCATTTTTCCCTCAGGAGGAAAATATCTTGACACCTTCCAGGAAACTGGAGACTTTTCAGTCTGCAATAATCAATAAACAAGTGTGAAGCATGAGGATCAACTCTGCTCTTCAGGCTGCTATTGACCTCACAGCAGGAGCTGCAGGTAATGCTGAGGGACAGTTTTAATACCTTTGATAAGTGCTTGAGAGCCATTTCCCACTGCTTAGAGAAGTGGGGGNAGGGGGGGGAGGGGGTGGAACACTCACCTTCTGTATTTTAGAGATATGGAAGTAAAACAGCTGACGTGGCTGGCAGAAGTAGTTGCACTGTCTCTCTGATATTACTGTGCTGGTGATGTCCATGTACTCATTTGTGGTGGAAGGGACCTCTAAAGGTCATCTAGTCCAACTCCCTAGCAATGAACAGGGACATCCACAGCTGCATCCATGGCTGAGGGATGAATGTTTTTTTAACTCACTGGAGAAAGCAGTCTTTGAGATTCTAAACTTCATCTCCAGGTGAGATAGAGCTATGTAGCAACGCTTTTGTTTTTGGAGCAGGCTGAGCTACAGAGATACTAGTTTCTCATAGAAGCTTATGTGATACCCAGAACAGATTAAGCATTGGGATAGAATAGTAAGTTTGATAATGTTTACACTGAAAAGGCTGAAGGAAGGGTTTATCTAAAGTTCTGTTATAACTGGTTTAAACAAATTCATCTTTTTTTTGCCCTTACTGTGTCTATTGCAGTCAGTCCTTTTAAGACAGTGTTAATGGTGTTAAGTGTAGTTATTAGAGGTCATTTGCCAGAGTGGAGTAAACCTCAGTCCACTGAGAAGGCAAAGAGTAACTTGAAATAAGAGTCCAGTGTACCACCTTCATAAAGCATTTGGTCTTCCAATGCATTTTGCCCAGTGAGTACTTGCTTTGTTAGTCTTTGCACGATGCTAAGGCAAGGCAACGCTCTGTTTCACTGTGAGGGAAGACTGTTTCTACTATTATTCCTTTATTGCCTCAGGAAAATCTATTTCTCTTAATCTCTTCACTCTGTGTTTTATATTTTTCTTGTTTGGGGGTTTGTTTGCTTTTGTAGGGAAGGAGGGGTGGAGGTGTCTTCTTTTTTTGTTCGTTTTTAAATAGTAGCTGCTATCTGCTTTATTTTCCATGGTAGCAACTTGTTATCTATGCAGTTCTTGACAGTTCTACTGATGTTCCTTGGTTCTTAACTGGGAGGTGTGATTGCTTTCCTTTCCAGGACTTCAGCTTGAGAATACTGTTCTTAATTAGCATCCAGGGCAGTGGAGCACTCTGACTTCTTCAGTTGAAGCCTGGTTTGTCTCTTCTTGTCTACTACAATAGCAGAAAGCTAGCGTTAGCTCAGAAATCTGTTTGCCTGCTGGTACTCTCTCATACAGGCAAAATTCATGCACTTGAGGTTTGCCTGTTTGGGTTTTTTCTGTTGTTTTGATTTTTGTTTGTTTTTTTTTCCCCAGCAGAGATGAGAGAGTCTTAAAACTTTCCATGTCATTCTTTCTTATGGTATAGTTCTCCTTCTTTCAGATAGGATGAAGAAATTCAGACCTTTTTTCAATATGATTTCGGAGTTCCTAAATCATTGTTCTTGTTCTTTGGTTCTCTTTGCTACTTTTGTTGTAATAGATGGTTCTGCCTCGACTGTTTATTTCCCACATTCTTTGCACGTACTTGCTCAGTATTTCCTATGTTCACTGGCTGTGCCTGTTACTGTTACATGTGTCTTTGCACCCTTTCGGAAGTGTATTTAAGAAGGCAAACAGCTTGTTCCCGAGCAAATGCATAACCTGATTTTACCTTCCTCTGCTGGCTGATAAGTAGTGCTGTACTGGGGCAAGTAAATTGTGAGCAGTCAGAAATCAGTCGTTTATGTGCCCGTGGGTCATAGTCCTTTGGCTGGGATCTGAGCAGCCTCTAATCACTCCTTAAAGCAGGACTCTTCTCACCACGCTGCTGTTAACTCTTAGGACTACACTTGCCTGAGCTTTCAAGCAGGGTTTTTGCGTGTTTGTTTTTACACACATTCTGCTGCTAACGGGAAGAAATTTCTTTTCCTTAATATTTGAGATATTAACCAGGACTTTTTGTCTTGAGGCTTACAAAGTCCATTGCTGTGCTTCGTTGGGCTTCTCATGCCTTCTCCAAAGATGCTGTGAGAAGAGCGCTTTGTCTTTTTAGAGCAACCATTCAGTCAACTCCCAGTTTTCCAGCTTTGGATTCTCAAAGCCATCGCTGATTGTCTTCCAACAGCCATTATTTTATGACGTGTATATTTTCAGTCTACCCCAACACAGGAACCTAACTCTTGTCCTGGAGATACCTTTCTTGGCTTTCCTGCAAGTGGCATTTGCTAAGCCTTTCCAGAGTTCTGCTCTGCTTATCATCTGAGGCTTACATGGCTGTTACTGTTGCTCCTCAGTTATCCCTCCCAGAGCAAGCAGCTCTTCATGCTTCCCTGTATGACTTACTCTGAAACTTGCAGTGATCCACATGGTTGAGAATCAGGTTTTGTGAGAGCTGGGTTCCTGAATTCTTAGGGGCCCAAAGTGCCTTTTTGCAGAGGAACAGCAATAAGTGTGTTTGCAAAGAGCAAAATGGGTTGAGAATCACCCTGGTTAAACAAGCATTTGCTTACTCTTTGTCTCTCTTCTTAGAAGAAAAATAACTGCTTACATACACATGCTTGTTTTTACTCCAGTGTCTTTAGCTGGATTTACAGATAAGTATTTCAGTTCAATAATAAAGAAAAGAGCACCATCTTGTTCATCTGCCCTCTTTAGGGCATGTTCATATGGCACTATATTGAAAGGTCAGTTTCTGTTGTAGGATGGTTGTTTCTTTCCTTTTAAAAGCAAAGCCCTATAACAGACACCTGCCGTATGCTTCCTGTTAGGTGTCAGCTCCCAACAGGTTGCTACCAACGTGTTCCTGTAATTCTTATTGAAATAGGTGATGTGTAACTTTTACTGTAGACTACTGAATTGAGTTGGATTTCACAGAAGAATATTATAGTGAGGGCAAAGTGGTTATTGACAACACTGATGGAAGTATCTCACAAGTTTGCAGGGTATTGACCTTGCAATTCAGTTTGGAAAAGATAACAGCTTAGGAAACTTTGCCCTCTTGCCCATTTTAGCTTCTCCTGGACGCACTGTTTCAATATGTAGGAATACAGGTAAAGAAACTTCATCTGAAGTTCGGAAGGGAAGGACTTGCATCTTTGGTTCTCTATTTATAGTGTGTCATCAGTTTTTAGCACACTCAGCAGTGCTCCTCTTGTCCTGGAGTCTGCCTCACCTGATTACAAATCATTCAGTTCTGTTATTGCTGGAACACAGAATCAGATAGCTTCTGATCCACTGCATTAATAAGTGAAAACATTGCTTTTTAACTCATCACGAATGCCTTGATTGCCAAAGAATAGCTCTAATTCAGTACTCCTTTATAGAAGTGAACTGATGAATTTAGATGCTTGCTCTTATTACAGTAGAGACGTGCTTACTGAGAATGAAGCTATTACTCTTTTTATGCATGATTTTTTTCCTCAGGTGACAAAGTTCACCACTGACAATAGATGCTGTTGTTCTGAATTTAGTGCAGTTGTCTTTTCCTGCAGAGAACTGATTCGTCTTTGCTTTCTGCATGACTTTTCTATCAGTGTTTGTGTGCAGTCCCTTCAGTTGTGATAACCTTCAGTTACCCTCTTAACTTCCACTGCTTGCTTAGGTGGGACAGCCTGCGTGGTGACTGGCCAGCCCTTCGACACAGCAAAAGTGAAGATGCAGACGTTCCCTGACATGTACAAAGGAATTGTTGACTGTTTTGTGAAAACCTACAGACAAGTGGGATTTCGAGGCTTCTACAAGGGGACCACACCTGCTCTGGTAGCCAACATTGCTGAGAACTCTGTTCTTTTCATGTGCTATGGGTTTTGCCAACAAATTGTGAGAAGAATTGTTGGAGTAGACAGGAAAACAAAGCTCAGGTTAGTAACAGCAGTCTGTTTTGTATTTAAAACAAACTGGGGGGAAAAAATTACAGAACTGCTACTTGCAAACATTTTCTAGGTGCAGCTGGTATCCCAGGTATCTTTCTGCCAATAATAATAGAATCATAGAATCACTAAGGTTGGAAAAGACCCACAGGATCATCCAGTCCAACCATTCACCCATCACCAATGGTTCTTGCTAAACCATGTCCCTCAACACAACATCCCAAAAGTTCTTTGAACACCTCCAGGGTCGGTGACTCCACCACCTCTCTGGGCAGCCCATTCCAGTGCCTGACCACCCTTTCAGAGTGGTATTCAGAGTAGTATTTCCTAATATCCAGCCTGAACCTTCCCTGGCGCAGCTTGAAGCCATTCCCTCTAGTCCTATCACTAGTCACATGAGAGAAGAGGCTGACCCCCAGCTCACTACAACCTCCCTTCAGGTAGTTATAGAGAGCAATAAGGTCTCCCCTGAGCCTCCTCTTCTCTAGACTGAACAATCCCAGCTCCTTCAGCCGCTCCTTATAAGACCTGTGCTCCAGACCCCTCACCAGCTTTGTTGCCCTTCTCTGAACATGCTCCAGGGCCTCAATGTCTTTCTTACAGCAAAACTGAACACAGTACTCAAGGTGCGGCCTCACCAGAGCTGAGTACAGGGGGACAATTACTTCCCTGCTCCTGCTGGTCACTCTATTTCTGATACAAGCCAGGATGCCATTGGCCTTCTTGGCCACCTGAGCACACTGCTGGCTCATGTTCAGTCTAGCATCAATCAACACCCCCTGGTCCATTTCCTCTACACAGTCTTCCAGCCTCTCTGCCCCAAGCCTGTAGTGTTGCCTGGAGTTGTTGTGGCCAAAGTGCAGGACCCGGCATTTGGTCTTGTTGAATCTCATCCCATTGGCTTCAGCCCAGCTATCCAGCCTGTCCAGATCCCTCTGTAGGGCCTCGCTACCCTCAGGCAGATCAACACTTCCAGCCAGCTTGGTGTCATCTGCAAACTTACTGAGGGTGCAGCATAGTGTGTTTTGAAATGTAGATCTTCATGCTAGGATGTGGTGTCTTACTATGACAGAGCCACCTCTGCTGAAGCTGGCTGGTTTAGATGTTCACAACTCAGCTGAAATGTTTCAACACCTGGAACATTTTACCAAAGCAACTGAGCACTGCAACTTACAATTCCCTAGCTGTTCTGATTGTACAGGGGAGGTAATGGTTTCTCTTATAGGGAAACATACTGAGGGGAAAGAACGCTCTTTTATTTAATGCTTTCGTTATTTTTTTTCTCTTCAACTTTCAAAGGCTTGAACATAATGTTGATTAGACCAGAGGATCCTTTAAGCACAGTGTGTTGTCTACAGCACTGGCAATAAGTGGTTGCCTAATGGATGATAAAGAGGAGAGAAGATGTTTAATGCTTCCTCTGAGTCCTCTGTCAGTTTGTGTTCTTAGTTCAGAGGATTTGTTGATCCTGATGTGATTTTTAATCAGTGACTTTGGATCTCTTTCAAAGCACTTGTTTAGTCTCCTCTTGAGTTCTTGTAAGGTCCTGCACCAGGTGATAATTATTAATTCTGTAACTAGAAGAGATGGGGAGCAGCTGGTGCTCAGCCTCTTTCTCCATATCATTTGGATCTCATAGATGTCTGGCTGGATTTTCTAGTTTTCTATTTCTCTTTGCCTCTCCTCTCACCCAAGTCTCTTTGTAGGTAGAAGCCCTCCTGGTGAGTGAACAGTCAAAGCTGTTCCTTTAGCTGCCCTAGCTGCCTTTCTCTGAAACTACTATAGTACCAAAGCATCTGGGTTTTAAGCACATGAGACCAGAGCTGTGCAGGAAATTCATGGCATGAACAAGCCATGGATTTATGCAGTGGCATAATGATGATCATCTCCTTCTAGCTAGGATGGCTTTTCTCCAGGTGTCTCAATTCCAGCAGTCTGTGTGCCTTGCTCTTAAGCATATCTCAAGCTATGTCTTCGGTGCAGCAGTGAGAATAAGTGCACCTTCTCCATCCGTGTGCTGCCCCACTGTGTATAAAAGACTTCTTATACCTGTCCTAGCTCCATTTATTCCAAGACACAAGGCTGAGCCTCATTCAGCTTTTTATTAATAGCTTTGTTTTGCCTTCTGTTACTTGGCATCTCTAGAAGTAGCTGGGGGAGGCTGTGGTTTTGTTTTAGATCTCTGATGTGACATGGATAGCTACCTGAGTGAAGCCTCCCCCAGCTGTCTAAAAGTGGTGTTACGTTTGGCGTTCTCTGCTGCCCCGTGTTTAGTTGTGCTGTATCTTAATACTAAGACCTGATAGGAGAAAGTACGAGATGCTGAAACATATCTAATGTGTTGCCACCAGTTCTCACTTTGGAAGAGCCAAGAAGCGTTTATAGCATGTCATTGGGGTGGGGATGGGGGGGGTAGAAGCTGAGGTGGATGTCTTACAGAGGAGACAAATAAACAACTACAACTGCCTCCACTGCTAAAAAAATGTTGTGCTGTCTTACCCTGAAACAGGAAACTTTTAAAAGCACAAACTGAGGTGAACCTGACCTTACATTTACCAAAGCAGATGCTACCTTAGTTTGGTTGTGTTTTTGTTTAGCTTTTTGGTAGCGTATCCAAATGGCTTGAAAGTAAGCTTTCCTCCCTGTGTTCAGGGATACCCTGGTCTTACACACTTACACACTTCCAAGGACAGTTGCAAAATGACACTTTCTCCAGTTGAAGAAATAACTGCCACTGATGCACGAGTCAAAAAGAAAACAAATGCTGAATTCCAGTTCTCTTTTAGTATCCATTAAGTCCAACCAAACTGATCTCACCCATGCTAAAGTCTAAACTGAGGCAGCCATTGTCCTTGTTCACCTCAGTTTGACTTCCTCAGTACGTGACAAGTCATCTTAAGTAGATTACTTTCTTTGCAAAACAAGAAAAAGCCCATTAGTAGAAGAAGCAGCAGTGTTAAAGAGTGGGCAGTTCTTGTTCCCGTGCTGCTTAGTCAGAACTTTCCAGAAAAAATACTGAATTATTCATTTTGAGTTGAGAGGGAACTTGAACAGCGTTCAAGGCTTATCACTTGTGCCTTGAGGTTCCCTGTGTTGAAGACCAAAGCCTAGACAGCAGGCCTTACTGACCTGTTGTATGTAGAATTAAATATCAGGACAGGCAGAAGTGGAAGAGATCTGAATTACGGCAAAGTCTTCTAGCTCTTCACATGTGTCAGGACTCTCTTTAAGTCTGATAACATCTAGGGGTTTTTTCCTCCTTGAAAGAGGGGAAACTACTTCAGCATGCAGTTAGGAGGCACCTCTTCCATGTTTCCATATCCTGATCCTTTGTTGTATAACTCTATGGCCTTGTTTTAGCTCATCGCTGAATGAATACAGGGCTCAGCCACATAGTTTGTTTTTACACTGCCTTGCTCTGTCTTGTCCTGTAGTGGATTTCTTCTCAGGTCCCTGTTATGTCAAACTGTGTGTGCTGCCGGGGGGTTGTGTGACCAGTGTTGTCATTCCATATTTACTGCGTATTACTTAATTGCTGCTCTGCAAAATTGACTTCTTCCAGTTTGATTGTTCTCGTCATTGCCGTATCTGAATATGTCAGAAGCTTTATCTCATGTTGTGATTTAGGTTTCACTATGCTTCTGTGGGGTGAGAAGTTGTCGCTTTAATCTGCGATGCTGTGGGTATGTAAAACCAGGCACAGGGCAGATGTCTCCTTTGTGTGGAAAGAGGCTCTGTGCAGCAGTAAGGCCAGTCCCTGCTGTACCCTCCCCAGGTTCTGAAAGAAAAGAGAAGCCCTGCTTGCTTTTCTGCACTGTTGTCTAGAAAATTCTTTAATATCCTTATCAGTGGCATTGACAGTGGGGTTGAGTGCACCCTCAGTAATTCTATGGATGGCACCAAGCTGTGGGGTGTGGTAGATGCAGCAGAGAGACGGGATGCCATCCAGAGGGACCTAGACAGGCTCCAGCAGTGGGCCCAGGAGAAGAACCTCGTGAGGTTTAATGAATTCGAATGTAGGACCTTGCACCTGGGTCGAGGCAACATCCATTAACAAAACAAGCTTGGGGATGAGAGGATGGAGCACAGCCCTGCTGAAAAGGACCTGAGGGTACTGGTGGATGGGAAGCTGGACATGAGCCAGCAGTGTGCCCTCACAGCCCAGAAGGCCAACTGTATCCTGGGCTGCATCCAAAGCAGTGTGGCCAGCAGGTTGAGGGAGGTGATCCTGTCCCTCTGCTATGCACTGTGAGGCCTCACCTGGAGTACTGCATCCAGATGTGGAGTCCTCAGAACAGGAGAGACATGGACCTGTTGGAGTGTGTCTAGAGGAGGGCCACAAAAATGATGCAAGGGATGGAACGCCTCTCCTACGAGGACAGGCTGAGAGAGCTGGGGCTGTTCAGCGTGGAGAAGAGGAGGCTCCGTGGAGACCTGAGAGTGCCCTTTTGGTCTCTAAAGGGGAGCTACTGGAAAGAAGGGGACAGACTCTTTAGCAGGGTCTGTGGTGATAGAACAAGGGGAAATGGCTTCAAGCTCAAAGAGGGTAGGTATAGGCTCGATATAATGAAAAAGTCTTTCACATTGAGGGTGGTGAGGCACTGGAACAGGTTGCCCAGAGATGTGGTGGACGCCCCATCCCTGGAGACTTTCAGGTCTAGGCTGGATCGGGCCCTGGGCAACCTGATGTAGCTGTGGTGTCCCTGTTCATTGCAGGGGAGCTGGACTAGGTGACCTTTAAAGGTCCCTTTTAACTCTAAGGATTCTATGATTCTATCCAACATACCTCTGCAGGAGCCTGTTCAGATGTATCGTAAAGCAGTGCAATCCTGGAGTGCCAGCCTCTGATTCCTGGCGGCTCACCAGTGCATTCTTTGCAATATGTTTAAGATCACCACCGAGTCCCATATGTGTAATGCTGTGAGTTCACAGCTTGCGGTGCTGTCTTATTCGGTAACATGGTTTGTGTTTGTCTGCACTGTCTCCAGTTCAAGTGGTTGCATTTGTGGCAGCACATCCATTGTGGTCCACTCTGCCTTAGTTTCAGACTTGTAGCTTCTCCCACCAAAATCCTTTATTATTACTGGCAAGGTGAATTTGAGAACAGGGACACCTACGTAAGGCAGTTACTGCTCATACTCTCTTTGCAGCAGTAATTAGTCCCCCCAGAGCTATGCAGTAAACTCTCCAGCCCACGGGCATTCTTGTAAAAGCCAAGGGGAAGGTTTGATTGTGTTAATTCTGCTGCGGTTGCTAAATCAAAAAAGGGTGAAGGTTGCACTACGTCTTTTCAGGTGTCAAAAGGATGTATTTGAGGTGGATATGAAAATGGGATGAGTTTTGTTATCTGTCTCCATACTTCACACTACCATTCTCCTCCATTGAGGCCCCTTCCCCAGGGCTGTCCTTCAGTCTGTCGGTAACATTTAGGGTGCGTGTTTGGATGCTGCCTGTCAGCACACGGCTGTGCTGCATTGAAGGCGGCACTCAGAGCTTTGTGCCTTCCTCTCTTGCAGTGACCTACAGAATGCTGCTGCGGGCTCCTTCGCCTCTGCCTTTGCCACGCTTGTTCTGTGCCCCACAGAGCTGGTGAAGTGCCGGCTGCAGGCCATGCACGAAATGCAGTTGTCAGGAAAGATAATGCAGGGACAGAAGTAAGTACTGGTCATTCTCGGTGCCTCTGAGCCCTTTGTATGTGTGTTTATTGTTTTTAATTCTATCGTCTCAGCAGTGCCACACTGGTAACGTGCTGTTAGCCAGAGAAGAGCTGTGATGGGAGGTCACGGCCCGTGCCTGGAGACCCCACAGGCACTGGTAAAGATGGTGCCGAGGACAGACTCTAGGCAGGACCTAGTTCTGAGTTTTATGTGGGTCCTGTTCTCTGTACACTCATCTAACTCTTAATCGTTTCTCCTCCATAATCTTGTTACTGAGTCGTTAAGCATCACTAACTGGATCAATCTCTCCCTCAGTACAGTTTGGTCAGTAGTGAAGAGCGTTATCCAAAAGGACGGCCCCCTTGGGTTTTACCGTGGCCTGTCGAGCACTTTGCTGCGGGAAGTCCCCGGCTATTTCTTCTTCTTCGGGGGGTATGAACTGAGCCGGACGTTCTTTGCCTCTGGGAGATCGAAAGATGAATTGGGTACGGTGCCCTTTTCCAGGCTGGATTCCAGCATGCTGTCACAGGGCTCGTAAGGGAGGGGGTGTATCTGCAAGGGATGATGCACAGCTGATGTAAAACAAAGGGAACTGGATATACAGAATACAGAGATCTGCACTTTGTGCATACACAGTAATCAGTTCCTGAGATCATCCACTTCTAATGGAGCAGGATGCACTGTAAATGGAAAACAAATGCAGTAAGGTAACAGTAATATTGCAGAACTTTAACACCACTGTGTAACACCTCTGAACTGTTTCTTCTCAGAGGCTGTTTGGAATGATATTTGAAGTTTTCTGCAGCACTGCATTATACAAATAAATGTATGCTAATCTTCAGATGTCATTACAGTGACAGTAAGAGAACACATTAAAAATCAGACATTAAGAAATGAAGAGATGCCAACGGAGAACAGAGATTGTTTGTCTCCTTCTCAAATACTGAACAATAATACTTTGTCTTGCTGGGAGGTTGTACTTCAGCTGTGTGTATTCTGAACTCTGCTGTTGCAAAATATTCATTAAAATGTGATCTGAAACACAAAGTGAGCTTGCATCATGAAAAACGACTGATCACATAATAACTTCACTGTGCCAAGTAATAGGTGATCAGTGTCACTATGTGGCATTTCTCTTAACTGTTTCATAATTAACACTGGAAAGTGATTAAAGGTGTGAAAGGAGTGGAGTTAATTTGGTTAATTGTCAGAACAGAGCTCTGAGCTGTGCTTTCTTAGCATGGCCAATAAACTAAGAAGCATTCCTTTGTAACCTTTGAGCTTCTGGCTAGACCTGCAACGTAGCAGTGGCTTAAAATTAACTTAGAGCTTTCTGAGGGAGCAGAAACTGTTCTTCTTTTGTGAGTGAGATCCTCTGCGTTCTCTTTGACTTCTGTAGTTGAAATAATGCAATGTGTATGTTGCAGATGTTTTGTGGTATGCATAAAAGCTCGTTTCTTAACCCTAGGTCCCATTCCTTTGCTGCTCAGCGGAGGTTTTGGAGGCAGCTGTCTGTGGATTGCTGTGTATCCTGTGGACTGTGTCAAATCTAGAATTCAGGTCCTTTCAATGGCTGGAAAGCAGACGGGCTTCATGGGAACGTTTGTAACTGTCGTGAGAACTGAAGGTGAGTGTGCAGGAGATCGAGGGAATCTGTAGGGCTACGGATTCAAACCTATTCTCTTCAGCACCAAAAACTGCTTAACAGACCTTGTCCATCGATAATGTGTTAGAGACTTTTAGTAACAGTTTCTAGCAGAACTATTATTGCTTCTCCTAGTTTGAGAATCTTGGATTCTAGAAGTTGAAACCTACTTCATTCTGCTCTACTTGTTGAGTCAGGAAGCAACAAAAGCTAACAAAAGCTTATTAAGAATTAAAAGCAGACAAGTAAATTTCATTACTTATGCATAAAAACTGAAGGAAGGAGTTAAAGGAGAAGTATACTGTCTCCCACAGTATTCTCCTGCAGAAGCTGGCAGTCCATGGCTTGGACAGGTACACTCTTGGCTGGGTAAGGAACTGGCTGGAGGGCCGGGCCCAGAGAGTGGTGGTCAATGGAGCTAAATCCAGCTGGCGACCGGTCACGGTGTTCCCCAGGGGTCGGTGCTGGGGCCTGTCCTCTTCAATATCTTTATTGATGACCTGGATGAGGGCATTGAGTGCACCCTCAGTAAGTTTGCAGATGACACCAAGTTGGCTGGAAGTGTCGATCTGCCTGGGGGTAGCGAGGCCCTACAGAGGGATCTGGACAGGCTGGATAGCTGGGCTGAAGCCAATGGGATGAGGTTTAATAAGACCAAATGTCGGGTCCTACACTTTGGCCACAGCAACCCCAAGCAACGCTACAGGCTTGGGGCGGAGTGGCTAGAAGACTGTGTAGAGGAAATGGACCTGGGGGTGTTGGTTGACGCTCGGCTGAACATGAGCCAGCAGTGTGCCTGGGTGGCCAAGAAGGCCAATGGCATCCTGGCTTGTATCAGAAGTAGTGTGACCAGCAGGAGCAGGGAAGTAATTGTCCCCCTGTACTCAGCTCTGGTGAGGCCGCACCTTGAGTACTGTGTCCAGTTCTGGGCCCCTCACTGCAAGAAAGACATTGAGGCCCTGGAACGTGTTCAAAGAAGGGCAACAAAGCTGGTGAGGGGTCTGGAGCACAGGCCTTATGAGGAGCGGCTGAGGGAGCTGGGATTGTTCAGTCTGGAGAAGAGGAGGCTCAGGGGAGACCTTATTGCTCTCTATAACTACCTGAAGGGAGGTTGTAGTGAGCTGGGGGTCGGCCTCTTCTCTCGTGTAACTGGTGATAGGACTAGAGGGAATGGTTTCAAGCTGCGCCAGGGAAGATTCAGGCTGGATATTAGGAAATACTACTTCTCTGAAAGAGTGGTCAGGCACTGGAATGGGCTGCCCAGGGAGGTGGTGGAGTCACCGACCCTGGAGGTGTTCAAGGAACGTTTGGATGTTGTGTTGAGGGATATGGTTTAGCGAGAACCATTGGTGATAGGTGGATGGTTGGACTGGATGATCTTATAGGTCTTTTCCAACCTTAGTGATTCTGTGATTCTATACTGAAATTACCTCTAGAAGCTGACTTATGGCTGACTGAGGGCTGTGTGATATATCAGTCTGATCTAGACTGGCAACTTGGAGCTTCTACCTGAGCATGTCCTCTCTGGAAAAGGCCTGTAGCAGGCACTGCAGAAGATGGTGTAAGAACATAAAGGGCAGTAGATGTGATTCCTGACCCTGTTACTGGGGAAGATACTCAGCAGAGCAGGGGTGGCTCAAAAGTAGCCCTGCCCTTCTTTCTGCCAGCTGTGGTACCGCTGCTAGGAACTACATCCTCTAGTGACAAAGGTAGCCTTCTGAAGACTCCATCATGCCTGAGATAAGTGTCTCATGTAAGCACCTAAAGTTAAAAAGCTAAACTCATGTTATTCCTGTAAGATACTCCTGTATTATTATCCAGCAGCTCTCTAGCAAAGACTTCAGCTGTGTGTGGGTGTGTATACACATGCAGAACTGTAACTTAAGTGCCCTTGAAAGCTGAAAGCATAGGAGTTGATGCTAAAAGGTGTTATAATGAATTGCTAACCAGCTCTAATTTCATTTCCAGGTGTACTTGCCTTGTATTCTGGACTAAAGCCAACTATGATCCGTGCATTCCTGGCCAACGGGGCACTGTTCCTTGCCTACGAGTACAGCCGGAAACTTATGATGAAACAGATAGATTCTTACTGATACCTTCTAGCAAACAGAACAACCCTTTAAAGAAATGATCAAAGCCTGTAAGACTCATGATGATCTGAGAGCAGTACCAGATCACCAAGCTGATTTTAGGAACTCAATTCCAGTTTAGGATTTGTAATCTTTTAAATTCAAATAATTTTTATGGAGAGGTATACATGCTTCTTGAATTGGACTGGCAGGACTGTCTCCATCTTGCAGATTCTGCACATCATAAATGTCTCTTCCAGCCTGTAATGGTGCTAAAAGGACACATTGGTTTTTAATGTTACAGCAGAACAGACTGCGATTTGTTTAAGGCAAAGCACTGCTTTAGAGCCTGTGCTGTGGCTGCTACATTTGCCATTTCTTGCTGGCAGTATCTGATTCCAAGTAATTCCAGTCTTGACAGCCACACTCAGTAAGATTAGACATTTTCTAACTCCCTTTCACCCTGTGACTTTCCAGGATCATTGCAGCTGGTTCCTGACTCACATACTCTGGCACACTGATGACCTTTTGGAAGCTAGAAGCGTTCACCCCCTACTTTTACTGTCCTATGGCCTGTAGCTGAGATAGGGTTGCATTTAAGATAAAATCTGAAGTTACTGGGTGTAAGGAATCAAGGCAGCATTTGTAACAATTGTTTGCTGCAGGCAGTGCTGAAGTATTATAAATATCACTGAATTAATTAGGTCACCCTGATGGAGATGAGTCTGCATGCTTGAAGGACAGGAAGCTGAAGAGGAACAGAAGGCCAGAGCCTAGTTCTTCAGGACAGCTGACACCATGGGCTTCAATTTATTTCAACTGGAGTCCTGCCACATGTGCCACTTGCTGCAGCTCTTCAGCTGAGTGGAAAACACTTGCAGTCTTAGGCCATTCATGTCACCCTCAGGCCTGGAGGGCACGTCTGCTTTCTCCTGGCACTTGCTTAAATATGCAACATAAGGCCAGTTAGTGTTACCCAAAATGAGATTGTAGCACCTATTTTTCTAGTTGCTCCCTTCCTGTTCTTTAAGAAGCAGCCTACTGCCAAAGACAAAGCAAATCTCAGTACAGTGCAGGTCATAAATCAAACCTGGAGTTGTTGAGAGAGATACTACCTATGTGATGGTGTAACATAGCCACTTCTTGGCTAGCAGCACTTCAATCATCTCACAGAAATTAGCATCTTGTTACAGCAACTGGAACATGCCAGTAAGTGACAGTTTCATGCTACAGCCTGGTTCATAGCCCCAGAAAGAGGAAAAAGCTGCAGACACAGAGAAAAAAAATCTCACTGCCTCTTGTTAGAGCCAGAGTACACTCGAATGGGCTACTAGTCTCTCATAGAAGGTGATTACTGCAGGTCCACAGACCCTTTTTGTTTCCTCAGCCTTCAGGAGCAGTACATCCACTCCCACAAAAGGGGCAGTTACAAACAGCGTGTGGCTGAAGAGGCTGTAGTGTCTACTGCAGCACTTTACCTCAACTCACTGGTACATGTGGCAGTAACACTGCACAAAGACATCTTTAAAAAGGAGCTTATGGCAAAGGTTTGAATAATTAAGGTACAAGGGTAGGATATCAAGAGTCCTAAGCTTCCTCCTTTTCAAAGTTGTTTATCCAAGAGAAGTAATACCAACTTTCATGATTATTACAACTGCATACAAAGATAACAGAATCCATACCAGGGCAATACTGAAATCTATTTCTTAGATTTGTCTTTGTTTTCATTTTATAAAGCTCAGTTGCAATTTTTAGTTAAAAAAAGAGGCTTCAAGAGAAGCAAGAGTTTCAGAACCACTGACAGCAGGAAGTTGGTGGCAGGAACAGATGTGCATTCTGAGAGTTCTCCTTTCAGAGCTGAACCAAGCAGCAACTTCTACAGCTGCAGTTAAGCTGCACACACGTATTGGTTGTTCAGGTTGAGAACTTCATAATGTTGTTACAGGAATTCATGGCAATAAAGTTTGATTCACTTACTAGCAGGCTTTGTCCTCCTGTAACACCCAGCTTGTCAAACAGGCTGGAGGCTCAACTTAGTGTCACCACCCCTCTAGAATTAAAGAAAGAGCATTTCAGAAACCACCACCAAGTTTATAAAGCCCTCACATTTGAGTGTGAGCTAAGAGAAGGTGCTGAGAAACAGTTGCATGTTTTACATAAACCACTGTGTAAAATAACCATAGCTTAGCCCTCAGCCCGCTGCTTTGTCAGTACCAAAGTCAGTTCTAATATTAGGGATTACATTAAATTCCCAACTGTTAACATGATACATGTTGTGATTTTCCTGCCAGTAGTCCAACACAGGGAAACTGTGACACAAGGCCCCCAAAAGCAAAGGATGAGTGCCCACTACACTGAAGCCAGTGGTTACTGCTATAGAAAGTTCAGAAACTACTGCTAGCAGTCTTTGGGTCTCTGCAATGAGATGCAGTGCAGCTCTCGTAGGTATTAATATTGAAGTGCATACTTTAGCTGGACAAAACACCAACTTCTTGCTGTTAGAGCCTTCACAAGCAGGACAGAGAACCTTAAGTGCCCTGCAGCTGATTAGAAAGGGCAGTTTAGGTGAATGCTGTCTCACTGCCAGAGCTGAGCTAAAAGGAACTCAGTCATCAGACACTTCCAGCTGCAATAAAACAGCATTGGATTCCAGCTCATGGTACTCTCGGTCTGCACTGAAAGGCCCTGCCTGCTGCCTTACTCAGTCGCCCTCTAGCGCTAGAACTTCGGTCTCACTCCTTTATAAGGGGGAAATTTCTTTGCCTTCAGGCCAGTAGTAGAGCATTAATTCCACCTTTATCCCTTCACCTTCAGAAGCAGCTCCAATAACATTTCACTACACACTTCCATGTGTAGTAGCTAAGCGACCCAGGCCCACAGCATCCTGCTTATGGAAGTTCTAAGCATTTGTAGAATGCACCTTCAAAATAAGTTCCAGACCCCTGTACTTGAAGCACAGTGCTCAGAGATGCTGCTTCCAACTAG
The DNA here is from genome assembly GCA_016647715.1 of Pavo muticus. Classification (NCBI taxonomy): domain Eukaryota; kingdom Metazoa; phylum Chordata; class Aves; order Galliformes; family Phasianidae; genus Pavo; species Pavo muticus. The sequence goes on along the minus strand of JACDJE010000297.1, from coordinate 1,233,151 downwards.
ATGGGAGCTTCAGCACCACACTTAGTAAATACCAGGCAATCATTCAGCAACAGCCAAACTCAGGTCTGCGTATGTACCTCAGATTATGCCACAACCCTCAGCTGAGCATCTGGAAGGTATGGGATCTCTCTGCCTACTTCACTAATGAGGTATTAGCTAGGGTAGCACCCACCTGCCAGTGGTAGGTTACTATTCCCCCTCCATATTTAATTATTAGGGTTATTATTATTACCTTAGTTCTGGTGACTTGATGGAGAAGTGTCTCAGTCTGCTCCAACAGTGCACTGCAAACTGCTATTTTCCACCCACCAACAAGTGAATGCTGTTGTTTAGAGAGAGTGCTCACAGCTTAGAGTAGGGATTGCCTGCATGTAAACACATCTAGGCTCCGGGAGATCCATCAGCACATTAACAACATCACAGTTACATGACATTAAATAACTTCAGAGATGTATTGCTCTGCACAACAGAACTTCAGGTCCGTTTATTTGAGAAACAGTATCTACATAGAAATACATTAAGTACAAAGTGAGACCGCTTCACTATACTGAAGCAGCGAGGCATCATCAGGACAGGAGATGAGTTTAAGTATTTTCCTTCTTTCAGCTTTCCCTTACAGCTCAGTAAAGTTCATCTCTACAGCAAATGTCTCACTGTAGACTTTCCATGTTTTTGACTTGTGAGGGTTATCCAGCTCGTTCCTGGGAAGGTACAGCCTGAAAGATAAAATCCAGTAGTATTTCTTAGGGCCTGAGGAATGTTTTTCCATTAAGACTGTGGAGAAGACGAAGTTTGGCTCCAGAGTATTAACTATAGGCCCAGATCTTAAATTCACACAGACATTAGGCAAGCCTGCATGAGGATTTGGACATGAAGTAGCCCACAAATACACAGCCAACCTGATGATTTGTGGTCTATTCCACCCAGGACACAACTGTTACAGTAAAACTAGTGTTATGTCCAGCTCAAGGCCTCTCAAGGGAATAGATACCTGTTTAATAGGCTTAATAACTGACCTCATGGCACACACTTGATTCAGTATTCAGTCAAGCTCAGCTACCATGTTCTCCCCACCCCTCCCCCTTCAGTGCTTACCAAATTCATTTCTGGCAATCACCTGAGAGCACCTGCACTTCACCTTTTGCTTTAACGCTGTTGCAGAGCTGCATGACCACAGGCACACATTCCTCCTGCTACTGGCTTTGCCTAACTGGCTATCTCAGTCCAGGTGCAAGGTGCATCGCCGCCTAGCGCATTAAGTTTAGAGTTATAACTCATGGCTACCTCTCCTCAGACTGACGGGATGAATTCAGCAAGAACTGTTTGTTCTTTTCTAGTTGTGGAAAGAATAGTAATTATACCTGATACTTTAAGTTCGCTGTTCTGCTGTCTAAACCTATTTTAGTAGACAGGCCAGAAGGAGCTGAAGTCTCTTTACTTCTCTATCACTCCCCTAAGCAAGACAGACAAGCCCAGCTTTTGCTGGCAGGATCTCCCTCAGGAATTCTGGTCTCAAGAAGAACAAGCCCACAAGAGTTTTTACACTTCTCACAAAAGCATGAGAACCAGTAAGTTAAGAGCCTCTCTCTGGGATCCAAAACACTGATATTTAACTTTTAACATTTGCCTTGCTTAGCTGCTAAATTCAAGTTCCAGCCTCAATCAGTTATGCTATTGACATTCGAATAGTTAATAATACCTTTTTGTTCAAGGTAGTTAACAGAGTGCTGGGAAACAAACAAATGGATTAAGATACTGACAGGACAAGGGGAATGGTTTTAAACTAAAGAGGGGGGAGATTTAGATTAGATATTAAGAGGAAATTCTTTATTCGGAGGGTGGTGAGGCACTGGCACAGCTGCCTAGAGAAGCTGTGGGTGCCCCATCCCTGGAGGGGCTCAAGACTGAGTTTGATGGGGGTCCTGGGCAGCCTGAGCTGCTGGGTGGCAACCCTGCCCACAGCAGGACATTAGAACTGGATGGGCTTTAAAGGTCCCTTCCAACCCAAGCCATTCTACAATTCTATGTTTAAACCACTTTGCACAGTACAAGTGTGCCAACTGCCTGTCCACAAGTTAGAAGTGAAAAATCAGAAAGCCATGCAGAAGCTAACACTGGCTTGGTTAGCACGCTGTTTCAGCTCTCAGCACTGTGTTCAGTAACTGTCAGCTCTGTTCAGACACCAGAAGTCAGGTTCTGAAGGCAGCCACTGTGATCGCTTACCTGTTATTTTCAATAAAGGCAGTGTTGAACCAGAAGAAAAATGGGCAGTCATCATAGCCCTTTGGAAGATCCTGAAAGTAAATTTTTCATTTAAGGAATGATTTCTGCAGACATGAACACCCTTTTGTACTCAGTAGTTTGGCTTACAAAACCAGGGTGCTAGAATCAGTACATTTAAAGAGACATAGCACACCCAGATCACATTTTTCATTTAGTTTGTTCCAGGCCACCCAAGCTTAACACAAGACCCACCTTAAAAGCAGCAGGTACTCAGCTAAGACATTTCAGTAGTTCTGTATGAACAGCCACCCCCCACACACACACACAAGCTGCTGCAGTAACACGTGTTATATTCTCACTGCACTGTAGCAGCTGTTGTTTGACCCTCAAGGGTCCATTCCACACAGTCACTGGGGGGAGAAAAATAAGACAAAAAACCAGACTTTGCCCCACAGAGCTAAGCCAGCCAACACCCAGCTGGCATTTGCATTGCTGCCCCTCCTCAAACTTAAGTGAGGATCTTAATGCTGTTGTACTTACAGAATTAGATTCAAATCTGACTTTCACATCACCACTTATAACAGGGCTGTCTTCCAAGCCAATGACTACAGAGTCACTTTCAGAATCAAAGAAGAGCTGGGTAACAGAGCAAAATATTACATTTATGAAAACCTACCACAGAGACAGAAGGTCAACTGATGGCAATATAAGCTACTAATTCATTGTGTATAAATACAATAGCAGTGCTGGAATAACAGCCAACAATGTAATGGTTCACTCTGACCTGGGAAGCTTAAATACACTTAAGTGACTTCTAGGAAAGCTTTTTACTACCTTGCACTATTTTTCTTATGGTTTAGCAGCAAAGTTGCATCTTTTTAAAGTTCATATTGTTGATTTATTTAGATAGTTTTATGTCCAGTATCCAGCTTCTGTGACTCAGCTGACAGTTTCATACTCTCACCTTGCAGTTTCCTTGTGTGGCACACACACATTCCAACACAACTTGCTTTCTCATTATTACCTGCACCTTCATATCAGTTCCATTGCCTTTCCCAACTCCTAGGAAGAAAGAAGTTGCATTAAATCGGAGCACACACATCTGCTGAAGACTAAGCAGAAATCAAAACCAAGTACATCAATCTTATTCAAAACTGCCTTGCTACAGACTTCAGAGAACTGAAACCCTGAAAGTAGCTTGAGCTCCAGTGTCTGAGAGCTTGATTTTGAAGTAACAGTGAATCCTACTAGTGCAGCAGGAACAGACATATGTAGTTCTATCAGCTGAACAAGAGCAGCACTTCAGGCCCCCTAGTTCATACATACAGAAACTTATGTATATCAAGCTGAGAAACTGCAGTTCCAGATGTTGAGTTGGATCCACTAATCCTACTTGATAATTGATTCCTTATGCAAAACAGCAGCTTGCACATAAAGCACCATTTGACCACACACCCAGGAAGTGACAAAATGAGGCAGCTGCACCTCAGATTTTGTTTTCAAGTTGTGCCATTCAAATTCTCAATTCACAGCAAGTCTACATTCCTCCCACAGGCTTAATAAGAGACAGTACAGAGATCAGCTGCCCATGCTAAGAAACCATCACCAGATAAAGGCCCAAATTCAAAAGTTCTTACCATGTATAGAGTGGATTTTGAGGTTTTTTATTTTGAGTTGTCTCTCTGGTGGGAGTTTGAAGTTATACTTGTTTTTCAGGATCTCATAATACCCAACATACCTACTCTGTAATGCAAAAAACCCAGACACATTATGCAGTTTCTGTATCCCACACAGCCTAATCCCAGGTAGAAGAAGGATTAAGTTGATCTGCACTGAGCTCTTCTCTCAAGTCCAAGGCTTAGAAGAAATTAAGCCATTTGCTTTTTCCTTCCACGGTTTAAGCATCTGGTTGTTAAAGTTCTACACAAGCTTTACATCTATCTCAAAGCAGTATTTATACTTGGTGTTTTAAGAAGAAATTTCTACTTTAGAGATCAGCAAAAGGCATGGAACTTCGTTGTGTTTAAGCATTTTGCCCCCTTACAAAGCTCTAGGAAGCTTTCGCTTTGAAAAAGCACCAACTGGAGAAGTGGCTGTACTTCCATTCTATTTTATACCAGCAACTAGAGTACCTCTGCCAACAGCTTCATCTCACAGGACACAACAAATCAAGATCTGTGGAGATGTTCTAAATCTAATCAGGAATGGTCCTGAGCACCTGCTCTGGCTCACCTTACTTAGACAGTGGGGCTGGACTAGATGGTGGTCTCGTCTCAGAAGGCTGGGAGCCCAGATACCATAATCACATTTAATACTGCACTCAGAAGCAGCATAAGAAATGGGCTGTAACAAGGGCATACAAGAAAGATGCAATACAACCCTACTAATTGATAGTCCAACCCCTAAAGAAAAGAGTACAGGAATTAAGTAGTAGGAACCTACATCTCTGAAGCTGCTCTCTCTCTGCCACCTTGTTTAAGTACTCAAAAGGCCAGGGTTAGTTTGGCTCATTACAAAACCTGCTCAAACTTACCTGGGATGGAGTTTCAACTCCTTGAAATTTGGTACTTGTAGTTCTGTCAGTTCTTCTCTCCCCAAAGTAGTCCAAGCTCTCCTATATAGGAAGATTATTTCGAGAGTGAAAAATACCTCAGCACCATTCCCCTTCCTGAGGATAGCGCAAAGTAGAGTTAAACTAATCAATTCCAAAGGAAAACAGAAAGAGATACACAAGTTTGTTACCTTCTAGCTAGAAGGTAAAGTTACTAGTTAGGAAGTCAGCTACATTAAGTCCACCATTCCGAAAGCAAGCTAGTAAAACTCTTTGAAAAGGGAAGCAACATGCTTAAGCAATTGTCATAGAACCATGTTTCCCAAGTTACCTGTGGCAGATAAAAGCTGAACACTGTTTGCAGAGATCTAAACTAAACTCAGAAGAGCAAGTGCCAAACTGATACATGCTCCACACAGATCACCTACAGTGACCTGAGCCTTCTGCAACCCGGGTTTGAGTCTCCATCAGAGACTTGGTATAGCAAAGCAGAGGAACGCAGCTGCCCTGACTGCAGACCTGCTGACCTCCCTTTTCCCAGAACGTTCAGAAAGGCTTCCTGCTGCAACACTGGCAATCAAAATAAAACTACAAGCAGTTCCTGCTGCCTTACACACCTTGGAAGGAGGGTAGGGAAGACAATTACACAAGGCTACTTAAACAGAGACATTTGCTTTAGCAGTGCATGCTGAGAAGCCACCTACAGTTAAAAGTAGCTGCTTAAGGTCCTAGGTTCTAAAGAAATGCTTCAGAGGCCACTCTTCTCCCTGATCAGGAAGTCTTAAACAGGAAGTTCATATGCCTGCAAGATTATTTTTTTAAATAAAGACTCTTACAATATGCTTAGCTTATAATATCAGTGCATTCCACTAAGCAGATTCTAAGGGGGGGTATTCTGACTACTGAAAGAAGCAGAAATAAAAGCTAGCTTTTACCTTTGCACTCTCAAACTGGTCACTGTGTATAAGCCAGGTACAGACCATTGTTCCAGTTCTACCTGTATTAGAAGTAAGAGAAACTGAGTTATGAGCTCAAAGGTTTGAGAATTAGTTTTATGGAAATGAATTCATAACTTGAAATAGAGGTAACAGGAGATAAGTGGCACACAAGTAATTGAGTACCTGTATTTCTGGGAAGAATAAAAACACTGCAGTTTGCTACCTTGTTTAAGGAAAGCAGCCCTTGCAACTCTTTATGATATTACTTAAGATATTTAACTGGTCAGTAACTGCATCCTCTATTTAGCAGTGCAGAGAGTCAAGCACACCTTATCAAATCACACTATAGCATCAGCCAGTGCCAGCTGGAATTACTTCTCCACCTTTTCCCCCTCAGCCCTACTAAGGCAGCACTAGGACTACCAGCACAGTCTCCAGTACCATCTCAGTCTTGAATTCAAGCCTGAAGCCACATCATCCCTCCCTACCCTTGTTCTTCAGGCTGGTTTTGGCCTGCAGGTAAATTCAGCTTTCAGTTTCATTAAGCCTTCTAAGCTAAGTTTCCAGCTGTGGAGAAAAAGCTTTTGTAGACACATGGTTCAAGTGAACCAGAATTTGTAGCCACCTGATGTTACGTCTAAAGATGTGACAGAAGCTTTCAGGGCTTGTTCACACAGCTACTAATGTACTTCAACAGCTCCTGCACTACTACAGATCACACATAGCACCCACAGGTCATCTTATGCAAGAGCTCACACAAAGCTGTCCCCACAAAGCTACCATGCACTCTTTCTCAATGCCTTGTGCCTTAAGGATCCAGCAGTACTTTGGACAATTCCCCACAGAAATTCAGCAGCTCAAAGGATGTTGCAGTGCAAAATACTCAGTGTGAATCACTGGCTGGCACAAAGCTAAAGCAGCAGCTTAACAATTGCTAGTAGCAACATTAGTAGCTCCCTGTCCTCAAGCCCCTCCTACCAGGAGGGTCAGGACAGCAGGAACTTACTGAAGCGTTCAGGTTAGCTCTCTCCATAAAATGGCAGCTGATTTCTTAAAGCTACTTCAAAACAGGTGTGTGCAACACTAAACAGCATTACACTGATGCTAGTCACAATGCCTGTAGAGCGTGACAAATTAAATGGTAGCATAGGTGCGTTCAGAGCACCAGACTATACTTAAGTCAAAGAAGTTTGGCAAAGAATGTGTAATTTGTGGCACACACAGGTTGTATGCAAGAAGCCTTACCCTTGCCTCCTTTACAGTGAATTGCTATGATATTCTTCTCATCTTGATTCATCCATTCGTGGACACTGGCAGTGAATTTCAGCATGTCCCTAGAGAAGGGGAAAATTAGTGCAGCCAAAGCAAAAGCATGAGAAGTTACACTGGTGCAAGTGTTCGTTAACAAGACTCACTGTAACGCTGGGACATTGTGGTCATCAATAAATATCCTTTCTACCCTGTAGTGGAAGTACTTAGGGTCATAGCCTTTTTCACCTACAAAGTAAGAGCTGGTGTTACACCAGGAAGAGCAACAAAAGCTTGCAACAAAGAAAGTAGCTTATAATACAAGACTGCTGGTCTGAGCATAAAATAGCATTAAGTCCTTTTGATAGATATTAAGTTCCTGAAGATCTGCTAGCATCGACACCACACCTTGAAGTGATACCTTTCTTTTGAGCAGTCTTTCAATAGTCAGCAACTAAACAAACTTACTGCAGAGATTGTAGACTTTATAGTGGTCTGCATGCTTGGTGTCCAAGAATCTTGCAACTTCCTGAAGTAACAAGAAACAAGTTCAGAGTGATCAGTGCTCTGCTCCTTATTTCCATCACCACCAGCTGAACAAGTGCATTCATGAACAGTCCTTGAACAAGTGGCCTTTTCATCAACACAACAGTTCAAATTCCTGTCTCAATTCTGAGAAAGCATGACTGTGATTCAATTCCTTACTCTATATATTTGTGCTGTCTGATACCTTCTGCATAGTTCTAAATGGACTATCACTACAAGCATTTCAACATTGTCATGATTAGATAGCTCATATTATTCACACCATCACTGGCCTGTGAGAGAATTTATTTTGTTCACTGAAAGATTCCCCAAGAGGAGAGACATCAGAACATCAGCCTGTCCACACTGCAAGATGCATCTTAGTAGGCTGAGACTACAACACAGCAATGCAGCACAGGGGAGACCACTATTAAGTCATTCTGACCAGCCAAGCCAGGACTAGGATTTGATAGTGTAATCCACATACAAGTTAGTTCACAAGCAAGTTCTAGTTCACCTAGAAGTGAAACAGCACTTAGAAATACTAAACCTGGTAATGAAAGATTCTCACCTCTATAGGATTCCTATAGAAGGACTGCTTCCCAGAAGATGGAAAAGACATTGCAATGACACGATCTGTGAAGAAAACAGCAATCAGAAGTAACAACATGGAGGCCCCTCCCCAAGTCCAAGAACAATATGACTGAGAACACTATGGAGTAATTGATCCCTACCCTATGAGTACACTATTTAGGAAAAGCACCTAACCATTTCCAAGAGTTTTTCCTCCCACCCCCATAATTAGCACAGCTAGAGCAGGTTAACAGACCTTTCTGAAGGATTAGTTACCAGTAAGTGCCAGCCACCATGCAACTGGAGACAGAAAGCCTACAGTAAGTTAGTCAATAGTTCCTTAGTTTCCCTAGGCCTCAGAACTGCTATCACTACATACGGCACATACAACCTCTCTCCCAGAAGGCTAACCCTTGAAAACAGTGGTTACTTCAGTGTTAGTAGGGTGTTTCATGCCCTGAAGTTTCATCTGTTGTTACAGGATTTCTACCAACCAGTAACATAAGTGAGATCCAGATCAAAGCCATCTTTCATGTAACGCCTTTTGTTTTCAGAGACCTGTGAGAATGGAGCAGACAGTCTGTCAAGAGAACGACACACATCAACAAGTGTTGTCTATTACTAGGAAAAAAACCCTGACTCTGAAGCCAAGTCATGTTTCAGAACCTCATTTTGTTTTTGCAGAGGTCACAGCATTACAAATTTGATTGTGTTATTTGAATGATCTCTTATTACACCTGAAGTAATTTTTGCCTTGAAGTTTACTCTAGTGAAAAATCACTGCAGATTCTCCACAAACTGCACATGAATAGGCCTTTGCTACTTCAGTGCTTGGGGGCTGAATAAAAGGAAGAGAATGATTAGGGCAGAATATTTAGGTATTTACTCCTGTGTAAGGGGTTGAACTCAAAGCTTCAGATCTCAATTTAGTACCCTGATGAAAGTAAGAGGCATTTAAAATGGATAGGGCTTTAATACATCTAACAGATGAGCTGTTTTGTTTTCTGCCAACCTCTCCTCAGCCAAGGAGGAACCAGTCCATGCACCACACAAGGCAGCAGTTATCAAGACACCACAGTGTCACAATCACTGATAGCCTGGCTTTGTAGGCCAAGGAGCTTCTTGCTCAACCAGAGGCAAGAATTGCTACCTCTACCACAGTCAGAAGCAGAACTGCAATACCCCATCAAGGACACAGAACAGGCATGTTGCTTCTGCTGCATTATCAGTTTCAGATCAATATGCTGTAGACAGACTTGCTGCTCGCTGTTTTTTGACAGCTGCCTGGAGAAAGGACAGTAACAGCTGCCTAGACACACTGCTAGGCCAGCTTACCATTCTTCTGGTTACCACCTCAAGTTGTTTCTTCTGTGAAGCCAGGCGAAATATTCTTACTAAGATGACAATTCTCAGAACTCGAAGGAGAGTAACCATTCTAGATGAAAGAGATTCATTGTAAAAATAAGTGTTGAGCTTAAATATACAGCTTTTAAATAACTTCAAGCTTTACAAGAGAATATTAAAAAGAAGCTTTGTTTTGTGTAAAAAAAACCTCAAGGCCTGGAATACCACCATTTTATTGAGGGTGCTGGGGATGCATGTTCTGAAGTAGTAACATAACTAGAAAATCCCATAGTCTATTCTAGGAACTTTCTCAGCTATCTCCACCCAGCAAGCAACAAATTCCTTTAATTCCTTCAAATTCCAATTATCCCTCGATACTTAAGCGTACACTTAAAGTGGAACCAGCCACCTGATAAACAAGCTGAAAAGAGAAGGTAAATAAGCCAGACATGCTTGAATAAGAAACATTTTCTTTAATCAGTCAACAATTGGACAAATTTAGTTGAGAAACTTTGAACTCCTACTGAACTTTGGATCAGGCAAGATGCTTATGTGAGTGGCTCTACAGAAATAGGGGCAGTTGCTTCAGCACACCCTTAGGGACAAGGGCAAACTAACATTCGTTGCTTAAGGAGGTACACGAGCATATATTTTTAAGGAGCACATACATGTTTCAGGTCCTGTTACACCTAGGTAAGGGTCTCAGTAAATACCCACAGTTCTCCACCAATGTAGAGCTTGCTGAAGTCAATAATACACAGTTGTCCCAGAAGCCTGGTAAACTTCAGTTTCTCCCCAGCTCCCTCCTAGTCCAAGAGGACTCTGCTATTGTTACAGAGGAATTCCCTTGAACTAGAAGCCAGACAAGGACATGAACTAACACCGGACTGAAGACACTAGAGCCCCTTTCCTCAGCTTGAACCACAGCATACAAGAAGAGTTTGCCTTCTGCCCTTTGCAAAGGCAGCTAGTTAAACATTGGTTTGCAAGTAGATACCCAACTCAGACATCCTTTTATTGGTCAACAGACACTCACTCCAATCTACACTACCTAGACCAGGTTAGAAATAGACACTCTCCCTTGATGGAAGGATGTGACGTTGCCTCTCTGGGCTGCCACTGAAATCTGACTTGTCATACAAGTTGTCACCCACAGAAAGCACTCAACAAGCCTCCAAACATTTAGTCTGAGCAGATTTTAAGGCTGCTGTTCATATCTGGAGGAACAACCGTGAGGAAAGAAAACTGATAAAAGCTCAGGTAAGCTACTGGGAATTAGTTTGATTGTGTGGTTGCAACTGGAGGATTAGGCGGGAAGCCCATTGTCTTGAAGTTTGATTATGGCATCATCTAGAGCAAGGTAGTAACATCTTAGCAGGACTGAAGAGCTTTTAGCAAGAGAAGCCTTATGGAGGGCCTCAAGAGTCACATGGGTGAGACTGCAGGTCCCAGCTGAATTTGTGTGTGTTGCACTATGCAGTGCAAAAACTGAGCCTGTCCTAAAACCTCCATCAAGTCAGAATACAAGGGACTTGCATACCAACCCACAACAGCACAGGAACACCCCTTTGCCCCCCTGAATACTGCCCCCACCACTCACTTTTACTTACACCAGTAGATGTTTAGATCATATCTACCTTTGAGACGGGGTCAAGCTACAACAAAACCATAAGCCTAAAGAATAGAAAGACTCTGCTTTGAATTCTGTACTATGAAATACTATCACAGCCATATTTATGATCTAGCATGCACTCAGCTAGCCTAGATGTGCCCAAGAACATTCTTAGTGGCCTGTCATGGAAAGATCACATTTAACAGCTGTCATACCATTCTTACCTTGGCATCTGATCTGTGGCAGCAAGGTCAGAGAAGGAGTAGGTCATATTAATTAGCAGAGTGCCCACCACTATGAGCGCATCCAAAGTATTCAGTTTGGACCGGAAATAGTTCTTGAAGCTGGAAAAAAAGAAGTTTTAGATAGATGCCTCTACAGATGTAACAAAAGCTCCCCTGATCAGGAAGGGAAGAGCTACTGCTAGAGACAGATTCTTCTGAAAAAAGCTTTTCTTCTTAGAAAACTAAACACAAATGACCCACTATGAGAGCAGTCACAACAAAACTAGTGCCATTTCCAAGCGCTTAAAAGCATTCTACAGATTGGTCTATGAAACAGTAACAGCCAATGAACACAGCCAAGATGAGGCTCTTCTCTATGAGAAGTTAGCCTAATCGTTCCAAGCCTGAAGTATTGCTCTTACTAGCTTGAGGTCTTGCCACACTGAATTCTTTTACTCATGTCTTACCCTTCAACAAACACTCTCATGAGAACATCAGCGAGGAAGAAGAGTGCTATAGCCAGGGAAACACCTTCAAGAATCTCTCTGATGCCTCTTTTCTTCTCACTGATGGCCAGATCCACAATCACCACTACGATGTCCACAATGATAAGCACAACCCCAAATACTCTGTGAGGGGAAAAAAATACAAGTTGCTTCAGAAACAGCAAATAGTTACTGGTATATAAAAACCTAGATTTGTGATCTCCAGTTTGTAAGCTGGTCCAGCAAGTGTGGATTCTCTTGTACGCAGATTGAGGCCCGCTTGTGTAACAGCTGAAAGATTCAAGTTGCATTTTAAGTGATCTGCACAGAGTATACCATCCACATGGAGCTGTCTGTTTTTAGACTCAACAGTAGTTATTAACCAATAATCCCATACCTACCCATGCATGATGGATTTTGTGCCTTAAAGCTGAGTGCTTTTAAAAGCATCAGTGCTGCTTTCCAGCTTACTCACTTTCCCTTCCACTCATGAGGAAAAGCAGTGCTTGAGAAATAAGCATCTAGATCATATACAGCAGACCAACTGGCTGCCACAGGCTTTAGTACAACATTAAGAACTCCTATGTCAATAAATGACAGTGACATTTACAATTCCAGCTTCCCATTCTCCTTGGAGAACACAGACATCTGTTTAAGACATCTTCCTCAGAGAAACCTCCCCTCCTACCTGGAGGAGGTAGATTCAGTATTTCCCAGACAGAAGCCCAAAGAAGCCTTAAAGTTCTTACACCAAAAAGAACTACTTCTACCTTTCCCACATCATTACAAGCATAATCTTTTACCTGAATCCAAATGACATCACAAATGGGGAAATTTTTCTCCTAATGGTACTGCAAGAAAAGAGAATCAGCATCAAGACAAGTGACAATTTGCTACTGATTAAGCCAGAGTAGCACTGTTACTGAAGTTCATTCTTTTATTTTCAGAACTCTGTATCAGTGATTTAAGAAACTATCCAGCTGCATTCATGAAGCAAATACATTAAGGCAGTGTTTGAGGAAAAAAAAAGCTTTCATCACTTGAACAAGTAGTATTTTATTAGCTACAACCTTAAAAGACAGTACTACTTTAAGTCAGTATTGTTCACATATTTGTCCTATTTTTCCTGTTATGTATGGTTACATCCCCATCACCACCCCCACCATTGGAGACACTACTGTTACAGGAAATATTCATCAATTCAGTAATTTATGCTGCACAGCAATAATCTCATCCAAACTACTTGTTTCCTTCAGGGTAGTTTGAGCTGTACATTTCACTTGGTGAAAGACCTTAACTCTATTATCCAGTTTAAGACAAGGCCGAGTATCTTTGAAGTGAAGAGGAAGCATCTTGATGGGCTCACTGATTTATCCCATACTCCTCATTATTAAGTTTGAAGTTCAAAATATGAACAAGTAAACAGCTACACCTTTGAGCAGGAAAGGTGCTGCATCCTTAACTTGGACAGGAAAAGTAGGTACTGTAACTGAAGTAATAAGCCTTATTTTCATAGAATCATAGAATCACAAGGTTGGAAAGGACCCACAAGATCATCTAGTCCAACTGTCCTCCCATTACCATTGCTACCACAAGCACTAAACCAGATCTCGTAGCTCCTCATCCAGACGCCTCTTGAACACTGCCAGGGACGGCAACTCCACCACCTCCCTGGGCAGCCATTCCAGTGCCTGACCACTCTCTGACAGAAAAACTTTTTCCTTATATCTAACCTAAACCTCCTCTGGCACAACTTGCGGCCATTTCCTCAGGTCCTGTTTGTTGCCTGGGAGAAGAGGCCAAACCCCTCCTCATCACAACCTCCCTTCAGGAAGTTGTAGAGTGCAATGAGGTCTCCCCTGAGCCTCCTCTTCTCCAGACTAAACAATCCCAGCTCCTTCAGCCACTCCTCATAAGACCTGTGCTCCAGACCCCTCACCAGTTTTGTTGCCCTTCTCTGGACACGCTCCAGGGCCTCAATGTCTTTCTTGTAGTGAGGGACCCAAAACTGAACACAGTACTCGAGATGTGGCCTCACCAGTGCTGAGTACAGGGGGATGATTACCTCCCTGCTCCTGCTGGCCACACTATTTCTAACACAGGCCAGCATACTGTTGGCCCTATGGCCACCTGGGCACACTGTCCACTCGTGAACATGAGCCCAGCATCAACCAACACCCCCAGGTCCCTTTCCTCTTCACAGTCATAAGGCAACATAGCATACAGAAGGTTCTCCTTGCACTGATGAATGCCCAGGATGCAAGGAAAACACTGCAATAACTATATTTTATGACTTAAAAGCATTCTACAGATTAGTCTATGAAACAGCAACAGCCAATGAACACAGCCAAGAGAAGATGAGGCTCTTCTCTATGAGAAGTTAGCCTATCATGACATAGGTATAGTATGTACAGGAAGACTTCAGCTTCCACAGCCCAAGGACAAGCACCTTTATTGGATGCATTAAAAAGGTACTCTAACCTTGCCTGCCAACATCTTGGATCAGTTAAAGGTACAAGAGTTGCTTGCATATTGAACTTAAGCCTTTAAGAATTGGATTTCTAAGCACCTTGATCTGAATTCAGACAATTCAGGACAATAGGAGAGGAACTGAGATAACAGGCTTAATCTTACTGCTCTTACTGATCACTAGCAGGTTCAGATAGTTCATTCTTGATGAGGGCATAATGCTTACCATTTGCCCCTGATACTCATTCACCTGATTTTCTCACCAGCATTTCTTCAGTACTCTCCCAAGCTAAATCTTTTGGGATAACATATATGCAGTGCAGTTTTGAACTACCTACTTTCCACTCTGTGACAGATTTGTTGCTAATTGGTGGATTGGGCTTTCATCTCTATAGGTACAAAGAAGCTTCCTGGACTTGCATGCTGTTATTATGTATTAGAGCAAATCTCGGCATCAAGTGATGTAAGGCTTCAAGGTATCAAGGTAAGTATCAAGGCACTGGTATCAAAATAATTAAGGTTTATCACTAATTTCAGCACACCACCTGCCTTCTCATTTTGGCTCAGGCATTTTCACTTTTGGGGGGGTAAACAAGGCACTTAGTCTATCATTAACTTACTTGGAACAGCTGTCCTGCTCGTTATCCTCATCACGACCATCATCAATCTTTATCGTGGGCTCATTTGCTGCTGGAGAGCTGGCAAAGGAACAGCACAAAAAAAAAAAATCACATACCAGTACAGATGTCAACTTTATCTGAAATAATGAAGGGTAGCAATACATAAAGTAATATTAACTGCTGTCAGCTGAGCAGCAAGAAGCAACCTGGGCCAGAGCTCAGTAACAGTACCAGGGGAAGAAAGGCTTCTGTTGTGCCAACATATGGAAAGCCTTTGGTTTGCACTGACCTAGTTCCACTCCTTAACTATCCATCTACCAAAGTTCTCTTCTGGGGGAGGAAGACACTTTATTAAGTAATAAGATAAAGGACTTTGAAGTAAAGCATCCAGAAGTCTGTTGAGAACTTCAGACAAGCCCAGACTCTGGAAGTGCTGGAAACATGCATATGCAAAATTCACATGGAAAAAAACCCAAAACATTAATGCTACTACAATAAAGTACTTGTTCACAGAGCACTTGCTAGGAGAAGCCATAGCACAGCAGTGTTTTTGTGCTGAGCAGGATACCAGACCGGAAACTAGAAGACCAGGGCAGCAGCAGTTGAAAACTTTTTTGCAGCAGCTGCTCACCATAACTTCCTCAGAAGAGTCTCTTTAAATCAGGATTTTGTTTAGCCACCTGAAATGCTTTGAAGACCACAAGATGACATCATAAAAAGTCAAATGTAACAGTCAAATCCATTGATTTGCATTTTTAACCTACTGTACAGAAATAGTGTATTGCGTAATAGCACAACCACAGTGTTTGTTGTGGCTCTGTCTCTGGCATCATTGCTACTCACACAGAAGCAACCATATGCACAGTATTTTCCAGCTCCAGTATCTCCAGCCACCAGAAAGCTTGCTCTGCTCCCAAAACTGAAGCAAGGCTATGAAGATGTGTGGCCAGTTTTGCTTCCCAGCTGTTCTCATAGGACATTCGCTTGAGTTATCTGCTTCCTGTGGGCTGAAACACTTCACTTATCAGGATGTGTTACTGCTGCTATAGCACTCTCGCTGCAGACCGCTTGCTTGTACTTGTACACAAGTGAAGGGAACTGAAGGGCAGCTTTTTATCCTCTACTCTGAGAGAAATAAGATAAGAATGAGCTACAGTAGTGTTTTGGGCTAGGAAGCCAGCTTTTAACATAAGAAGAAAATAGAAGCCAAGTCCAAGGACGCTATTTACACTGTGCTCTCACTCAGTAATTCAGATCTGAATAATGCTTCCCTAGGAGGTAGTTTTACTTTACACCTAACTGTTGCCCAAACTAGAAAAAGCTTTCTGCTATAAGGTCCTACATCTAGCCTTCAAACGAGGTAGAAGACAAGAAAACAAAGGCATACAACAACCTATTTCCTACCCATGTACTCTCTAAAGAGTACACAAGCTTTTCTAACTGCTCACAGTTAGAGTGAACATCAGACTGGAAGCTTATAAGGAGAGCAGAGCAATATGCTAACTACAGGATGCCTTGACAGTGACTCTCAGAAGCTAGAAGAAAGCAAGACTTACTGCCCTGAACTTAGTACACCAGGGCAGGATAGTTGTACCTCCTCATTACAGTTCTCAACTACTTGTAAGAAGCCTATCACAAAAGCACATTCCTATCAGAGATATCACTCCTCAAGTAGCACTGTTCTCAGGGTGGGAAAAAAATAGAGACTGTGCATGAAGTGCTTAAAGTTTATACAGCATATCTCCTCTTTGTTATGTTCAACAAACTAAGGAATGCTAGGCAGAAGGCTGCATGCAGCATACTTCAGTTCTGAACTTGTGCACCAGGGCAGTTTGCTCCACTCACCTCGAAGCTTCAGTGAGCTCTGACCCCTGTTCATACCTCACAGTCGTCATTTTGGTTTTTCTTGCTCTGCTGGTGTTAAAAGAAGCACATCTAGTTAGACAGCAGTACAAGCAGCAAGGAGTATTCACATCTTTGCCTACAGTAGTTTCATACCTTATGAGAGACAGGCCTTCTCAAGCACCTTCCCTCACAGCTGAGGAAGCACAGAGGAGCCATCACTCAACAACTCAACCAAGCCTATCTAGCATGCCCAGGAGACGACAGCCTTGTTATCTCAGCACGATCCTTTCCCCTCTTCCAGCCGGTCCCCTGCTCCGGCAGGCAGGGACAGGAACCTGGGAAGCAGCTCAGCAGGAATGCCCACATCTCACCCCCGGCTGCCGTACCCGGCTTGTCCGACCCCGGGGTGCGAAGCCCCGCCCGGCACAGCCTCACCCGGCGGGTGAAAGAGAGAGGCGGCTCCCAGTCGGGCTGCGCGCCGGCCCCGGGCAGCCCCCGGTACTCCCCGCCCAGCAGAGGCCCCGCGGGCCGAACCCCGGTTCCGCGCCAGCCACAGCCTCGGCCACCTCCAGCGGGGCCGGCCCAGGAGCTTCCCCGAGCGCCCTCACCTCAGCACGGCCACCCGCCTCCGAGCTCAAAGTCGAGCCCGGACACCCGCCCCCAGCGCCCCGCGGACTCAGCGGAAAATTGCGTTAAACTTCCTGAGGACATCCTGCCCACCTCCCGCGCGAAGCCCCGCTCACCCGTCAAGCCAAAGCAGAGCCACAGAAGCAGGAAAGCGCTGCAGCCCCCCCGCCGGGACGCGGTTAAAAGGGCCGCGGGGCCGCACCTGGGCCGGGTCAGGCCCGCCCGCTGCCATGGCGACGGCCTCACTCCGCCGCCTGCCTCTGCCCTCCGCGAAGCGTCCGGCACGTCGCCTCAGCCGGGGATCCTGGTGGGCAGCAGGTCGACCGTGAGCCGGCAGCGTGCACTCGTGCTCGGAGGGCCGGTGAGATCCTGGGGTGCATCACAAAGAGCGTGGCCTGCAGGGCGATCGAGGTGATCCTCCCCTCTGCCATGCCCCGGTGTGGGCACATCAGAATACTGTGTCCAGTGCTGGGCTCCCCAGTTCAAGAAAGACAGGGATCTCCTAGAGAGTCCAGTGGAGGGCCGCAAAAATTTAAGACCGGGAGCACCTCCTGTATGAGAAAGGCTGTGAGCCCTAGGGCTGCTCAGCCTGGAGAAGAGAAGGCTGAGGGGGGATCTTATCCAGGCTGGCTGTGGCTCCAGGTTGGATGTGGCTCTGGGCAGCCTGGTCTAGTGGTTGACAACCCTGCCCGTGGCAGGGGGTTGAAACTAGCTGATCATTAAGGTCCTTTTCAACTCAGGCCATCCTATGATTCTGTGATCTTATCAGTGCTTATAAATATCTAATGGATGGGAGTCAAGTGGATGAGACCAGGCTCTTTTCAGTAGTGCCCAGTGACAGAACAAGGGGCAATGGGCACAGACTGGAACATAGGAAGTTCCATATGAACATGAAGAAGAACTTTACTGTCAGACTGACAGAGCACTGGAACAGGCTGCCCAGAGAGGTTGTGGAGTCTCCTTCATTGGAGATATTCAAGACCTGTCTGAACTTCTATCTCTGCGGCCTGCTGTAGGGAACCTGCTTTAGCGGGGGGTTGGATTCCATGATCTGCAGAGGTCTCTTCCAACACCAACAGTTCTGTGATTCTGTGACATTCAGCCCGTGCAGTTGGGCTGAATCAGTCCTCCCCTGAGAATCCTGCGAAGCAGCATGTGGTGCGTGGCTGCTCCCTTACCAAAAGTCAAGTAATCAACAAGCAGCCCCTTAGCATGAGCACCTTATGGCAGAAACATGCTTCTCGCTAACGCTGAGGCCAGCTCTGCCCTTTTCCAGCGTTTTGCAGCTCGCTCAGCAGCAGAGGGAGCTCTAGGAGAGCGCTTGGAGCCTGCTTCCACAGCTGCAGGGTTGGGCATGCAGGTGGGGCAGGGAGCAGCAGCCTTGGCCAAAAGAAATAACATTTTCAAGGCGAGCACTGAATTATGTCGCTCTCCTGTAACCCTAAGAGATAAAAAACTTCTCAGAAAGAGCAGTGAGGCATTGGCACAGGCTGCCCAGGGAGGTGATGGAGTCACCGTCCCTGGAGGTGTTCAAGAACTGTGTAACTGTGGCACTGAGGGACGTGGTGAGTGGGCATGGTGGTTGGACTGGGTGATCTTGGTGATCTTTTCCAACCTTAACAAAAATAAGTCTATGAAAGTGGAACACTTCTGGACATCAGAATAAGTAGTTTCCCCTTCAGGTCTATAAATACATGAAGAAGTAGTTATTACAGACAGTGTTAGTGATGAGCTAAATATGTTTTGTGTATTCAAATAATTAGAGAAACAGCTAAACATGGTTCAGAGCTTAGCTGGATGATGAGAAGAAGCATTAGATTAACTTCTTAACTCTGAAAATAACCTTACATACGGCAGGTCATTTTGTACAGGTTTGAACCTGCAGACCCTGTGGGATTCTGTGAGTTCCTTTCAGCAGGATCTTGTGGCTGCGGAACACCTTTATGGGGAGGACTGTATCACAGCAGAGTGTGCAGATCTGGGAGTTTGGTATCCTCTATCCTGTGCCTCGTAAGCACCAAATTGTGAAGGCGGTTTGGGTGTTGAAGTGGATTTTACACTAATAACCTACAACGATTAATCCAAGAAGGGGCTGGAGGCTGGCAGGCTTCCAGTTTGGCGCTCAGACTGAATACCAGGGCCAGAAATATAACAACTTCCTAGAGGACGCAGATGCACTTAGAATAAAAATCAACCAAACAAACAAACAAACAGTTTTTCTCATTTATTGCCAGTGATTGCACCATAACTGTTGCTTTCAGTGCAGCTAGTCCTATGGCTGTAGCAGGTTTGCCAGCTCTGATGTATCTTCATGAGTTTCCTGACGGTCAATCTATCTTCTTAAAACTATGACTTCTGAAGTCAGAGGACTAAAGTAAAAACACCACATTTAGCTTTTAATAAAATTGATTTTCTAGCTCTCAGCTGGTGGAGAAAGATGTATAAACATGACCTGAGGTTCATGAAACAGAAAATAAAAAAGAAGCGTTTAAAGTATTCTGTTTTTTAAATTCATGTCTTGTAAATCAGTTTCATTGTATTACGTTATTTAACTCTTGATACTGACATTTAAAAACCCCTCAGAATCCAGTTCTGATCCCTGGATGATTATTCATAGGTATAAAACAGCAGAACTGACAACAAAATGCAAAAAAAGATTGAAATGTTCAGTAAATGATCCAGTTATACTGGGTAAGAGCAGGACGAAGTGTGTGTCTCAGACAGGTGATGACATATTTTAAATTCCAAAAATAACAGAGAAGCATGATAAACAGAATCTCTTAACTTGACAGACATCAAGATAAGTAGGTACAGATCATTTATATCTGATACTTGTAAGAGAGAGAGCCAAGAAAAATAATGAGCATTTTATTCTGTTTTGGGATAACAGAAATATGGAGATAAGGAGAGGGGAAGGGGGATCAATTCTGTGCCAGTATCCAAAGCAGACAGATCGGATGACCTGATGGTGCTAGCTCTGTTGGCTTGGCCTTGCTCCCAGAAAATGAGAGTAGACAGAGGCTTCAACTGATAAAATATTGAAGAATCTTTGTGATAGTAATAATAATTAATGCCAGTCAACTTGGGATTATGAAAAATAATTCCTGTTAAATAAATTGATATTTCAAAAACAAGATTGCAAGTTTTACTGATAAAATACAGGTATTTTGTTGCTTCCATGAACAACTGTCTGGCTAGGATATTGTATTTGATTAAAGAGCTTGAAGAGCATGAAGTCAATGTGGTTCACACGACTTTGGTGAAAACCTTACACACTAATCTTAAAATAACTGTATAAGGAGAACGATCCTTAAGCAGTTCATTCCCAAAGAGATTCTGCAGGGCCTGGGTGTTGTCTTCTGTTTAATATTGTGTTGGGCTGTTTTGTTTTGAACCGTGCCCCCGAATAAAACCTCCAGTGATAAAGTTTTCAGCTGACACAGAGCTTGGAGAAGCGGTCAGTTACAAGAACTGCTGCCAAGCAATGATTAAATTGTAACATCTGGTAAGTGGGGATAAATGAAGAGCTTGCATTCCATACATCCACTGTCAGTCTCACAACGAAGGACCTCAGGGTGGTGCAGCCTGCAGACCTGAAGAACAATGCAACATCTTTCAGAACAAGAATCCTTGGTCATCTTACACTCTCACTGTCACTGAGAGACATTAGCCACTTGAATGAGGAATGTGTGTATGTGTCATAAAGCTCATGAGCATTTCTTGATTAACTTCTCATGTGTTGCAAATCGCAGCCATCCTGACTGCAGTGATTAAGACCAAGGCAGAGCAGACTTAGAGCACCGGTGATCGTGTCGTGAAAACAAGTAGCTGAAAAAACCTGGAGTAGCAGTAGGGAGTAATCAGCTGCAGGTGGTCCTTCCATATGTCTCTGTGGCAAAATGCATAACAAGATTCTTAGATCCACAAACAGGAAAGATGTGAGGCTGAGGGCACTGCTGGAGCTACTTGGCTCCTGTGTTCTCTTAGTTCTCTAGTCTTGATAGCCATAACTCTAAAAAGAAGAGGAAGAACCATGATGTGAGCAAACAACCAAAGTGTAGTTCATTACATCTGAGTCTAAGAGCTCAAAGCTATCCAATTTATCCAAGATAAGGGATGACTTATCGCAGTTGGTCAGGCTAGATCCAGAAAAACATCTAGGCAACCAAAAGGGGATGAAGGCAGACCCTGAGCATCAAAATTTTGATGTAAAAGGATCCTTGTTTAGCAGCTGCCTAATCCTGCAGGATATTAAGCTTTTTTGGGCACTTTGCTGTTGGACTGCAGAGGTCCTCAGAACCTGCTGTTCTGCTTCTGGCATGCCTTGGGCTGTTCTGGCCTTCCGTGTCTGCTCCTAATGGGGCAGATCAGGATCCCAAATGTAGGCAGAGGAGTACTGCTTTACCCCCTCAGTAAACCCCGAGTCCACCATACACCAGCCAAAGCTCTTTGCAGCTTTGTGTATGCATTCTGCATTAAGCAACTCTGAATGGAATCAGCACAGGAGTAGAACTTGCTCTTGCTTTTCCCAAATGGAGGCAGGCACAGAGCTCATAGTTACTTGGCTTTAAGTGGAGAAAAACAGATTTGGCAGAAGAGGGCTCACAGAGTAAGGCATCATGAGAATAAAAGGCTGGAGGATGGGCCTCGGCAGATTCTGACTCAGGGCAAATAATAATAATAATAATAACAATAATTAACAATGGGAGTAATTACGCAGTGAAAGATCATGCAAAGGTCTGTGGTTTGTTGTTCAACACTGAATATTTTACAATAAAATATCTTTTTCTCAAAGAGATGTTTCCGTTCAAATGGCAATGAATTAGGTCAGGGGAGTTCTCTGACCTGAGGTAGGTAGAAGATCACACAGATTATCCACATGCTCCCTCTGGCCTTGTGACTAATTCGCTTTTGTACAGCTATTCCTGATGTAAATGAGATGGGCTCAGACCTGTGCTTGCCCTCAGGAGCTTAGGAACTAATTATGTTTGTTGTATCAGCCCATTAGATACTCATAGGCTGCATATAGACTTCTTAGACTGAATTATTTCTTTGCTCTTTGAACGTTATCAAAACATTCAGATCTGGCATGTTTCAAGGTCTGCCACCATTACTCCTTTGTGCATAGATTTCTGTGGTTATTCCTTGCTAACAAACCACAAACTTTTAATACGTATGTCCTGGTTTCGGTTATTTCATAGATTGAAACTACAGCGGCTGACATCATCCTGATATTTTAAATTTGTTAAAGTTGAGGCCCTTTATTGTTAGATTTAAAAAAACAAAACTGTTTCAGACCTCATAAATTAACTTCGTTCAAAAAAAAAAAAAAAACCCTAGCAGCCCACATTCCTCCAGAAGATGCATAGCAGCTGGCTCATTGAGAGCCTGCAGGCCGCTGCTGCCTCCACACCTGCAGTGCCTACAAAGAAAGCTGGTCTGTTGTCTCTTCCAGTGAGCAAGGTGTTCATGGAAGGTGGGATGTGATGGAGAGGCACAGAAATAATGGCAAATGCATAGAGCACCTGGATTCAGTGCAAATGAGCTGTTTTGCTTGGAGCTGGCTCTGGACTACTCTGGATTTTCCTAGGGTGCGGGTAGGTAGCCAGACTCTTGCTGTGAAAACCTCAAGTCTGTAACTCCTTTGAAGCCTTGGAGCAGCTGGCTCATTTCTTCCTTACTGCTTTAAGAACAAGCAAACAGCCAGGAACTTGTTTGGGAGAAAAACTTGTCCTGAGAGTTTGCGGATGCCACCTCTGTCTTCCAGCAGCAGTAATGTTCTATTAATGCCTAGGGGGAGGTGAATGTCCTTTGGGTATCATCTTCATGTCTTCATGCTGAGCAGCTCTGAGGGAGCCCAGCACACCACAGCTGCAGGAATATCCAGAGCTGTCCCAGAGCCCCTCTGTTCACTCACTTTTATCCTCTGCTTTACATTCTTGCTGTGCTGGCTGTGCATTTTATGTATGAATAGTAGTTTTTTTATGACTGTTATTCAGCACCTACGTACTTTTGCTGGAAGCAGGGAAGAAGAAAGCAGGGTGGGGAAGTTTTTAGTTAATGAAATGGTTATTATTTGCTGACAAGATCACTGAGTGTCTTACGAAGAGGGAACTTGGTCTCCTTCCAAGTAACTAAACAGGAATTTGCGCTGCAGTATGTGTGTGAAGCACGTGTATTCCAGACAAAAAAAAGAGAAGGCATGTACAGCCCCATTGCCTAGAGACTTCAACATCTGTGAGGACGCATTATTGCTCACACTGTCCATGTTCTTTACGATGACTTGGTTATTTTACCTCAGGGCCAGTGAAGCAGTGCAGGAACATGTCCCCCTGCTAGAGCTGCCTCATGGGAACTCAGCCTTGTGGCAGCCTCTCTCCAGTACTTCAGGTATTCCTGACTCTTCTTCTAGCCTGGGCAAATAAATTCATCATGAAACAGGTATGCAAGGAACATATTCCAGCTGACCGGGATTTTCAGATGCAGACATTGTCGAGGCTATCACCACAGTAGCCCTGAACAGAACATGGGCTTTCCAGGCCTCTGGGCTCTGGGAGGCATTTGGGGGTCCCTGAAGGAGGGTGGGACTGAGTTCTGCTCCTACAAAGTGGCAATCACTTAACATACATGCATGAGTTGTTCCCCCACCAGCTCTGCAGCCCCACTGCCCCATCCTACCAGGGACCAGCAGGAGTTGGAGATGTGGGGCCTGATGGCCTCCATAGGACCCTGCAAACACCCATGGCTGACCGTGCTGCTCTAATGCTGCTGCTGCTGACTGGAGCCCATCGTGCTACTCCCTCCCAGAATCAAGATATGTCCATGTCTCGAGGGGACATGCATGTTGGCCAGGTAGGCAAGAGCATAATTTGGTGCATGTCATCTCGAGCATTATCTGACTTGCTCAAGCTGAGAAAGAGACAGAGTGGATAAAAGCATGAGAAGAGCTGATTGACACGGCCCCAAGGGAACAGCACACAGACCCCATGTGCTCAGGGGCTTCCAAAACAGCCTCAAAAACCTGCCTCAAAACAAGGGTAGTGAATAAGTGGTGAGAAAAGCACTGCTTACATAATCCTTTGGCGGTGAGATGGGTCAGCAGTTCCTGATGAAGAAGACAAATTGAATTTTTAAGAAATAAACATCACTGCTGCATTTTGTAAGAGCTGTAAAGTCCTGCTTTAGTGAAGGGTAATAGAAAAGTTTATAAAAGGCTTACTTATATGCCTTGTCTTTTGGTCCCACTGACCTCAGCCCTGTAAAATGGAGCATTCCTGCTATTGTATTTAAAATAATCTGTAATTCCTTGGCCATATTGCAACTGGATGCACTCATCTGTTTGCTTTTTTCTCTCTTCCACAAATGTCCTTGTTTGTGTTATCTAGCAAATCTGATCATCCAGCTCCACGGAGTTACACAACTGCAAACCCTTCGAGATTTCAGCTGAATATCAAATCTTGCTCAACACCCCTGTGTTCACTTCTTGGTTCAAATTTTCAGCTCTTTCAGCATTACGGCTGCACTGTGCTTTTTACATATAAACCAGATCAAACAGCTAAAGAAACACCAACCACAAAAGCTGCATTCATTCCACCTTGCAGGGCTTACTGAAATGAGCCCGGCCCGGCCGTATTAAATAGGAGATAAAACTCCCACGGGGAGCCTTAGTCTGAGTGATTCATATAAACACTTCAGCAAGTCAGTCTTGGTTGAGCTCCACAGTCAGATAAGGTGGGTAATGGTGCTCAACCAGCAGAGTCACTCTCATTTGGAGAGCACTGCTGATAGAAACGTAACTGTTCCTTATTCTAACTGTGAGGCAGGAGGGTAAGAGCAGTATTGGGTAACAACAGATACATCAGGGTTTGGGTAAAACTGCCTGTGTTTTGTGTGGAGCTGCCTGTTGTGGTGAAGCATTCTTCTGAGCCCTTGATGTGGGCCATCTGGAAAGGAAAATCTACTCAGCCTCTAGAAAGAAAGCCAGGATTATGATCACTTTATTTTGCAGTTGACTTTCAAGGGAGATATTCTTATCAGGAGGAGGTCTGAAGGAAAGGCGAGTTGCAGGTATGTTTATTTAATATATGTTGATAAAGGCATAGACAAAGTCGCTTCTTTTCCCCCCCTCCAGACTTCACTATCTATTTTTCAGGAGTCTTTGCTCCAATCCATCCTTCCTGTTAGCTTTTTGCTTCCACCCACATTCTCTGCGCTGGGCCTGATCCTGACCTCGGTGCCAGAATGGCAGCATGCTGCAAGGCAGCGGGAACGAGAAGTACCAGCAGTCCTGGGCTCAGGGGGAACTGTTCTATAACACTGAACTCTTTTCTCTGTCATCTGAAAAAATGCCATGTGCCAGAGCTCACACCTGCACGTCTCTTATCAGTGACTTCCACAGGGCAGTTCTCTTGGTTTGTTTTGGCCCTGGCTTTCCGGCAGCTCCCCTGTCGCAGCAGCTTTGCCAGCTCTATATGCAGCTGCTGCAGCGATGCTCCTAGGGTCGCAGCTGAAGCAAGGCAAGTCCTGAGAGTGCAGATCAGGGGAGCCAAGTTTCTGCAGCACTTCCAGATGTGAAGAGGGGGAGTTGCTTTATCCCATTTTTCAGATTTTGTTTTATTCTTTTACAATTGCTTTTTTTTTAAGCACACCATGCAGGCACACTGCGAACAATTTGTACTGTTTGCTTGCACTCAGCTGCATGTTCCCAGTGGTGGTTGTTTATGTGTTTTTTTCTAACTGAGCCTCAGCCCAAAGCCCTGTCTGTGTGCTGGGGCAGAACAGCAGCAGAGGTTTTTTTTTCACTTCCCCACTGAAACACTGAAAACCCCACTGAAAACCATCCTGTGCCCACTCTGCACCCACTCTGCAGCTCCTGTACTAATAGACAGCTCTGTGGACTGCAGAAGGGTGAACCATACGCTCAGTGAACCAGGAGACAAAATTCCTGTTATCTTTGGGGAGTAAGTACTGCACAGGGACTATGTAGATGACCTAGATGAGGGTATTGAATGTACCCTCAGTAAGTTTGCAGATGACACCAAGTTGGGAGGTAGTGTGGATCTGCCTGAGGGTAGGGAGGCCCTTCAGAGGGATCTAGATAAGCTGGATCGCTGGGCTGAGGTGAATGGGATGAGGTTCAACGAGGCCAAGTGCTGGGTCCTGCACTTTGGTCACAACAACCCCATGCAATGCTATAGGCTTGGGGACAAGTGGCTGGATGATTGTGAAGAGGAAAGGGACCTGGGGGTGTTGGTTGATGCTCGGCTGAACTTGAGCCAACAGTGTGCCCAGGTGGCTAACAGGGCCAACGCCATCCTGGCCTGCATTAGGAATAGTGTGGCCAGCAGGAGCAGGGAGGTCATCATCCCCCTGTACTCAGCACTGGTGAGGCCGCACCTCGAGTACTGTGTTCAGTTTTGGGCCCCTCACTACAAGAAAGACATTGAGGCTCTAGAACGTGTCCAGAGAAGGGCAACGAAACTGGTGGGGGGTCTGGAGCACAGGTCTTATGAGGAGTGGCTGAAGGAGCTGGGATTGTTTAGTCTAGAGAAGAGGAGGCTCAGGGGAGACCTCATTGCACTCTACAACTTCCTGAAGGGAGGTTGTGATGAGGAGGGGTTTGGCCTCTTCTCCTAGGCAAATAATAGGACCCGAGGAAATGGCCGCAAGTTGTACCAGAGGAGGTTTAGATTAGACATAAGGAAAAAGTTTTTCTGTCAGAGAGTGGTCAGGCACTGGAATGGCTGCCCAGGGAGGTGGTGGAGTTGCTGTCCCTGGCAGTGTTCAAGAGGCGTCTGGATGAGGAGCTACGAGATCTGGTTTAGTGCTTGTGGTAGCAATGGTAATGGGAGGATTGTTGGACTAGATGATCTTGTAGGTCCTTTCCAACCTTGTGATTCTATGATTCTATGTAATTTTGACAATCTATTCTGACAAGGAGCACTCTGGTGAGATGCTGAGTAACTTCCCATGTGCATGAGTGCTAGAGAGAGGGGACAGAGGCTGCTGGAGCATCATGTGGGGAATCTGATCCTCCAGGGCAGCAGAAGCTTGGACCAAAGCCTCGGTCTTCATGTCAGCACACTACACTGATGTTTCAGCCTCTCCCTTGCATGCACCTTTTCTCCCATTCTGTCCTGTCTGTGGCTTCAAGTTACCTCCTTAATAGAATAGAATCACAGAATCATTACAGTTGGAAAAGACTACTAAGATCACCTAGGCCAGCCACCAGCCCATCCCACCATGCCCACTGACCATGTCCCTCAGTGCCACACGTGGTTCTTGAACACTTTCAAGGACAGTGACTCCACTTTCCCTGGGCAGCCTGTGCCAGTGCCTCACCACTCTTTGTGAAAAGATATCTAATCCTGCAGCATTTACTGGGGAGTTAAATGTGATTGTGATGTAGGGGAGAAGGGGTAAGCTGTGAGAGGAACTTAAGAAACAGTGCAGTCTGTCAATGCTTCTTTTCAGGTGATAAGAAATGAGTGTGTTGATGTCCTGGTGGCTGCTGCTGCTTCTAGTCAACTTTGGCTCACCTGCACCCAGGTTTTCGGTGCGTATGTCTCAGCCAGTGTCTGTACAGCCTCTCCGTGATATGCCAGTGGGTTATCGTTTCCAGTCACGTAGGTGTCCCCTGCAGACAACGTGGGACTGCAGGAGCTTACAACTAAGGGAAGGTTACTCTTGCTGCGCTGATAACAAGGGTTTCACAGTATTAGGGGCTGGGCAACCCTCCACATGGCTGGACTGACATTGGTAAGAATTCCAAACAACAAAAAAGCCCTTTCAAGAGAAAAAAAAAAGACTTTACGGCCAGCAAAGAAATACTCCATTCCATTTCCTCAGGGAAAACTGTCTTCTTTTTATTCATTGCAATTTAAAAAGCAGGGAAAGAGGAGCTAGATATAGTCTGAAGCAATCTGTTTTCATCTGATGAGCAAATCACTCTTGGCCAGCTCAAAGAGGTACAGAGTTTGGCAGAGGTGAGCCTGGAGCTGTCTGCAGCAAGTTCCTGCGTGGCTCCAACCTGGCAACACTCCTCTGCGAGGGAAAACAAACAAGTGGAGGAAAAGAAGCAGGCAGCTGGGCAACCATGCGTTGGCACACCCAGCAGTCTGCTGTCCTGCACAACTGCTTGTTTCTCTCATGCCTAGAACTGGGCCTGCTCTGGTGTTGCTCCAACCGGCTTGCTCAGAGCAAAACCAGCAGCCGATTCTTATGCACACCTTTGCTTGGCTGTCTTGGAAGAGAATTTGCTCTGTTTTGTTGATGTAACTAATGGAGTAACATCAGCCACAGACTAGGTTGTTGCTGAAAGTCCCAGCCAGTGTGTGCCAGATTCTGGCCTTGATTATAGAAATGCAGCTCTGAAGTTACTCCACTTATCCCAGTAGGCTCACTGCTTTTCAGCTCTTTTATCTTCCAGTTTTACAAGATATTTCTGTAACCTCACTGGTTTAGCCTGGCTGCAGTGCAAGAGCAAGGATTTTCTGCTCTTATTACCCTGAGCAGTTTCATAGTCTGCAAAACTCCCTTTGATTTCCTTAAATGAGCTGAATGACTTTTGTCCAAAGTAATTTTCCACATATCTGATGATATTCTGCAATGCTCAGATCAGTGGAAAGACCATTGCAAGAAATCACTTTTCACTGGTTTCAACTCAACAGCCCATGCTACAGGACTCATACTTCTTAGAGAGGGACTGCCATCGAATCATCTTGATCCATAGAGGCAGAGCAATGTGTTAGGGTCAAGAGGAGACAGACACTCATTCCCTCTCTGCCCCTCTGTTCCAATCACTGATTGAAGTGTGCTTTTTGTTCTCTTTCTTCTCCTCCCCCCCCCCGCCCCACACACAGGAAAATGATATTTGCCTCCTAGACAACAATAAATTGAGACAAAGGTTAAAACATCTTCAAGATTTGCTTTACTTATATGAACTGCAGCTGAAGGACATCCTGGAGAACACTTATCACAGGACAAAAAGTGAGCTCTTCTCAGGCAACAGGAGCATGCAGCATGAGGCTCTTTTACCCACAACCAGTGGAAATTTGATAGTCTATGACCAAGGTACATTTTGCATTAGTGTATGTGGAAACGTCAGCTTGCAAAAAAGTTTAGTTCTTCTTGCAGTGTCTCTTGTATCACATTTTATTCCGGCTAAAAATGTATTCAGCTTTTAAAATGCTAAAGTGGATTGTGTTTTAACATGCAGTCAGGTACATAAAAGGAAAAGGGCAGGCTGTGGCCTTGGTGCCAGGAGGCTTCCCTGGGGCTGGATTCACCCAGCTTTAGGCAGCCACCACCCAGCTACCACCCAGCTATCTGCAGCTAGGTTTTCACCCAGAGACTCTGGTGCAGAGGAAAAAGCATGTTGCAGCTCTTTTCCATTGGACCTCCTTTAGACATGTGCTGTAGAAGATGGGATGCAGTCACTGAAACCTGTCTGAAAGAAACCAGCATCCCTTTTCTTCATCACTTCTGTTGTGTGGTAATACACAGGCATGCTCTGTCTCTTGCTGTCACTTTGATAATACTGTCATAACTTGAATCATGGACTGTGGCCATGATTTTATCCTTGATGGGTATTACACTGAAAGTATGAATCCCTGCTGGAGTCGGTCACGCAAACTCACCCTCTAGCTTTAGAAATTTTAGGCTTTTATCCAGTCCAAAGTATAGCTGAGGTTAGGTTTCCACATGGAAATTCAGTACCACTTGCAGTGAAGTTAGATCTGTATCGTTCTGGGAGCCTGAGGTATGCAGAACAGCTGGGCCCAGCCAACTGCCCGTGCCATTCCCTGGTCTCTGCACAGCACCTGCTGACAGAGCCAGCCCTGCTCCCACATTCCATATGCTGTAGCCCCACCTGAGCTGCACCTGTCCCTGTCTCACTGAATATTTGGGAATGACTCCCAAGGCTCTGAAGCCCTGCTCTGGAAGCCAGCATTGCTAACACCTTTCTGACCCTGTCTGCTTTGGCTCTGCAGGCCTCGCAGAGCCGGCCAAGTGTCCTTGTCCCATTTCTCTCAGCAATGCCCTCTCTCAGCTGCACATACCCCCTTGCATTCCCTCGTGTAACAAACCGATGCCATTCTGCCCAGATTGTTCTGCAGTGTATAATAGGAAGAAGACCAAAAGTGGCTACTACCGGGTCAGGCCCAGGGCAGACCAAGAGCCTTTCCTGGTGTACTGCGACATGTCTGATGGCGGTGGGTGGACTGTAATTCAGCGACGGAGTAATGGCAGAGAGAATTTCAACAGGTAGGTGCCTTGAGATCCCATCAACAGAACCTTTAGTGAGACCCCCAGTGCCCAAATGGTGGCAAAACCCAACGATTGGGAAGCAGGATACTCAAGATAATAATGAGGGTAACTCTTTGCGTTAGGGCAATGTGTGGGTATATATTGGTAACAAGAGACCATTTTCAAGATGAATTTATAATACCTTTTCCATGGTTGTCTGCATTTGAGAGTGTATGTGCATGCATATTTGTATGAAGCAGTTCAATTGGAAGGGGCCTATAAAGATCATCCAACTGCCTGACCACTTCAGGGCTAACCAAGAGTTAAAGCGCATTATAAACAGGACTATCCAAATGCCCCTTAACCTGTTCCTGTGTTTGATGACCCTTATGGTAAAAAGTTTTTTACCTGGAAAAAAATGTCCCCGTGAAGATTAATTATAGCACACAGAGTTTTAGGGCATGTCTAGTGTCTCTTAAATCAAGTGCAACCCATTGTAAAGCCACATCAACTGGCTCTAAACGAGCCTGCCCAGAGGAGCGTAGCTATCTAGCCATGGCGGTTCAACTCTTAGCAAAAGTGAATTTATGTCAGTGAAAAACATCCTAACGAGTAGCACTGACTAGTAAGTGGGTCAGGCAGAATTAAAATCCCCACTAACGACCTGAAAGAGGGAATAAAGACAGGGTTAATTAAATTGGAAATATCAGTACACAGGAAGTATATGTGAATATCAAAGACAGCACAGAAATAACAGGAGGTTTTAAGTTAATGAAATGATTAGAAGAATGTAATAACATAAGATTTATCTTAAGAACAACAAAGCTGGAGGATTCTGGTGAAAAATCAGTGTGTATCTTTAAAGGACAAGTTGCCACAAACAGTGACACTGCAAAGAAACGGAAGTGAGAGTGGTCAGTGAATTAAAAATAGGTTTAAGTGGAACAGGAACACAAAGCAGATCCAGGTGTTTTCCTTCCAGCTTCATCCAGAAGCTTTTGTTTGCAGCTTCTGCTCATTTTCAGATTCTCCACTATATCACTTTATTCATCCAAGACTATTGTATATATTAGACTGCAAGTGTCCCCAACTGACACTTGTTACCCACATATGCTGAAATTCGTATTTGTATCTACTGCAGGAAGTGGAATGATTACAAACTGGGATTTGGGAAGTTCCAGGGCAAGAATGATGAATACTGGCTGGGCAATGACCACATATACGACCTGCTTGCTAGAGGTGCAAGTATTCTCCCTCCACAGATTTTTCCAATTCACCTGAGATAGTTCATCTAACAGGAGTCCACTTTGTGCTTAGGAGAGAGCTCATTAAAGATTGACCTGATGGACTGGCATGGGGAAAGACGTTATGCAGTATATGAAAACTTCCAGCTCACCAATGAACAGGTAAGAAATGGACAGAGCAATGACTTCTTGTTTTATCCATACAGTGTCAGCCTTCAGCATCAATCCTCTACTAAGTGCTACAGGCAGAGAAGGACCAAGGACAGGCAGACACTGTACTTTCACGTTTGCATTCTATCTTTAGACAGCAAACTGCTCAATGCAGGGGCTGCACCTCTGAACCCCATGTGTAAGTAGCCCAAACACCCTGCATGGACCAGTTCTAGTCCTACCTCCATCATTGCTCCAGAAATGTATGCAATATGTTCCATTTGCAATTAGAGCTTTCTTATGAAAAGTTTTGAAAATAACCATTCTCCTTTTTTTTCATAAATAAAAGTGGAATATGATATCAGGAAAACTCCACACCACAGAAGTAATCATCCATCTCATATCAAATGTTTCTCAGAACTGTTAGCTGTACACA
The DNA here is from genome assembly GCA_016647715.1 of Pavo muticus. Taxonomy (NCBI): domain Eukaryota; kingdom Metazoa; phylum Chordata; class Aves; order Galliformes; family Phasianidae; genus Pavo; species Pavo muticus. The sequence goes on along the minus strand of JACDJE010000297.1, from coordinate 1,200,789 downwards.
GACAGTTCTATCAAGAATTCCTAAGAGGACAGGTCCATTAAGCTAAAAATCAGATGACTTCTGGGTCTTAGAGGAGAGAAAATGCTACAGGAGTTGTTCTAGTTGAACCATGACCAGTTTATGAAAGCATCTGCTTGGCACGGTTTCCTGCAACAGGTGTGATCAGTGAGCCAGGCAGAGCTTTCCAGCTTGTTGCATAGTGTATCAAATGATTCATGAAAATCAATAAAACCTGAAACCCTTTGTATCTATGCTAGTATAATAGAAGGGTTACTAAAATGATGAAGAGACTGGAGCATTGCTCATATGAGGCAAGGCTGGAGGAGCTGTGCCTGCTCATCTTGGAGAAGAGGAGGCTCAAGGGGGAGCTTATCCATGTGTATAAATACCTGGAGGGAGGGTGCCAGGAGGATGGGGTGAACTCTTCCCAGTGGTTCTTAGCGATAGGACAAGAGGTAGCTAGCACAAATTGAAACATGGGAAACTCCATCTGTACACAAGGAAAAACTTCTTACTGCGTGGGTGACAGAGCACTGGCACAGGTTGCCCAGAATGTATGTGGGGTCTCCTTACCTGGAGATATTCAAAAGCTGTCTGGACAGAAGTCTGCATAACATGCCCTAGGGAACCTGCTTGAGCAGGGACCAGATGGTCTCCAGATGCCTCTTTCCACCTCAACCATTCCAATACTCTGTAAACCATGAGGCCAAAAGTCACCTGTGACTTCAACAGCCACTTATTTGACGGGATACAATGGACGGAGAAAATTTGATCTCTAAAATAAGAGCTGATATCAAAGATACATTTCACATCCCATTGCAGGACAACTACAGGTTATGGTTTGGCACCTACTCCGGTAATGCCGGCGACGCTCTGTCTGGTGGGAGCAGTTTTGAAGATCAGTGGTCAGCCTCTCACAGAGGGATGCAGTTCACCACATCTGACAAGGATCACGATCGATTCCTGGCAGGCAACTGTGCACTGGAGAGCAGTGGCGGTTGGTGGTTTAACAGGTATGGAAAACAGTTGATTCTACTCAGCCTTTGGAAGTCTGAGCAGGGTGTGGGTGGCAGTTCTGCCAAGAGGACCTGCCTGCCTTGCAGCAGATGGAGGTTGCTGTTGGCACATGCCACCTCGCACAGCTAAATCTGACATGCTCATACCAACAGGAAAACAATCTGCTACTTTTGTTATGAAGCCAAGCAGGCCAGTTGCATTCATTTTAAGAAAATGGGCCAGAATAAAAGTATAGGGGGAATGACTTGGAAGAAGAGCCTGACTTGAAATTCCTTGGAAGTACGCTGGGTTATATCCTAAGAAAGAAAACAGTCATAGACACTGCAAGAGGAAGTGTGCACAAGTTTTTCATAGCGCTTGTAAAGGGGACAAGCTACTCCTTACTCTTCCTGGTGATATATTTTCCATTTGGGTATGGCCCCAAAAAGCAGATAGGGTTCACCAGCCTCAGGAGCACAGACATCCCACCATCAGGAGTTTTTCTACACTTTAGCGCAAGACAAACCTCTTTTTTGTTTAGTCTAAGCCCCCATTGCATACAAATTGAAGTCAGTGGAGCTACAAAAGTGTACATCAATAGCTAGATTCAATCTGATTAAAAGACACCTGCATTTTTAGGTGTTAATACATAGTTACCTATACTTAAGCTGAAGCATACCACAAACCTCTGTTCAGGGAAATGAATGTCCCTGCTCGGTACATTCAAAGTAGCCAACAGGTTGTGTTATCCCACTAGAGTAGGTATTTACTTTAGGATGACCCACATACTTCTCTTGGCTCCACTGACTGCATTAACCAGTTCTCCTTAGGTAGTAGTAGGATATCAGATATCTAGTTTATCACAGATATATCTGGTGTCTGAACCTATCGGCGAATCCCACCCATGGTATTTCCAAATGTATGTTGTGTGAAAGTTGTACCTTGTTATAATAACCCAACATCTTCCCAGGTTAAACATCATCTCCTTTTTCCCTCCCCTACATTGTTCCAAGGTGCCACGCTGTGAACCTCAATGGACAGTACTACAAAACAGGAAGGTACAACGGATCCCATGACAATGGCATTGTTTGGTCTACGTGGCACGGGATGTGGTACTCGCTCAAGTTCTCGGCCATGAAAATCAGGTCTCCGTTCTTTGTTGACAGTGAGAGTGGAGATGGTGAGGATGGTCAGGGCAGCTGAAATCTGCTGCTTTGAAAAGTGAAAAAGTACAGGATGAAAAGAGTTTTGTAAATTAATAGCCAGCTTTCTGCTGCTGCCAATTGCCAACACTGCACTGTGGTAACTGTAGTTGCACCTGTTTCTACTAGCTGAGGGGAAAGTTGTGAGTTGTTTGAGCACAGCCAGCCAACAATCTAATGGAAAATGTATGGAAGAACCACAGCTTTCTTTTTCAGCAGTTTTTGGGACTTCATTGCAGAGTGTTTCTGAAAAGCTCTCTGGATCTTGAATGATCAAGCACATTCTTTTAGCTACCTGTACTCCTCAAGGGTAGGTCTCTCTCATCTTGATTATGACGGTCAGTGCCTGAGTTACGAGAACATGAGAACAGAAACAATGAGGTGATAAGGAATGGACTTCATCTGGTATGCCCTCATTAGTGTTTTGATTTGGATTAGCAGCATGTTTTTAAGCAACTCTCTATGGTCACCAATTGCCACACTTCAGTTTCAGAACACGCCTAGAATGTGAACCCAAGCCAGAAGATGGATATGCTCCAACAGCTAACAAGCATCCTGACTACTTTCAAGTAAGACTACTTCAAAGTAAGCCCCCACAACGTGGGCAGTGTTGATGCTGCATTTCACTGCCCCCAGCTTTGCTCTGCAGAGCCACTTCTATAGCATACTGGGGCGTGCTAATGCAATCATAGACAATATTGGTAACTATATTTAAGTCTCAGATTTAAATTAGGCACATTTTACTAAATTTAAGATTAGAACAGATATCCTTGGGAGTTCATAGAATGCAATCATGATCCATCTCTATGTTCTCATGTAATTTACCAGGCCACTTTAGAATTACTGAATCATAGAATTGTTTGAGTTGGAATGGACCCCTAAAGGCCATCTGGTCCAACTCCCCTGCAATGAACAGGGGCACCTACAGCTCCATCAGGTGCTCAGAGCTCCATCCAGCCTAACCTTGGGTGTCTCCAGGGATGGGGCATCCACCACCTCTCTGGGCAGCCTGTGCCACTGCCTCAACACCCTTATTGTAAGACTTTTTCCTTAGCGAAGGGGAATCAGAATGCAGAAAGGGATTGAAACACAAGGCACGCTGCATTCATTATCTCATCTGAGTGAAATGAAAGAGCATAAATGACTGAAAGAAATGAAATACTGAAAATTTATTTTCCACAAGTTGTTGAGAACAGCAAGTCAAAATGAACAGTAATGTCAACTTGATGCAAATCATTTAACTGCCGTGTTGCAGGATGAGCCTTTTTTTCTGAATTACAATTTTTTAAACAGGTTATTTTTCATTTATTTGCTTTTAGAACAATACACGTTATAATTTGTATTATATAGCCATAAGTGTGAAATAAAACCATCTGAGTAGCACTTAACACTTTGCATCTGTTTTTAAACAGTAGGAATTTGAACAGAAGTTTGGATGAAAACCTTGAGAAAGCACATAATGCAGGAATTTCATTATTTTGTTCTCTCTGGTGCTTAGGTACCTTCTGTCCTGGGTAGTTCAGAGGGGTCTGCAAAGTAAATCTAATTTCTATGTCTCAGGCTGTCCTGGAGACAATGCAGAGACATATGAATAGTCAGTGTATTTGGTTTTTCAAGAGGTAAATCCTATTCTCACTTGTTCTAGACATCTCAATGATTGCAAAAGTGAATGCCAGTGTGCAATGGGCCGGTGCTCCAGGGAGATGTTCTCCTGCAGTCCACGCCTGGTGAGACCACATCACTTCCCTCTTCCCAAGAATTGGTGTGGGCCCACGTGGAAAAACCTGCACCTGCACCCCTCCAATGAGTCTGCCCTTGTGAAGAAAAGACCTGCTAACAACCAGCACTTACTATTTCGTTTTATTGAATCATGGAATCATAGGATGGTTTGAGTTGGAAGGGACCCTTAAAAATCATCTATTCCAACTCCTCAACTGATCCCTTCTGCATTTTACAATGGTAAAATCAGTGCAAGGCTTTAACTTTGTATGTTTGAGAACATAAGGAATCCCTTTGCATGTCATATAATGAGGCAGCCAGTGGTGTGGTACCGAGAGCAGCAGGACAATTTTTGTTTAGGCAAAAGACACAGAGAAATCTGAACAAATTTAGGTTTTATTAAGGCCTTCTGACAGGCATATGATGCTCAGCCTTCATTCTTCAGGGCTAGGGAAGCAGAGTAAAGAGTTGACTGGTGAAACTCAACTCTGCATGCTGGAAATCAGCACCACCACCAAAGGGCCAGCACTAGTGGTTTGACAGATTGCTGAGCAGCCAATAACACATCTGATGCCGAACTACCAAGCAGAAGCAGTCAACAGGGCTTACTCTGACAGCTGTTACCCAGTCCAATCCTCCAATAGCCAAAAAGCCTCAGGAGTCCATTATCCAAAGCCATTATAGTTGGACTGCCTTCAGTCAGCACCAGTATTTTGCTGCTTCTCTCAGACAGAAAATGGGGTCAAGATCTGTCAGCCTGGGATGGAAGGGAGTCTGACTCATTCACTGGTGCCTTAGATTTGTGATGTCCACCTCGTGCACTGCAGTCACCGGAGGCAGCCTGATGTTGACAAGAGGCTTCAGAGAGCTTTAAGGCCAGGATGGGCGGGGCCCTGGGCAATCTGATCTAGTACTTGGTCTAGTGGCTGGCAGCCCTGCCTGTGGCAGGCACGTTGGAACTTAATGATTCTTGAGTTCCCTTCCAACCCAAGCCATTCTATGATTCTATGAAAGCAGCAGCTGGCTTTGAGCAGTGCTGCCTCTTTCTGGTGCTGGGAGCCCCTTGGAGACACAAGAGTCGCAGGGCAGGACTCCACAGCACCCAAAGCAAACCCTACTGCTTGTTTCAGAACCCTTTCAATCTTAATAAAAACCATAAAATGGCACTAGACAAATACTAGTTTGATCTGAGGACTACTGTCAAGCTCAAATACCTCCCACTGAAGGTTTTATTAAGGCTTCCTGAATGTTTTTGTGCAGTACATTTGATCATCCATTTCTCCAGGGTCACAGGACTGTAAATACATCTCGCAGCACTGTAGCTCTGAAGCTGACAGATCACTGCTTCAGGGCAAATGTGCTTTGCACAGCCAAGTTTACCTTAGCACAGGGGTGGTAAGTAAGCTAAGAGGTAATTGCTCTAGAGATCTGGTTTCCAGCTCATTTAAGTCAATTTAAAGACCAGTTATATTTGATTAGCTTTGGATTGGTCCTCAAGTGCGGACATGTTCTGAACTGCTCTAAGAAGCACGCTGAGCTGACAGTTGATGGGAACACGTCGCTGTGCTGGAGCAGCTCTGGGAAGAGGCGGTGCTCAGCACCCTGACACTCAGGCCCCGAGCTCCGGCAGCAGCTGGAAAACGTTCCATCGGCTGCAGAGCCCAACTCTGGAGGCCAAATGCTGACATTCTGCCTCCTCCCAGCACAGCAAGCCCTGCTATACAGATCAGGCTGCTTATGGGGGTGTTTGAAGACTGACAGTTCTCCGCCTGAACCTACGTTCTCTCATCCCATCCCCTGCTGCCAGCATCTTTTCTTCCCTTGGTTGCATCCAGGAGCACTCCCCTCGTCCCTGCAGACTCTGAAGAGGCGGCTGCTCACACAAACACCAAGCAAACACCCTGAGTCATTCTTGCTGGCCCGAGCTCTTCTCTGTTGTCAGTCAGGGTTTCGACCCAGCTCTGAATTCCTGCAGCGCTGTGTAATCACCAAGTTATAATTCCTGATTTTAAAAGCATGAAAAAGAAAACCAATGTAACTTTTGCATTTCACCTCCAGGTTCTCTGGGAATTGACAGATGTTGTCAAGCCCTTTTCCTTTTGGTTTGCAAACCAAGTATTCACCAAATAAATGTTTTCTTCACTGGGTTTGTCCATAATTTATTTTGAACTTGCTGTAGTATTATTATTGTCAATTAATTGACACAGAAAACCAACTGCTCAATAAAGGCAAAGATGATCACAGAATGGGCGGGCGGTCAGACTGCTCCCACTGCCCACTGTGGCTATTCAAACACTCCAGTAACATTTCTGAGGGCTACACTTGAATAATTTTCTTTGCCCCTCCCACCAGCATGCTCTTTCCTACCATCTCCGGCAAATATCTGCACATCACTGTATTTTCTTGCTACAAATACTGGCAGAAAGAGAATATCAAAGCGCTGACAGATAAAAAATACCTCCTCCATTTTCTCTCCAAATGTGCAGTATGCGCTCCTTGCACTTTCACCCAACCAGTGAAGAGAAGCACCAACACATGACATGTTTCAGCAATTACAGCCAATCAACACAGCTCAATAATGACCACAAAAATGATGGAAATTGCTCACAGCTTGGGGTTTGTGTTTCCTAAATGGGAAATGATTTGCTAATTAGGACAGATGTTTGGAAAACAGATCTCTTAGGACATCATCATCTACTCGTAGAAGGTTTTCACGAGACAAAAACGTCTGTATCAATGGTATTCATTATGTCTGAAGCATGAAAGGTGACTGCTTTATGCAACAAAACCCAGTGGATTACTCCTGTGTCACGCCTTCACTAATACAAGCTTTCCCAGGGTATTACGTGCATATTTTTAGACACACACATACAAAAAATAATTATATGAAAGTACTTTCCAGTAATTATATAGGAATGCGTTCCCGTAAGTCAGACTTTGGGAATTCCCTCCTTCTCCAAGCGGAGGAACATAATTCCCACTGCTCCTTTCAGCAGAATCCAGCAGATGTTGCAGACCCGCTCCCGCACATGCCCCTCCTATGGGGTTGTGCTGAGTGCCTCAGATCACGAGCTTCTCAACACTTAAAGTACTTCTTTCGTCCTCTTCGTTTGAGCCAAAATACCCAGGGAGATCAATCATTTGCTGCTCTGCCTCTGTTAAGCCAAAGGTAGTATTATCATAGAAGGCAAATTCAGGGTCCACCGGGAAGCTCTGGCACTTGTCCTTTCGGTACTGGGCAGGGCTTACAGTGAGGCCTCTCTGGTAACTCTCTTTGGCAGCGGAGCCCGTTTCCTTCCGCCACGCACCTCTGGGGTTAGGTGAAGGGCCCCGTTTACTCCGGCTGGGCTCAGGCTTTTCAGGGGCCCTCTCCTGACTGACATGTTGGCGATCAGAGATCAGGTCCAGCTTCTTCACAGGCGGACATGCCCTGTGGTGGCCTTTCATGCCATGGCTCTGCGGTTCGCATGTCGGCGCTGCGCCGTGGGGTTGATCCAGCTTTTCAGAGGTTGGGTTTGTGTTCCTCAGTTTTGGCCGCATCCTGTCATCCAAGCCCTGGTCCCACGTCCTGGTCCTGGAGGTATAAAGAGGAGTCTGCCGGGGGGTGAGGGTGGACATGCTTCTCTCTCTGAAAGGCCTGGCCTTCTTTGTTTCGTGGAAGCTGGCTGTTCTTCTAAACTGGGGGTTTCTGTGGCAGCCCCTCTCGGACAACTCCCCTCTGCTATCCGGGTGTTTGAAATGAGCTCTTCTTATCAAGGTCTGGGTGGGGCTCATTGCAGCACTGGCCTGGGAGAATGGAAAATCCAGCCTCTGGTTACAACCTTCTCCTACAAATTTGGGCTGACCGGCTGCCTGGTCCAGAAATGGAGATTTGATCCTAAATTTGTTGGCCACTCCCTCCTCTTGGGCTTCTGCACTCAGGGGAAGCATCGTGGTGGCACCAACAACTGTGTCCGTGAGGGGATTCTGAGAGACGTGGTACACCTTGGTGGTCTCAGTCAAGCCTTTCTTCTTCATCTCTTTCAGCTGCTGTTGTGCAAGGCGGTAGCTGAATATTGGAGGGATTATTTTTTGGGCGTTTGGCTGAAAGTTCTCACTTCCAGAGGCTTCGTCTTCTTGGGCAAACTGAAGGCTTCGCCTGTAGGTCAGAGGAATGTTAACGGGGGCATCCCCTCCTTCGGTGAAGCTGTCCCGCTGCTTGTTGCCCTGGCAAATGTTCTCCTCATCAGAGTTTTTTCGGAAGCCAGGGGAATGGACGGAGTTCCGACGCATGGCCGTGCTGCACTTCTGAGCTCTGCAGAGCTTTCTCCATAGGGTGATGAGAACTGTGGCAAAGATGATGAACAGGCACAAGGAGATACCTGTGATGGTGACTATGTTGTTCGCTTTCTGGTTCTCTCCTGGCTGGACAGAAGGTGGGGTGGGAGGCTTGACTGCTGTAACAAAGAGCAGTCTGTCACCAGAGTTACATTTGTCAACAGAATTTGGTATTTTAGAATGGATACTTCAACAGAGTAGCTAATTAATACAGTACACTAAGAGGTCTGCCTGTAGGATTTGTTCACTTCAGATGACTTAATATGGCTCACTTCAAACTGGCAGGAACAGATCTACTTACTTTAAATCAAGGGACCCACAGATCATTCAAGTATAATTGTCACCTTTGCCTGTTCTGCTCTTTCCAAAAGACACTCCTAAATAAGTGTAAAACAGGACGATAACACTTGCCCTCCTTTATAAAGTACATCAAGATCCCCTGCTGAAAAGTGCTGCAATGAAGTAAAAATAACAGGAGAGTAGTACAGGTATCACTTTAACATTATTTTTAGGGTGACTTAAGGGGTCTGAAAATTATCAACTGTAGTTTGAAGAAAGACAACACTAACAGTGGAAGTGTCACTTTACAGAGCAGTCCTTCGCAGGTGCTTCTTCCACTTCCCAGTGTTATCAGCCACAGAAGACAAAGCCTTCCCCCTACATGGCAGGTTCCTAAATGACGTTCCATTGCTCTGCTGCCACGGCCATACTGGCCTTAAAACTCCTCTGTTGTGAACTGGAGATGGACCTTCAAAAAGTGGAAGAATATTCTGCTAACTGGAAATACAAACATCTCAAAGCTTTCCATAGCACTACTTAAACCTCCTTCCTGAACATTACATCACAACCCTGAACCACTGAGAGAGCAGTAACTCTTGTTTTGGACAAGGTCTCCACCATTTCAGTGGCAACCCCAAGCAGAAAACAGCATAACTGAAAGTGTGTAAGCCGTTCCAGTAGCTAATTTTAATATCAGACAGCACTAATGTCCTAATTCCTTACAGCCAAACATCTTCATAAGGCCATGAAAATGCTGCTGGAGGACAAAGCTGCTCAGTTGTGGTGGTCAAGAGCTGGCCATGAAGCTGTGAGCTCAGACTAAACCATTTAAAGCTCTGCCCCAGTTTCTAGTTTGATCCAGGACCCAGAGCCTTGCATCAAAGCATGGACAGTCTGTTGTAAATATGGCCCTGCCTGCCTCACAGCGACTGTCCACCATGCAAAACGCGTGCAGAATAAAGAGAGGCAGACACCAGTCTGAATGTATTTCCTAAAACCCAGAAAAACACTCATTCAGCAGTGAGTTAGTAAGTGTGCAGGATGTACAAATGCACTGGCAAACATAGCCCAGAAGGTCTCAGACTGCTATGATAATGGCTGTGCAGGGTGCTGGGTGCTGGAGGCCCATTTCTTTGACTCAGAGCTGGAATGGCAGCCCCAAAACCTTTGAAAAATCCTGCTGTGAACTAAACTTTGATCTTCATATCACACTGAGAGCTCAATATCAGCACAAGGAACAACAGCACTGCCTACTGAATGTTTCTGAGGATCCCTAAAACCTACACTCAGCCCAGCACCACCACACCCAGAGCACAGAGCACTGCTGTTCTGATCCCAGCAGAGAAGGCAGGACCTGCATTTGACCTGGTCATTAGCATTGGTGCAGAGTAATTCATCTATTGCTCATCCTTCTCTCAATTTCATTTTGTTCAATTTCCAAATACTCCATTTTCCATCAGTAATGTGCACTGTGGTATATCATTTGGAGTACGCAGCTAACAGCTAGCAAACAGTGACGTTTGAAACAGGATTAAGTTACCAGGGTTTGCTTCTCTCTCCACTTATTCAGCCATTTGCTCCATCTGCTGGACTGCTGACTGCAGACAGGGTCATGCTGGAATAGCTCTGGGCAGGTGTGGGCAGCCGAGGGAGCGTGCGGGGACGATCCCAGGCTGAGATCAGACAGCTTTAGAAGATGACAAGCTAGCCCCTATTGTCACTACTGCCCTCAGCAGCCTGAAGGAGATCGGCACAGAGAAGGCGACCACTCCTACAGCAGGCCATTAGCTTCAAACTTTGCCCCTAAAAACCTGAGCTGTTCCCCTCTGCTTACACTTGCAGCTTTATAGTATAAGAAAATCCACAGAGCCAGCCCTATCTAGTGATTAAAAACAGCCGAAACCTTAACAACAAACTCCTAAAATGAAAACTGACAAAATGCAAACCCTGGCTTGATGGAATATCATTTGTAATTATGTTCATATTTATATTTTAATATTTTCCTTTCACCTGACCTTTTGCTCAATACCATTTCTTACAGGGATCCACAATGCATTTCATTCCTACCTTATAGGAACAATATAATAATGTTCAACAAACCTCCTGAAGCTGGTTCAAGCCAACACTCCCATCAAAAGAGCAGTCCTGCATTTTCCTGCTGTGGCTACGTGTTTTCCCCCTCTGCTGTCCTTCCATTTTCAATAGCACAAGTATTGCAATGGCCATGTGCTACACAACTTCACAAAATCCCCAGACTACCCACTTTTCACCTGGATCCATTCCAGTTCTCCACACTGCACTTTTGCCAGCACAAGGGATTAAGTGGCATGGAAGCAGCCAAGGGAAGCAGTAAGGCTTTATAATAGCATAGAGATACAGAGTTTATAACTATAATCTGTTAAATTATAGCCTGAGAGCACAGGAGCTTGCATGGCCCTATGTGCCCCCCTCTGCCCATCCCTGCCCATCCCATGGCGGCACCCATGGGACATGAGGACATTGTATCTCCTACATCAGTCAGGATCTGAGCAGACAGACCTTCGATCTCTCCCATCAAAGCAGAGACAATTTGAAAATGGATTATGAAGCATCAAAGGAAACAGAAATATGGCAGAGTTTCAGACTCTGTTAAAACCACGAGGTCCTGTGCAGGTGACAAGGGAGGACTTCCCATCACCCACTACTGCAGAGTCATGAATCCCAGCATACTACACATTTTATAATTATTACACAGATCTCCAGCTCTTTTACAGGTATCTTCCATTGTGGCAGTAGATTTTTCCACACCTGTTCTAAAGGACTTACTTAAATGATAAGCAATTCCTCTAGTTGCAAGTCAGAAAATTACCTTTTTAATAGATTTCCACTATCTACAGTCTTTGAGCTATTGTACCAGATATAGAATCATAGAATCATAGAAGTGCTCAGGTTGAAAAAGACTTTATAGATCAAGTCCAACCACAACCTAACCACACTACCCTAACTCTAACAACCCTCCGCTGAATCATGTCCCTGAGCACCACATCCAAACAGTTTTTAAACACATCCAGGGATGGTGACTCAACCACCTCCCTGGGGAGCCTATTCCAGTGCTTAACAACCCTTTCTGTAAAGAAGTGTTTCCTGATATCCAACCTAAATTTGAGGCCATTTCCCCTCATCCTGTCACCTGTCACCAGTAAGAAGAGACCAACCCTGCTCTCCCTACCCTGTTCCTTTGGCCATGAGATCTCTCCTCCAGCCCTTCCCCAAACCCTCAGCCATGCTGGACATTTTCATAGAATCACAGTATCTTTATGGCTGGAAAAGACCGCTAAGGTCATCCAGTGCAACCATCAACCCATCACCACCATGCCCACTAAACATGTCCCTAAAACCCACATTTTAAGCCACTTCCACAGAATCCCCAGCACGCAGAAGTCTTGGAGCCCCATCTCCAGCTGTCCCACAAACACACGTATGCTCCTGTCAACCACAGAAATGTGACATCCCTCCATAAATCAGTAGGACTGAAGGAGAGTTTGTACGTTTCCATTTCACAAAGCCCTCCTAACTATATATTGTTGGCTTTTGCAACATGAGGCCACAGGAAGAGGAGAGCAGAGCTACGTACTCAGGCACTCCTCCAGCGAGCACAGGGAGGTCTCTATTGGGGAGCCAGCACAGCCTGGTTTCACAGGTGAGGAGGTGAGGCACTCTCGGAAGCGCTCCCGGATGCCATCTCCACAGGTGACGCTGCAGGGGCTCCAGGGCTGCCACGGGCTCCATGTTTCTGTAAACACACAAGCTCACAGCAATGAGAAGCACATCTACCTCTTTGTCCATATGGAGAAAGGCATTTAACTATCCTCTGGTATTTAAGAAGAGCAATAAATAACCAAACGATGCAAACTGCAACACCAAAGAGCAAGCAGCATCCAGGGACCCGCTCCCTTTCCCACCAGCTTGGGGCAAAGCTCCCAGTTTTGCTTTCCTTTCTTTGCCCCGTGCTATGCAGCACTCAGCTAACTGAGGCTGGCAGAAGCTGTCTGGAACAACAGCAAATGGAAATTAATCCACAAATCTTTTTAATGGCTTAATAATTTATATATTCATAGAGTCCAATTCCTACCTGACAAATACTGCTTTTACAGCAGGAAAACTTCATTGACTTAAGTGTAGTTACTCCTGATTTATATAATCGTGAAAGGAGGAGAAGCCTATGAGGCCTAATGAAAAGGCAATATTGTTTTTCCTCTTTATGATCCTCTTAGCACACAAACATGTTATTGAATCGCTCATCTGACAGCTTTACAGGTCCCTGTTGTTTTATTTCTCGTGCTTCAGCCATTAACACAAGATGAGATTTTGCAGGTTTGTTTATTTTGTTTAAGTTGAGGCAGGCTCAGGTTCTAATGCTAACTCAGTTTTTAAACGCAATCCCTTTCTTGCTTAGGTAACATCCTCATCCAGTGCTCAACACCCAAACTTTATAGCAGTGAGGACCCAGAGACAGAAATAGACCATTCCTGACTTCCAGTTCAAAAATAACAGACGAGTCCAAGAGCAATCCTTAAGGATACATACCCTGGGGACTGTCTGATTGGTCAGCTGACTCAATATCTGTCTTTAAAATGTATCAGAAAGAAAAACAACAGAGCAATTACCCCATCTCCCTGCGCAGAGATAAAACAGAAAATCAGATAAATTTCAAAAAGCAAATTGGATTTGTTAAAGCTTGCTCTTTTTAATAATTTATGGTTGCTAGTGCCAACCCAGGTCATGATATTTAATTTTCTTACACGGTTGCTCTGTTGCTGACATGCCTCAGCGCTCCTGATCAGTGAACAACATACAGCGCTGCACGACTGTCGGTGCTTTGTGACTGGAAATGGCTTTGTGATTTCATGCCATATCCATGCATACTGCAGTACATCTGCATGGCCTTGTGGAGCACAGAGGGGCAGAGTGAGGGGCCTGGTGGCACTGCGTGAAGCCAAGGGATCTCTCTATTTGCCTCCAACCCTACAGCAGCAATGAGATAGTCGTGGTCCAAAGCTTGAACAAACACACCCTGGCCCCACCAGCTATAAGCAGGTATCAGTGAAGGAAGCAAGAAAGCATGGCCATCATCAACAGCCAAATAGTCCCTCCTCCAATGCACTTCATGGTGTCACAGTACCTTGGGGTCTCAGGATGTTTTTCTTGATGTCAGTGTCATGAAGGACCCCAGCAGTGTCCCACCAGTGGCAGAAGGAGGGGGACGAGCAGCAGAAGCACACAGCTCCTTGCAGATCAATTTATGTAAGCAGCTTGATAAATTAGTCCCCTCATTTCCAGTGCCTGAGCCAGCTTGTTTCCCTGTCTCCACAATCCCTGCTCGTTTTAGCTTCTGCTAATAACAGTCAGATAGAGGGCCAGATCCAGAAAGGTTCTGGCTACTTCCAGTGCTGCCATTGGTGATACTGGAGGGTGCTCAACAGCCTCTACACTTGTGTCTGCGAGCTTCAACGTACATAACATTTAGGATGGGTAATTTTCTAATTCTAATGTCAAACCCATGACGTGCCCATTGCTCTGAGGCTCTTTTCACTGAGTTCAGCTTCAACTGAGGGCATGGAGTTCCCTAGCTGGAACACTTGGCATCCATAGCTCTGGGGCTACGAACGTGTGCCTGCAGCAGCAGGAGAGCAGGAAGCGCTCCAGCCCCTGTGAGAGACAGAGAGTTAAACCCTACAACTTGCTCTGCAACCTCCTGCAATTACCAGAATGCAAAAGAAAATGAAGCAGAGTTTATTCTCCCCCAAGGAAACAGAATAATTAACCTCCATTTAAGACAAACAGATCCGCAGCGCCAGGGGAAAAACCAGAAGGTATGTAGTGCAAAGTAGCTCTAATAAGTGTGAATTTTTTCTATACGCATTTGAGGAATCAATTATCAACATGAAGACATCTCACTGATGAGTTAGTTTGAAATAGCTGACAGTTGGCAGATCTGCCGACATGAAAGATAAACGCAATTAACTGTGTTAATTGTTGCTCTGCAGAAGTATCTCCCCTCAAACTTCTGTGTTTCGTCCTCACTCCGTAAGACTGTGGTGCTATCCAACAGCAGAGCCTGCGAGGGAAGCTCTGCATCACCCTCCCAGCCTGATATATGTGGTAGTCCTAAGCTCTCCAACAAGACCAGTAAGATGGGATAAAATCACTATTTACAGGTTCACGCAAATGCCTCTGCTAGCCTGGGGGAGTGCAGGCTACTTGTGGATGCTGAGATCAGTTTCTAGGTCCCGAGACTGGGTGCACTGGTGTTTGGATGAGACCTGGAAAAACATCCTTCTCACCCATCCCGTGCCTCTCTATTTCCATGGGAATAAAGCCTGGGTGAGCTGACATGGTGGCATGCTCCTACAAGCTGCTAATTTGGACAATGAAAGGACGATGATCCCTGTAAAAGAAGAAAACCTAGACACTGCCTGGGCTAATTACAGACGTTTCTCCACAAACCAGCACCTTCAAGAACCGCAGGAGCATTGCCTAAAATCTTTTCTCAGAAGCTCAGAGTTATCCCAGTGACTCCACAACACCTGATGTACTCTTAAAATGCTGGGGATATGGAGATTTAGAACTTAACGGCTTAAGAGAAGCTGACTGGGGCACAAACTGCGCTTCCCCAAATTAGTCTGTTTCTAAATAAATGCAAACTAAAGAGCAATTCAGGTAACAGAGCTAATTGGTTCCCAGATCTTCCTACAGAAAACAGGCAGGTCTAATTCATACGACTTTACTCAGGGAGCAGGAAGTTGATGGGAGTCTTGTACCCTTGCCTGACTCCTGGATACTCTACTTACTCCCTGTTTACCAACTACTGCTCCCTCCACAAGGTCTTTTCCCACCTTCTGCTTTCCCTTTGAGGACAACAGCTGTACTTCTTGTGCCCTGGGGGCCCCCCAGTAGCTTCTTTGGATAGTTAGAATAAGTCAGGTGTCAGAGAAGGTCACAAAACTCATCCCAATAAAGGCAGTAAGCTCCACTAGGACTTAGATCAGAGTTGAAACTGGCCTCAGGAGTGTAAGAAAGAACTATAAAAAAAAGTTAATTAATGCTGGAAATACACAAAAAGCATGTCCCTTTATATGCTGTAGCACTAATTAATTTTACCAGGCATTGCAAATGACTCCGACCTGACACTGGCTAGGATCTGGGACATCTTCCTAAGGAGAGCAGAAGTCTCACGGCTGGGGGCTCAGAGTCTAACCATGTGAAGCACAGAATAACAGACTGAAATGAATGAGCCTGCAGCACTTCTGCTGCTGGGTGAAGTCATCTAGCACTTTTCTTTCTCAGACATTCAAACAATTCAGTCAGACAGAGTGAACATATTAGCTGCGTGGCTCTCTCTAAGTCATCTGTGTGAAACAGTTAGCACCCCACTGAGATGAATGAAGTGACTCACATCTCTCCTATTTTTTCACAGGTTCTCCAGCTGGAGCCTACAGAAAGTTTCACAAGCACTGGCTCACATTTGATAGACATTCTCCCCACATCTAATAGGTAAGATTCAGAGCCCTTGAAAGCAGGGGCTTTTTTGCAACGCTTGCTCTGAAGCTGATGGCCCCTGCTGGAAGAACTGTTGCTCTCTATGGGTCACCAGGAACCTTGTCCCTACTGCAGGCACAAAGCAGACAGACTCTTGCTCCACGGGCTGCCTGAGCCCTGCCAAGGATGAGGAGTAATGAGATGGATAGAAGAAGGGTCAGGAACACAACTGATGCCTGACCTATGGAAAATGGGTGGTTGCAAAATAAACTATATCTCATCTTCTGTGGTTTGGATGAAGATAGCTCTAATGATTTAGGAGCTTTCATCTTTACAAGACAATACCTTTGTTTCATAATAATAGACTGCATGTAAATAGAGTAAGAACTGGCTGAGCGACAGATTTGATATGCAGTTGTCAACAGAAAATCATCACTGAGTGGGAATGCATTTGGAGAGATTTCAAAGGAATTAGTATAATGCTTTGTTCTATACAATGCTCTCCTCAGTGACAGGAAAGTAAATATAAAATTGTTAATGAGAAAATATGTCACTACTGTGATGACATAAGTATATAGTGCAATTGCATGGAGCAATGGAGGTTGCCAGCTAAGTTGTAAAATCAGCAAAATGCAAAATGTAGGCAGAAAGCACACAAATTGTAGCTGCTGAACGGTAGATTGTAACTAAGAGGTCACATGCAAGAACAGCTCAGGAGGCGTTTGTAGGGTCAAAGCCAATGCCATCTGTGGAATCTGTGTGATTCTGTGATTCTATGATTCTGTAAGGAGAGTGCTGCTGCTCAAACGGCAACGGTGAGGAGGACGTTAGAAGACACCAAAGTCGGTGCCTCTGTTGTGAAATTAAAAGTACTGTTAAAAAAAAAAAAGGAAATGGAGGCAGAAAGAGCCAGAAAATTAATTAAATCCTGAAGAAAATGCTTTCCAATTAAAGACTCAATCTTTTCAGCTTATTAAAAAGAACACTGAGATTATCTGGAAGGACTGACACAATTTGGACGTGCAAATGCTTCTGCAGGGGAATACAATAGATAGGAAACAGCTGTCTAGTCTAGCAGAGAGCAGCAGCAGAAGAGCCAGTCACTAGAGGATGAAGCTAGATGAGCTTTGTTATGAACTGCATGTCACATCCTTTCTTCTTTTACATCAGAGCACAGTGTTGAGAGAAATTACCAGAAGGGCCTCTGTTTGGTGATGCCTTCAACAAAAGACTGGATGATTCCGGAGGATGAGCAGCAGTTGCATGCAAAGACTGGTTGTGGGCTCCCTACCACCATAACTGCATGACTGCAACGGCCCACACCACACAAGAGACTGCACTCAATGATTTAACTGCCCTTAAACTGAGCAAGCTCAGAAGCACAAGGCAGAATATTAGTGATCTGAGGAGAGAAGCACATTCTACATGGAGAGCCAGCAGGGGTGCAGGTAAACCCACAGTGCAATGAGGCACGGTGAAGGGCTCTGGAGAAGGCCTCGTGAAGCAGCTGGCTGCCATCACTGGGAGCGGATTCTCACTCCGCCTCCCTCAGGGCGAGAGGCTCAGGACAGGGCCTTGTGAGGCGGTCAGGAGGCCGGCAGCCATCTCTGGCACCACAGGCTCGCTCTGCCTGCCGCGGCTTCAGGCTGACGCACTCCTCCAAGCACAGCCCGCTCCTCTCAATGCTGCCTGGAGGCTTTGAAGTCGCACAGACGTGAAGACAGATGTGCTGCCGCCTAATTAATTTCAGTTTGACGTTTTATTTACAGCTATGCAGTGTGGTTACGCTTTCATCGGCTTTGTGGATGTGACACTTCTAACTTGCCAGCTATTGACTTCAAGCCATTCTGCACACAGGTAGCCTGATTCTTTCGGCTGCAGTCATAAGGATGGTGCTACCGCTCAACCCCAGGAAACAAAGCAAATTGCAGGGAGTTGTTGCCTAAGGTGAATTTCACCAATTAAAACGGTCAAATATTGGACACAGAAACACAGCTATGTCATATCCTGCATATTCATCTCTCCGGGTAATTAGCTAGATAGTATCAGTGTGACATAAAAATACCACCCAAGCACAGAAAAAGAATTAGAATTCTCTCTTCCTTTTTCCTTGAGAATTACCTCAATTAAGGAAATACGCTTTCATTTTTAGGTGGACTTTCTTGTGCCAAAGAGAGAGAGTGCCAACAGAGAATATAGTTGGAAAGTTAAGCGAAAGAGAACTACGTACCACATTTGGCATGTGGTGAAAACACAGGTCATTCCTAGTACAGATTGTTAATTAAAGGGCTAACAGTTTTAGAATTTGTGAAATAGCCTGAAGTAAAACCACACAACGCTAGAAGCGTTGTTAAAGTAGGCTGTGCCTGGACCACATGCATGTTCCATGCTCCTGGCCCCGATTATCGCCTAGGAGACCTGCCCAGGAAGTGCAATGACCCTTTTTTGGCTTCAGATCCTGCACTTCCTTCTCAGGAAGACCAGGGTGGGGAGGTATAGAATATATCTCCAGCCTTTCAAGCCAAGCTCTTTGAAGCGTGCTCATGGGAAAGACTAATTCATTACCTATGGATGCAAGCCTGCATCAAGACTTTGGAACATTTACTTTTCTGTTCCAGGATGTGGGAAACACAGCCTAACCCAACTCCAATCCCCTCGTGTACATGCAGCCCATCCCTCACTATGGCTGCCCTCTACAAATCAGGGAAAAAAATGCATTTGGCTTACTCTGCCATGCTATTGGGATTTACGGACAATGCCAAACCATGGACTGCTACCCCTGAATGACTCTGAGGGTCCATCCATGTACACTGTAGAGATATAAACAGAATGCATGGATATTCCTTAAACAGGACTGAGGAATGGGCTCAAGCTCATCCCTAATTATGATCACTCCTTAACTGTGATCACTTATACTCCTGCACATGGTTTTGGCTTCTGCCAACCAGCACTCTCCTGGAGAAAGCCTGGTCATGGCCAAAGGACTACACAGACTACAGACTATCCCCAACTAGTTGTATGAATCTAGTGTTTTCTTGGAAGAAAAGAGCTTACACGTACAGATGTGACTCATGATCTGTCAGGTGGCTTTATGGATCAGAAAATGTGCCGTGATCTCTTTTAAGCAGCAGCAGAGACATGGTTGGAAGGGTGATGGAAAAACCCACGAGCATCTTTTGCTATAGCTGGATGTTGATTCATGTGACCAAAATTTGTGTATCTAGTAGGTAGGTTTTTAATCTCCCACAGCAAATGGTAGAGAAAAAGACAGCCAGACAAGGACTCAGCCCGTTTATCTTCTTTACCTATTTTTAGATGGGATGAATCACCCTTGTGAGATGTCTGTCCCTCTTGACTAAACAGCTAGATGGCTTTTCAATGTTGGACACTTGGCTTCAAGACACGTAAGTGTAGTATCTTTGTATGTACAGAGATTAGATTTAATGTCTCCCACGGGTCTGATCTACTGTGGTAAACTTCTTAAATCACTGTGAAGACTAAGTTCCAGTTTTACTGGAACTAGATAGATACATCATTTTAAATGTCCCAAACAGTTTTGGTTTAAGTAGTTTCAAGCTACCACTGTGGCTTTTGTTACTAAATGTATGCCCTTAGGTCTAATCCAATTTGTTCCCATCTGTATCTACCTTTACAACTATTTTTTTTCTCATGCAGGAGACCCAAAAAATAGTTATGCAATAGGAGACAATACAGTCAAACCAATTTATCATTACCATGTTGGCTGGAAAGAATGCTGATATTTGATAAAAGAAGACAAATGTTGGTACAAACCCATATTCCTTTGGATCATCATACACTGCTTAACTCTTGTTGGGAAATGGCTTCGGTTTGAGAAATTATAGAGGTCAAAGCAGTATTTGTTCTTTCCCACATCAAACAAAGTGCAGTTAAATTCTGTCCTGTTGTCTCCTGGGTGAAGGGTGTTCTCATATAGCCAAGTTGTTCTCAAACTAGGATGCTTGTGAGCCTCTTTATAGACAACAACTTTTCCACTGATAGAAGTGCATGGTGGCGAGACTATGAAGACCTGAACCAAAGTTCTGCACTCTGCTTCTGGTGCCACAACCAGTCTGTACCCAAATTTGTGGAGATCTATGGGTCCCATAGAGGCAATAACGGAATGTGTTTCTAATGATTTCAGTAACACAGTGATGTACATTTCTTGACCAACATGTGGGCAGTCAAATTCTACCCACTGGGATCTAGAGAGTGGGATTCCTTTGCTAGTTCTAATGCCCAGCATCTCATCAGAGCTTACTCTTCCTGGTTCTTAAAGTGTGCTGGTGAATATCACATCTAGTGAAACCACTGTCTCGTTCATGGCACACAACTGCTCATTTGTAAAAACTCCAACATGAAGGGAACTCCCAGGCACCTCTGAAGTCTTGTTCAAATCAATGTGAAATACAGGCCATTCCACATGGAGGGTGGACGTTCTTCTTCTGCTTGCAGCAGCACTGCTATTATCACTAGGAGAGATCATTCTGAACAAAAAGTCTCCAGCACTTGTGAAATAGAAACACTCAAACTCTACCATCCCCCTGGACTGATTCACTGGAAGCTGTTTTCTTGCAATGATCTTGTTGGTGTTGGCATCCAGCAGTAGGATGGACAGGTTCTCTGCTGTCTCATTACCACTGTAGTAGTGGTATTCCACAGAAACTGTGTCGTTGCTGAAGGCTACATGACCTGGGCGCTTCAACAGGAGGTCCTCCACTTCACCAAGAACTGAAAGGAAAACAGTTTAGCAACAGTATTGAGAATCAAAGAGGCAACCAACTGCTTATGAAACGTACAGAAGAAAATACGTATTTATAAAGTGCATATTTAAGAAATGGCTGTTAAACTCTTAAATGTGAATGAATCGTTTCACCAAAAAAAAGGTCCTAGCTAGAGCAGTTATAGCTCACCGCCTTTCCTTTGTGCAGGGACGTGATCTGCAAAAGCTCAAAGTCTACTGTAGCAACATGTTTACGAAGGAAGGTTAAAAGAAGGTTTCCCAAATAAAAACAAAGCAAAAGATTTATAGAAAACTTCAATTCTAAGGATAGACCATGAAAATCCTCAACTTCCCTTCACCTGCAGATTCTTAAAAGTCCACTTCACCATGGCCAGCTGTTCTACCTTCCTTAGTGGTAATGTAGTATAAAACCACAGTAGTTTCTTAATACAGAAACATGAAAAATATCCCTCAAATTAAATAAAATAGTAAGTCTGCATGATGCTTTTTGAAGCCTCTTCTCTTGCTCTGTCTTATGAATCTTTCATTTTGCTCATTTGCATCACAGAGACACTTGAGTGAAAGAGCTGAAAATAACAGTGATGGTGACTGCAGCACTTTTCTTGTCTCAGATGTGGTGCAACATGTCTAAATGACATCATTTCATAATAAATGGCACAGTCTTTTTAGATGCACTTCCTGCATGACCATGTTTGTGCAAGTTGCCAAATTATCTCGAGACATGCTGTAACTAGTGGGGATAGATGATATCTAAAGCATTGGATTGGGAAGATCACATTTCTGTTCTCAGCTCAGCTAGTTTTTCTGTGTTGCCTGAAACTTAAAAGATTTCCGACATTGAAAGGTTACCTGAAAAATGGGAACTACATACACCTATTCCAGATATAGAATGTGCCGTGAGACATCTCTATATAATAAATTGTCTAGAAAAGGGCTTCTGAATCTTGGATGGAAGGTGCACTGGAAGCATAAAACCTCAGTTAAAGCAATCCTTTCATAAGTAGTATCAACTAACAGTACTTCAACTTGTTAAATCTGTTACATATGTCTTAAGATTACCTCAAAGAAAGCTTTGCTGGAAAAACACTGCAAGTGCCAAAGCAAGCACTCAGCCTTTAGGAGTAGCAGGACTCATCTTACAGAATACTAGACAACTACCACTGTAAGCTTCAGTTTGAGTTCACTTTCCTTGGATTCACTTTCCTGTCAACAGAAAATTAGTTTCAGGAAGAAATTCATCTGACCAGCTAAGCCATTTACGTCAGGGTGAGGCACAGTGTGCACTAATAAGACCCACCAGCCATAATGTTAAAATAACCAGCTCCAACCACATCCATAATGTCTGAATGAAGACTGTATGCACAGCCTACATACATAAATCATGTATATACTCTTACATACATGTACTGTAAGTCAGTCTTTAATTTGAGTGACTCAATACTATTTTTTTCCACAAGATTCTGCCTCATTTGGCAGATGGATAGTGCTTGTTACCGGAGGGCTCTTTTAATCTCATTCTTCCACTGGTGGTCCCATGTATTATTGACTGTGCACCATTCAAAATTCACCTTGATAATACAGAATTATTTATTTCCCCCATGGACCCTGCTATTGTGCTCTTATCATAGTATATTAGTGCATTAGAAATATTAATGAGTTTATCCCCGCAATGTCCCTGAAAGATGAGGAAATGTCACTGTTCTTGTTGAGAGTGTTAGGAACCAAGGCAAAGACACAAAGGTGAAAACTGTCAAACATTAACTAAACAACCATCTTTCAACACAAGCATGCCAGCACATGGAGCAGAGAGCCCAGTATATGCAACTCGAGGGCCTGGTACTATAAGCATGGGGAAATCTGCTGCCCTGGGCTGAAGCATGCACAGTACTGTTTGGGGCTGGCAAGAAGAGCCAAAAGGGGATGGAGCATGTTTGACCCTTCTGAGAACTTCATTGCTAACTCATCTGCAAGGACTTAGATATGGACCAAGTCCAAGCAAACCTCCATATGGGGAACAAAAAGTACTTCCCAGAGCATCATGAAGTTCTGACAGCTGTGTTAAAGTTTCCCAGTGAAATGGTTGCAATTTGCTGGGTTTTTCTTTATTTGAACACGAGGAAACTTACACATTTTTCTATAAAAGACTTGATCAGACTGAGCTTGGCTGAAATGTTTTAAGAGAAAAACAAATCAGACCGTAACAAAACCCCAAGATGAAAAATTTCAACATCGAGCTACAAATTTTCAACAAAAACATTTGTGTGATAGTAATGAAAAGCACTGATGTTTGCATCTACTATTCTGCTGTCCTTACTCTCTTGCACTATTTTCTATTTGGACTGGCCCATACCAGAAGAAACAACACCACTGTGTATGTGCGGGAAAGGACTGGAGAGAGACCAGGGGACTGCCATGTAGCTCTCATCAACCCTCATATGGATCATTTGGGAAGTGACGAAAGCAAGTCTTACTGGAGGATGCCTTTACAGCACTGCAGAGTTCTGCCTGGTGCACTGCAGGTCACAGAATTCTTCTCCCATCTTCATTTAATAACAAAATTTACACTTCTAGATGCTCCATGTAACAGTTTTCTGCAAAAGGCCACTCACAGTCAGCAGAACTCAGCTTCTACTGCACGCTCCTTCAACTGCCCTCTGGCCTACTGCATACGAACATCTCTGTCACAAGCCAAACCTTGGCCCCAATTGTTTGGACAGCCAGTCAGGGCAGTTTTTAATTTGTATATTTTTAGTTGTCACTACAATGGTCTCCCATGGAATGGAGCCTGGCTGTGGCGCCAACAAAATGCCACAGTGGTCTTTGTAAGAGCTCCCTCTTAGAAAGATCAAAAGGAAAACCCTGTTTTGTTGAAGAGCGAGAAGAACTGAGTGCACTGTTCTGATATTTATTTATTTTCATTTGTGTTTAAGCCAACTTGGGTTGTGACGTTGGCTTGTCAGCAACCAGTAGCACAGGGCTACGAAATAAAAAAACACCATAAAAACTGATAAGAAATGAGAATACTGTTTTGTTGTATGCCTTTTTTGGTTTGGGTTGTTTGGGGCTTTTTTTATAGCATTACAGCAATTTATATTTGATGATTTAAAACACATTTAAAACACAGTCTTGGTGTAATACAGATAAGCATATGAAGGAAACAGTTATCTAAAAAGTATGCACACGTGATACTCAAAGATTTGTATACACAGAACTGTTTGAAAGTTATTTTCTGAAGTATGGACTACTCTTTCTTAGAAATAAGGGAAAATATAATATAGCTAAAGTTTGCAACAGAGCAGCTGTCCAACTGCACCTTTTAACTACTCACTGTGACACCCTCTATAAAGTTCTGGAATAATAGCTTTTATCTCTGAGTCAACTAGTTGTGAATGCCTACATGACTGGCTCACCAAGAAGCGGTGGATATCGCAATCATTCACCCCCTTCTTGGGTTAAGTGAATTTAATTTTACAGAACTGCAGAATCACCAAGGTTGGAAAGGCCTTCAAGACCACCCAGTCCAACCGTTCACCTATGACCAAAATTTCCCCACTAAACCATGTCCCTTAGTACAACATCTAAACATTTCTTGAACACCTCCAGGGATGGTAACTCCCTGGGAATCTGTTCCAGTGCCTGATCACTCTTTCAGAGAAGAAATTTTTCTTAACATCCAAACTGAATCTCCCCTGGTACAACTTGCGGCCATTCCGTCTAGTACTATTGCTAGTTACACAGGAGAAGAGGCCGACCTCCACCTTGCCACAACCCCCTTTCAGACAGTTGTAGAGAGCTATAAGGTTCCCCCTGAGCATCCTCTTCCCTAGATTTAACAACCCCTGCTTCCTCGGCTGCTCCTCATAAGACTTGTGCTCCATGCACCTCAACAGCTTTGTTGCTCTTCTCTGGTCACATTCCAAGGCCTCAATGTCTTTCCTGAAGTGAAGGACCCAAAACTGAACACAGTAGTTGAGGTCTGGCCTCACCGGTGCAGAGTACAGACAGATGATCACTTCCTTACTCCTGATGGCTGCAAGATTTCTGATACAAGCCAGGATACCATTGGCCTTCTTGGCCACCTGGGCACACTGCTGGCTCATGTTTTGCTGAGTGTCAACCAACATCTCCAGATCCATTTCTTCCACACAATCTTCCAGCCACTCTGTCCCAAGCCTGTAGCATTGTCTGGGGTTGTTGTGGCCAAAGTGCAGGACCCAGCACTTGGTCTTGTTGAACTTCATCCCATTGGCCTCAGCTCGGCTATCCAACCTGTCCAGATCCCTCTGTAGGGTCTTGCTACCCTCAGGCAGATCAACAATTCCTCCCACCTTGATGTCATCTGCAAACTTACTGAGGGTGCACTGAATCCCCTCATCCAGGTCATCATTAAAGATATTAAACAGGACAGGCTGCAATACTGACCCCTGGGGAACACCACTTGTGACCGATCGCCAGCTGGATTTAACTCCATTCGCCACCACTCCCTGGGCCCGGCCCTCCAGCCAGTTCTTTACCCAGAAAATAGTGTACCTGCCCAAGCCACGGGCTGCCAGCTTTCCTAGGAGAATACCATAGGAGACAGTGTCAAAGACTTCGCTGAAGTCTAGGCAGACTACATTAACAGCCTTTATCTTCACTGTATTCCCCACGCAGTGCACCATTCTTAACTTTGCTAGTTAACTTTGTCTTGTTAAAATAACACACAGTACTAAAAGCAATAGGCAAGTGTCTCCACTTCTATTAGACTATTATTATTAGACTATTCTATTAGCTCATCTAAAAGAGGGCAGTCCTAGTTTCTTTATGTCTTCTAATGATTCCTTGTTCTAGAGTGGAGATGGAACAGGCACAGAGGTACAAGTAGCTGATCATGTTTTCTCACATACACAGGAAGAGCAAACTGCACACTTTCTTGGTCCGTTTCTCTCCTCTTTAAGATATATTCAGCTTTTTGGTGCATGACCTACCTACTATCACAGCTCATTTCATAACTGGGAACTAAAATGGTCCTTTTTCCAGGACTATAGATATTTCATCAGTGCAT
This sequence comes from Pavo muticus, assembly GCA_016647715.1. Classification (NCBI taxonomy): domain Eukaryota; kingdom Metazoa; phylum Chordata; class Aves; order Galliformes; family Phasianidae; genus Pavo; species Pavo muticus. Next base: position 1,174,952 of record JACDJE010000297.1, on the reverse strand, counting down.
GCCTTAATTCTTTATCATGGTTTGACAATGTACTTCACCTGTGAGATTAACAACTTCTTTTAAATTATGAATGCATTTTTTGAAAACATACGTACTATTTATAAATTAAAAATCTCATTTTCATAATTTCTAAATTGCTGTGTGATAAGGTGACTCCCTTTACAAATCTACCTTCTAAGTAGTACTTTCTTAGAAAAGATACCATGCATGGTATGCCCCTCAGCTTGTAGCCATCTTATAGCTGTCTAACCCAAAAAAGATGTCTAACTTCCATTGGCAGCTGAAGGCAAGAAGGAGGTGTTTTCTCATCCTATGCATCTCAGGCTGTGGTTAGTCTGGAACTGCCCTCAAGATGCACTGATCTGTGTGTGAACTACTCAAACAACACTAGTAGATTGCCTCAGACTAACTTTACATGACTAAAATGGAATGAATACGAATCCCATCCTTTGGACTCATACACAGTCAGAGGAGGCAGTAAGTCCATCAGATGGGGTCTCACTCAATCACAGGGAGTGGCCTGTACTGTAGATGGTCACATTTCATCCAGCCACCATACACTACTTTTATAGAAATGGGCAGTTGTATGCTGTGGTTCCTCTCGCCCTGGTACAGACACTTAAAACTGATCTATCATCTAACATGCATTAAATGTTACCAAATACAAATCTCAGAAGAGAGCAGAGCTCCTGCTACTGCTTCTAACACTGTTAGTCCCTCAGTGAGGTCCACAGAAATCCACTCATTTATCTTGCATGCTTCTCTGAGCAAATTCACAGCAGGAAAGGTTCCTGCCACTTTGACACAAAGGGGCAGCTCGTGAAAGCTGTCTCTTCCACCTACATATTGCATAAGACCTCAACTACATCCTGGGTATATCACTGGTGGCTTGTGTGAGTGATTTTTCGTGATTTTATTTCAGCAGACAAAATGAAAACAGCACTATCCAAAACCACTTTATGAATATGCAACTCACAGTTCTCCCTTGTAAGCTCTAATACTCACCGTAGTCACAAAGCACTACTAACAATAGATTTGAAAAATCTTTCAACATCTGTTTCATTCTGACCAGTGAGATCCCAGCTCCTTTTACTCCTCATGTCCTTCTGCAGCTCCAAAGTTCCAAAGTGCTGGCACTTTTTTCAAGAACACCTGAAAGATAAAAAATTACAGCTGTGTTGGCTTTGTTTCATAAAATACAAGGAGGAAGACACTACGACTGGCAAGAAAAAAAAACCAAAAACATTAATTAACACTTTTCTCCCATTCATCCAACCATTATTAATACTGGATCAATGGGTCTGGATAAGCACAACTATATTTCATCGCAGAATAAATTTTCCCTCAGGAGATGTCAGCCCTTGAATCAGAACAACAAAGATAGGCCATAAGAATTTACCTTTGTACTGCAGAAACTGCTGTTGTGCATGCCTTACATTAAGATCAAGACTCCTTCCAATATTTGAAGGGAGCGTATAAACAGCAGGAGGAACAACTGTTTACATGGCTGGATAGTGATAGGACAAGGGGGAATGGTTTTAAACTGAGACAGGAGAGGTTTAGGTTAGATATTAGGAGGAAGTTTTTCACTCAGAGGGTGGTGACGCACTGGAACAGGTTGCCCAAGGAGGTTGTGGATGCCCCATCCCTGGAAGCATTCAAGGCCAGGCTGGATGTGGCTCTGGGCAGCCTGGTCTGGTGGTTGGCGACCCTGCACATAGCAGGGGGGTTGAAACTAGATGATCATTGTGGTCCTTTTCAACCCAGGCTATTCTATGATTCATGACAGCAAAATAGCAAGTGTTTTGTACAAAAGGTAAGTCACCTCAGCACACGTAGATACTAGAGGTTTATTGCTGCTACATAATTCAAACTGTTTTCAGGTCCAGAAATCTACTGTTATCTTACTGGCTCTATATAATACATTAAGTTACCTCCCTGGCTCTATAAAAGACCCATAACTGCTTTTCATGTCTTTCAGATCGATCAGCTGTGTGATCCCAAGTGCCAACTTACAATTCTTCTCCACAGTTGAGTTTACAATCCCTGTAGCACTGTCTATGCAAATAAAAATAGAGATCCTTTTGGAAAGTTTCAGGATCTTACTTCAATGTGCTTTAAAGCAGTCATCACGAGTCTCATAACAATCACATAAAACAGGTTGGAAGACAAGGACTGCAGCAAAACCAACAGCGTGCTACAGAAACAGAAGTCAGAGAGACTCTACAAAGAGAAAATCTAGCTCAAAGGAGCCACTCTCAGAATATGAGAATTGCTCTCTTTTGTATTGCAAAGGAGTGTCAGAAAGTCAGACTTACTGCGCTCACCATCGCCCAAACAAGCAGGAAAGGTCTTGTTCAGTGGAGTTTACAACCTAATTTTATGAGCGAAAACTGGCACGGCAGCAGGCACGGTGGAACATAAACATGAAACACAAGGCCTGGCTATGACAAAGATGAGGTGCATCTTCAGGAATCATAAAAATAATGAGGCATTTTAACAATAACGCTGTTAGAGCTGCTGACCTACGACACAGCCGATGTGTTCTTTGAAAGCTTCTAAAATTGTTTTAGTTTCTTTTCCTGTCTTCTCTATGCCAATTTGCTCTTTGATTTCTCTTATGCACATAATTCAAGTGGCTGGAGAGAATAACTTCTGTGGCTTGCTCAGCACAGGCCCATTGCAGCAACACCCGTATCCATCTGACGGGAAATATCATCACCTGCCCACAGGCCTGACAAGGCTCCAGAATTAGATAGCAGCAGCGATACCCCAAACACCCACATCTGATATGCTGTAAATTACCAGAAGACAAACCTCCTGCCTCCAGACAGGGGCAGGCTGCTGGCAGAGCCACGGCACAACCACTTAAGGAAAACAGCAGAAATTAAGCAGCACTGCTTGAAATTTCACTGAACTAAAGAGGGAAGAAAGATGCTCTGTGGGCAACAATCACCGCCGTGCTGAAAGCTTCAACGAGTCCTTTCCATCTCCAGCTTTCCCAGCCATTATTTCTCAAACGTGTTTCACAAATACCGTTTTTAGACCATCACACACCGGCAGGTAAAATCCAAATAATCCTAATTGCAGTCTCACAAGTGACACACTGCAGGAAGCAGCAAAGTGACAGAAGAAAGAACACATCCTGGGGAAGAAAGAAAGAAGGCTGAGCGGGAGAATTCTCCTGAGACAGCAGCCATACATTTTAATTCACACATGTCAGGCTGACAGATGGAAGAGCAGCGTGGTTCATTAGATGGGGCAGTGGAGGGAGACACAGGAGACCTGACTTCTGCTCCTGCTCCTGCCTCCATGGTGCATCTCCATGTTAGCAAATTGCAGCATTAATCTCACTCCTCTCCTCCCATTCCCCCGCGCTGTATTTATAGTAGAAACTGTGCAGGGTGGAAGCTCTTTCTGACCACGTCTGTGGATGCAGCCCAGCACCAATGGGCGTTCCGTTAACCAGACCACAGGCCCTCTTCCCTTTTACCCTTTCATCTGCGTTATCTCAGTTTGCTTAGGAAAAGGCTCCGGCAGGGTGCACAGGCAACACCCAAGCTCAGACTAGCGTTTGAACCAGCACCAAGACCGACTTCCAGGGACTTCACCCAGGTGCCTGGGGAAGCCTATGCTGGGGCTGGGCCCTGTGCAGCCCTGCAGCCCCTGCAAGGGCCTGCAGCCCTGATCCAACACAAAGCTGGCTGCCCACCCATTCCTAGCACTGCATTCCCCCTCTCCCTTCACTCTCTTTTCCCCATATGTTTGTTCCTCTCAGACTTTCCCTTCCCATCTCAGTTTTGTGCACACATGGCACTGATCTCTGCTCTTGGTTCACGTTTCTCCCCTTCAGCCTGCCCTCAGCCATCTTCTCCCTAGAACTCTTCTCTTTTCTCCTTTGCTTAAAAATTCCCCACATCCTTGCCTCCTGCCCCCTGCTCCGCTGTTGCTCCCTTTTTGCACTCACATAAAATCTTGCTTTTCAAGACAGCGTATCTTAAATGGTTTCTTCTCTATGCAGATCTTTTTACCTCGAGTTCATTAGCTTGATGAGATGAAAAATGGTGAAACAGAGAAGACTATCAGACTTTGAATAATTGGCTTTTTTAATTTATTACTCTGGTGGACAAGCAGGGACTGAGGCTCCATTGTGTGAGACTCAGCAGAGGCACAGCAGCACAAAAAGATGCTTTCTGCTCTGAGAGACGGTGTAAGGGGCCGACTGGAAATAGAAGACTTCCTCTCCAAAGGGAATTGGAAATGGCAGATAAGGAGGGCATAAGCCATAAAGGCCTTGGAGATGAAGACCAAGAGGTCTGTGCGTAGCACAAATGGCAGGAAAACGCTGAGTCTTTCCTCTGCTACAAATACCCTTTACATGTCCTTGTTCCTTGCTGGGAAGCTGGACTAGATGACCTTTAAGGGTCCCCTCCAATTGACTCCATGATTCTACTCTACTCTACTTTATCCTGTTCTGTTCTATGTGGTCTTAGTCTCATCACTTAGCTTTCCTCTGGCACAGCCTCTTGCTGGAAGCTGCACTCCGCTCCTGACAGAGGTGTTAGGAGAACAAATCCACTGCCAGCTGTGAGGCACGCAGGCACTGCAGTGTCAGGAACCACGCGAGAACCAAAGTCACACTATTCTATGATCACTTTGGATGGCACACAGCTCTTACAACAACAACAACAAAACCTACTGGATTTATGACCTCCAGTGGATTTTCCATGAATACCAAAGGCCACAGAACAGACCGGTTGTTGGGCAGGCTGGATGGTGCTATCACTGCTAGTGTGCACAGCTAACAAGTGTGCAGCTTCACCAACATATCCCCTAGCAACTATTCCCCCTTCATAGGGCAGATAAGAGACAAATCAGTGCTGCAGTTAAGAAGGGGTCATCTGGAATCAATCACCCACCCCACAAACAAGCCCCGGGCTTTGAGATGACATGTGCATCAGACAGAGCCTGTATTCTCCCTGAGCACAGGTACTCTCGTTGCAGATCCCTGGGAGAGCAGCCCCTGCCCTCACTCCACCCTCCTGCAGGAGCAGGGAGGCCTGTCCTCGCCCACCTCATCCCACTGCAGCTCGGATATTGTGTCCCAGTCACCTCAAGGGACCCAGCCAGGAGCTGTTGGGTAAATAAAGCTATCTGCTGAAACTCAAAATGAGCAAAACGTTGCCAGAATATAAGAGGGAAAACAAAGTCCCAGATGAAAAACAAGTCTCCTTAACTGCTGTCTATTAGTAAACGTATTGCAGTCCTATTTGCACAGTTGTGTTATGCACTAGAGTGGCTGACGGCTGACAGCGACACAGATCCTGGAAGTCATAGAATCAGAATTACAGAATCGTCTGAGTTGGAAGAGACCCTTAAAGGCCATCTGGTCCAACTCCCTTACAACAAAAAGGGACACCTACAGCTCGACCAGGTGCTCAGAGCTGCTCCAGCCTAAGCCACCAAGCCCTTCCTACTTTTCACTTGAGGAAGCGGCCAAGCAGCACAAAAAAGAAGTGTCCATCTGCCACGTTTCTGCAAATGTGAGATATTTCATCTGTCTGTCGGGAAGGAGATTAATTATTTTCGCTACTGCGCCGTGGGATTAGGCAGCCATTGAAGTGCCACCACCTGCTGGGAATATCAAAACTTCTCACAAAATCCTCCCCCCCGCCATGAATGCGGGAGCACCTCAGGTGCACATCACCTCACTGACATCCCACTGCTGCTGACCATACACACGGCCCTGGCTGGGAGCAGTGCTCTGAGGCTGGAGCTGGGCTCAGGGAGATGCACACACGGCTGTGCGCCGCAGCAGGGGGCCGGGGCTGCCAGCGTCAAAGGCATCGCTCCTTCTTATTTACACATCAGACAATTTGACGTCGTTATCAGATAATGGCTGTATTGAAATTAGGCATCTAAATTCACCGGGCTGAAAATGACAGCGCCTGTGCAAGGTAAAAAAATAATAATAATTAGCTGGTAAAGCATACTGCAATCAGTATTTGGGGCTGATACTGCAAAATGCTGGGATTTCTCAGCTCTTATTGGTATCGGCTCAGCAATACGAGAGCTGCCAGCACTCCCCATCCTACAGCAGAGTGAATATACGGATGAGATTTGCTGTGGAAAATGCATAGTGACAGTAAGTTTATTAAGCATAAGGAGGGTCGGGAAAACGTCCAAGCAATAATAAATCACGACCGTGCAGAATTAAATGCATTGGATTGACCCTCGTGGCATAAGAGATGGACGCAGCCATCCACTCCTCTGCTCTCCTTCAGATTTTGTTGTTATTCTCTGTATCGCCCATTGTTTCTGGGATCCCCCACTTACGAAGTTTATCTTACGGATCGCGGTGACAGGGCACACGAATCACACAGCTGAAACAATTAGGAATTAGCTCCGAAATGCCACCAACTGCCAATACGAACAGAAGAAAGCCTCCCGCTGCGCTCCCCGGCGACTGCACCCCGTACTGTGCCCGGTGTACGACGGCCAGCAAGCAGCAATGCCGCGCACGCCGGGACGCTGCGCGGTTCCTCCTCCGCGTTTCGGGGCAGCGGGCTGCAGCCCGGAGCCCGAAGTTACTCCGCGTCTCCTCACACGCAGCGCGGTCCCGCGCCCCAGCACAGCTCGCCGCGCGCCGCCTCCCCCCGGCCCCGCGTTTATCCCCCACCGCGGCAGCGGGACCCCCGAGCTCCGCGGGAACGGAGGGCTGCCTGCCGCGGGGCCGCGCGCTCGCTCACCTCAGGCGGGGGCCGGGGTAAATGGCCGGGCGGCTGTCAGCGGGCGCCGCGTGAGGGGAGCCCGCGCCCCTGGCGGCGAGGCGAAGCGAGGAGAGGCGAGGCGAGGCGAGGCGAGGGGAAGCGCCGCGCCGCCCGCCCCG